>BMAO01029507.1:0-160097 GCA_019973975.1 Trichonephila clavata | reverse complement strand
GAAAGAATAGGAAAATATAAATATTTCTTTAAAATGATACATTATTTAACAATATTCAGTTTTATGCATAAAAATGAAACTTTTTACAACATACTGACGGAGACGTCTTAAAGCTTCTTCAGTAAGCCAACGCAAAAAAGTAGGCACTGGGCCCTTACAGAAATGTACGCCGCACCAATGACCCTAACAAATAGACAGCACATAGCATACTTTGTAAAACACTCGTACAAACAATATCCCGAAACAAATAAATGTACATGACTTGCAATCGCACAAAACGGCTCGACCGACTGCCGGTTCTTTAAATGAATAAGTAATGATGGTAGGTCTAGGCCTATACATGGGCGAAAGTTATCAAATGTAGCCAGATGACTTATCGTCCGAAATTCCCAGTTTTTCGGATAATACAGCCGAAAATAACAATTGTGTGACCGTAGAAATTATTCAAGCCATGACCTTGTTATGGTGGAGTCGAGAATGAGACAAGCCCCCCCCCCACACACACACACCTTTATGGTCTATTTGACCTGTATCTATAGAGACGGAATCTAATATAACGATACGAGACTCATCCGAGGCCCCGTAAACGGAGAGAATAAATACCCTTCAGACCTGATAATTAATGAGTGAGTGAGTGAGTGAATATTAACGTCCCACTGTTCAGCTACACGAGGGCTTTTGGGGACGGTCCGCGTAATTTTGAACCATGGTCAAGTGACGCGGACGACACCTGAGCTGGCACCCCCTCTCCTAACTACCACACCACACCAACGGGAGGACGTTTGAGCGCTCGACAGATTTAACGTGCATTGCTCCCCTACACGGCGGGTCTTCAGTGGTACTGGGATCGAACTCATGACACGCTAGCCACGAACCGATGCCTAGACCACTTGGCTACCGCGGCCACTACCCGATAATTAATATCCACTGAAAAGCAAGACTTCCAGCAGCCCCGTAATTTTGGTTCCAACTCTCAAACTCAAGTATAAACTCAACAATGAATAAATGATAGTTTAAAAAATTAAAAAAACAAGCTTTTATTGTGGATCGAACTAAAAAAATGAAAAACAAATTATAAAACAGCGTTTTTTAATTTTTTAAAACTATAATTAATTTTTCATTTTTTAGTTTTATCCTACAATAAAAGCATGTTTTTTTTTTAGTTTTTTTAAACTATCATTTATTTACTAAGTTAATCTTTAATGCGTCATTTTTTTTTAGGAACTGGAATAGCCCTTGGCGTTTTTGCTTTAGGATTGTAACTTAATCTTTTAGTCGCCGAATCTGGAAATTGGGTCTGGAATTTGTCGCCAAATCTGGAAATGGGAAATCGTTAATCCTGATGATTCTGATCAGGACAATGAAACAAAATTATTAAATTACTGTATTGTCATTGGTCCTTGACAAGTGCGCAAAATTTCAAATAAACCTGACCTTTTAAAGTGGGTAATGTGACGTTCCCGCCACACAGCTAAATCGGCTTCTTTTGTAGAAATGATTATACACGTGTAAGGACACCTGCACGCTTAGAAAATAATATAAAAAAAGTTTTAAGTCAATTCCTACTAGTAGTAGGAATTGAAAAATATTGCGCGGTCTTGTCTTGGACATCATCCCGGCAACCTTTGACACCAGGAGGAACCCCTCTCCACCTACGAATCGGATGTAACTGGAAGCTAAAGAAGCCTAGAGAGGGCAGAGAGAGAAAGGGAAGTTTGTCCGAAAACTTCGCTGAGCACGGACGCCAAAAACTCCTCCCTCACAAAACAACAGAATTTGGACTCTACTAATCTAATTACTAAGTTAATAACTTCAATGTAAATTTGTAAATAATAGCTGTGACGTAATTAAAATTAACATTAAAATTAACCAATATCACGCTACCTTTATTTGTCTCAAACGTCACAGTAAAAATAGAGTTCAAAGATTTCGTACATATAAGTGAAGCTAATAAAAGCGTGTTGAAATAGAAAAAATTATGAGATTTATTTGATACAAAACATTGCACTAAAAACAAAAATATTGCACAAATACATATTTTGAAAAGAATGCCGCGGGCCGCAAATTTATTCAAGGCGGTCCGCGGATTGCCCATCCCAGTTCCATATTCTTTCATCCGTATAAAACATTCTCATTCACCAAAATATTTTTAAAAAAATATTCAATTAAACATCTATCTGTGGTTGTCAGGTAAGAAGAGAAGATGGCAAATATTTAAAAATCCAGATATTTCCTCGAAAAACATTTCCCCCCCCCCAAAGGCATAAAACCTGCAAATACCAAAGACTCATAAAATAAAATCATTAAAAAAGATCAAAGCAAAGCCGAGGATCGGGGAAAACAACTTTTCGCAGCAAATCCTCTGCAAACACGAAATCCTTTTAAAAATGATAATCAATACACACCCGATTCTTCTTTCAGTGTCATCTGATTACTTTTGACTCCACACTTCTACACATTGGTACTTGCATAAAGAGAAAATATCATCGGGGGAGCTATAGGAGATTCTCTCTATTTCAGAGTATTACTATTTCTTCTCAGCGTCGTGTACTTTGTAGTGTAGGGATAGACTATTCTATTTCTTCAACATACCATGTGTTAAAAGTGTAGCAGTTCATTGAAAAGGCATATCCTCACATTCAAAAGGATAATCTGATACGACACGAGGAGGAATTCAACTGAAAATGGAAATGATATTACTTTTCCCAACGAAAAAAATACCCTGATTTGTAAATCTATAAAAAGCTAGTAAAACTACCAAGATCTCAAAGGAAAAGTTCAAGATTACATTCTCAAAAGCAGAATCAAATAATAATTGACTTCAAAGTATTCCACAGCTCAGCGGTACTTATATTATTTCTAAAGATGTTGCTTATTCTTAGTTGAAATAAATCCGATTCATCGAAGCAGGAATCGAAAGCGACATTGGATTCAGAATGTATAGCTTTTATTTGAAGTTCTTGAAATGTTACATTTCAATTCGAAAAACTATGCGTTTATGGATGAAAGGGAGGCGAAATGTTACACGGTTTCATTTTTTTCAACAGATTTTTTTCAAAAAATACTGTAAATAATTCTCATTTTTTTTTAAAAAAAAAAATCTTTTTATACTAAACTTAAAACTTTATTTATCAATTTGAATAAGATAAGATATTATAAGAGCATTTTTATGTGCAGTTTTTTTTAAAGGCTTCGCATACAAAATTTTACTAGCGATCTTACCTTCTACAGCCTTAAATTGAAAAAATAAGCTTCCTTTTAAAATATTATATTTCCCGAAACCTTTCATCTCGACGCAGTGTTAATACACACGAAAATAAAATTCTGCACGTAATTTCATAAAAATGCACTTTTGTTAAAAGTGCAATGAACATCTAATGCAGTTTTTGCATATAATGAATACGTGTAAAAAATATAAAATGCACGGGAACTTTTTTTTAAAAAAAACTACATACATAAGGGGTAGATTTTATTCCAAAGATGAGATTTGATTATAAAAGCTTATTTCTCATCAATTCGAAGAATTAAATGGCTAAAAGCTTTTAACCCTTCCTTTTCGCTCGAGTCAAAATGAGGAGCTGAGGTTTCGCCTTCTCTTCTCGTGCTCGCAATAATTTTTAGATTGAATGGATCAAAACGCACCACACCAAATAATTATTTTTCTTATACCCGAGGAAAATCTTATTTCCTATTTCACACAACCAATGGCAATATCAGATAATTTACAATATAATTGGAGTTAGTTGGTTCATTTTCAGCTAGTTTATTAGGAACTATATTTTTTTCAACACAGTTTTCTTCAATAAAAAAAAAATAGTCACTTTCACTACAATTTTCTTGAAATTAGGTGATCGTTAAGAATTTAGTTTTTGAAAATTCGTCTTCAGAAGGCTTACCGATATTGGAAGAAACTACTTAGAACATTCCAAAATCTGCTAAATAAATCTGAACGCGCGTGCGCGTGAGTACAGGATACAGTGATTACAAGAAGGAAGCATAAAATCGTCATAGTTGTCACCTAACATAATGAGCTGATTTCATACAAATTCACTAATATTCCGTGATACTTCCACGACCCCCCCCCCCCTAAAGAATATCTCACTCCGCAGACTCCCCTTTCCACATGTCGTGGCATACCCCCTTTCCATTTATAGTCCATGAATACGCCGCGTAATGGTACTGGCGCATCGGCAAACACGTGCTGCAATTTCACGGTTCGAGAATCAAACTCTTTTGAAGTCCATCCGTTGTTGACTCACTCTGAAACGATCCGTGTTTGCATACACTGGGCAATAGTGAACCGACGCTTTTTATGGACTCTTTATGTACTCGCAGAGTTAAATTTCAAACTCGCAATTTTCACGCTTTCAATTTGATAATGCAGTTGACACTTCAATCAATTTTCGCAGTTAATTTTGTCAGGAAAGTAATGTTTGAACATAAATGCGTCTGTGCTTAACTCTAGTAATCAAAAACTTTCATATAAATGGTAGAAATATGGACGCATAAATATTGACCAACTATAATTAATCGTAAAGACTATTTTTTTTTAAAAATTTGAAACTTTTAATCGAGTTAATTTTTATATACATCTTCTTTAATTTTGAATCAACACGGATATATCTGTTTTCTTTCACCAAATGCAGACTATTTCTATTTATTATTTGCTTCGAATAAAAATTGTACAACAATAATAAAAATAACTACAGTGATTAACTAATGCTTTATTTTTTTTTATTGAGAACATTTATAAATTTCGTGCACCACACAATGTATCACACGGGGGCTTACAACACAAAGGAAAGAACGAAGGATTACGACACAAACATCCATGCCTTCTCCGGGATTCGAACCCAGTCCCTACGGCACTGCAGTCAGCGTCACTAACCACTATACCGAATGGGTGCAAATGCTTTATATTGACTTCTACACCAAAGTAGCTTAATTTTTCATACCCAAATCTTAATTTTTGTTAAATATAAATTTATACAATGAAACATTTAAGTAATGCCGAGTTTTGTAATTCTAATTTTTTATAAAAATATATTCTCGAGGTATGACCTTTTTGATCCACGAAGTCAAAACTAGGAATGAAACTAGTCACCCTCACCATGACAATCTCTGCACATGCCAACATTCAATAAGTAGGAGTGATTTTTGTCTTTATTTAAGCTTATAATTTTCTTTATATTATTTTTTATTGTCTTTTTATTTAAGCAAATAAACTAATTGAATGCATAAGAATCTTAATCTCTTAAAGGTTTTTTTCATTCAATTAGTTTATTTGCTCCTGTGATGCCTTGAACTTAATTCCAATAAATAGTAAATAAAATATCAAAGAATTATTTTTTTTTTAAGTATCATTATTTCGCATTAATGAGAAAATCGGGAAAATTGCACAGCAAAATTGCAGGAAAGTCTATTAAAGGACAAAATCTGACTATAAACATGAATTGGGCAAAGTTTTTACGCAATACAAGAGAAAAAACAATGGATGGATAAAAACTAAAGCATTTATTCACACTTATTTTTTCAAAAATTGCATTACAGCAGTGTTTCTCTTAAACTTGGGGTCGCGTGACTTGCAACTGGGGTCACCAAAAAAATTTAAGATTTTTTAACCCAACCCAACAATTTATATATCCAACCATTTCTGAAACTACAATACAGTATATTTTACCTATTTCTACAATTTATTTACGTGAGATGATATATTTTCGTGTTTAACAAACATAAAATCAAAAAGTATCTGTTAAATATAAAGAATATTGAGGAAGTCCGGGGATGTAAACTATTATTACAAGAACTTAATAGAAAATTAAAAATAATGCACATTCTTCTCATTGATTCCTACATTTTGCACATGCCGTTGTTAATAAAAGGTGATCTCAAAAGTGAACTCAAAATGATTACACTTAATAGATTATAGTTCATGTATAATTTATCCTGTAATTACATCATATAATGCTTTTTTAAATTAATATTTAATTAAAAATTCTAGATCGTTAATTTTCAAAGTAAAAACTTATTGCAAATGTTTATCATTGCAAAACAATTATAATCTACAAAGACCATAGAAATACCGAGACGTATGTAAACTTTGCGTAACACACTTATGGGGGGGGGGTCGTACAAAATTATTTGTACAAAAAATAGGGTCCCCACCCCGAAAAGTTTAAGAACCCCTGCACTACATCAACACAAAGACATATTTAACTATCCCATCAACCTAAATATATGTGTCGGTTCAATGTACTGCATAAAAGATTCAAAAGGGATGGATAGCAAACTCTAAACATATTTATAAAAATGTCATAAAAATAATATCCAACAAAATACTCTTATTTAAGTAAATTTTCACTAAATCTTACTAATGATATTAATTTTTTGTGTCAATTAATATCTACACACAAGTTCAAAAACAATTCTAAGATAGTATAATTTCATATTTAAAACAAAGGGTGGATGAATAACGATCAAGTTGGTTCTGAAATCCACACAACCACAGGAAATTTCGTCATATATATAAATGTCAATTTCCTTCTTTCTAAAAAAAAATTGCTAAAAAACCACCAGTCAAATGTTAAAATGTTCCAGACTTTGATGCAAAAAGTAACCTAATTAGTTTAGGATACCACCATAACAGAAAGATCAGCAACAATATTCCCCATAATAACTTTATTTTAAAATTCCATATTCTCTTTCATTAAATTAAAAGTTACAAATCAATAAATGATTTGAGATGAGTTGTCGCAGAGAGGTTGCACTCAAATAACTTGTTAATTTATATTCAGCCGGATCAAGTTCATGGTGGTTGAGTGTGATTATTCAAGCGCCGTCACAATTTTCTTTAGTACAATCTCTAAAGCAATTGCACAGTATTTTTACATCACTGCTTCGATGCAATCATTACTTAGCATAAGTAGTAAATCGAACAACCATGAAAATGCAACTTAAACAATGTTTGTCCAAAAACTTCATGACATTCAGATCCAATCAACCTAATGCGCTTAAACGCGATAGCAATCCATCCTCGAATAGTCAATCAGTCCTGCTAGGCTATATCCCTAATGACCTAGGTCTCTATTAACAAAACTAGTGGACGCATATCCTAGCCAGTTAATGGACCTATTAATAGATTCGCATTTCTATACAGGACGTACCGGCTAAAAGGTTTCGTGGCTAGGGGAGGGCACCTTAATGTTTTCTCCTAAACCCTTGCCTTTTCAGCGCGGATTAGACGAGACGGGGTTTAGGGACGGGATATTCATGCGCCCAAGAGGGTAGAAAAGGCCAGTGACCACTTGTTCTCTATCAGCTGCATTTCCCGTCCTCTCACCTCCAACGTTACCATGGAAACGGAAGAGGGGGATCGATAGTCATCCTAGTGCAACAGGAAAAGCCCATGCTAGCAAAGTCGGGAGATCAACCCAATAGAAATTTCCATGATCAGACAGTGCAACGATTTGAATAGACCCATCCATCCCAAAGTACGGAACCTCGAGATTCGGAACTTAAAAAAAGATTGCGCTTCTCAGTTCCTCGTTATAAAAACATTGCGACGGAAATTCAGATTCTACATAAATAAATTCTAATTCGCATAAATCTATAAAAACATACAGAGAGGGAGTCCGAATAAAAGAACCTGGAAAAAGAATGGTATGAGGTTATATTCGATGTCTAAAAGTAAGGTTTGCTACTAAATCTATTAAATGCAATTAATCGTAGCCAAATCATACTTATTAATCAAAATTAATTATTCATAAACTGCACACAAGTTTTAAAAAGTTTGTTATTTATAAACCATAAAAAATCATAAAATTATACATAAAATTTCGTGAAATTAACAGAAAATTTGGTTTAAAAAAATGCCAGATTTAAATTATATTTGCGCAAGTTAAAATCACGATATACAAACGAGAATGCAAATTTTCCGATTCCTCACTCCAACAAGAATGGGATATTTAGTTTTCCTTCACTCGATTCTATTACCAACATTTTCAAGAGCATGATTGAATTCCTTATTTCAATGGTAAAATTTAACTCTCAAAGATGCAAATACAATCAAGTTTCAAAATTAAAATTATGGGCTCTTAACAACTCTCGCATTTCTTTATGACGTAACTAATATAAATATGGGGGGGGGGGGAGTTTTCAAAATATGATACTCATCACAATCAAATGCGGTTTTCTGAAAATCAGATTCAGAAATAAAAACAATCAGAAAGATTACGTAACAGTTACTTTGTTAAAAACGTACAAAGTTACATATCCAAAGTTACATACTAATTATCCTCTTCATAAGCTTTATTGATTTTTCAGTAATATTCTCGCGTATAATTTTACTAAATAAATCTGAAGGAAAAAAACCATCATTTCTCAAAATAATTACGTTTAGCACGTAGATGAGATAACTTTTTAAAAACTTTTCTTCCAAATTATAATTTTCGCATTGAAAAAAATTAAGAATAGCCAAGTAGCATTTTGAAAGATGCAAGAAACCCGCTTTTTTTTAATAGACTAAAAATCATTCCGTCGACATTTCTGTAGTCTACAAGATCTAGATATTACCTATACAGATCTATCTCATTTGAACGTCGTGCCTTCAAAATACTTATATATTTCAAATTGTTTATTTATAGAATCTCAAATCAGCGAAGTTATTTTTCAATTCCTACTATTATATAGTTCACAAACTCCTTATATATACACACACACACACACATATATATATAATATATATATATCTTGTTCAAATTTTCAATCGTTAATCAAATACTTTTAATTCATCCCCTCAAGTTCAAATACAATTTTTTAAACTTGTAGTAGATGACCCTTGATATTAATACATTTTTTTCAAATATTAATTCACTAATTAAATTTCATAAATGAATAAATAGTAACAAACAAAAACAATAGCCCAGAACCATATATAAAAAGGAAAATCTCGCTCGTTGTGTGTCCCTGTAGCGCAATTGGACTTCTAATCCAAAGGTCGTGGGTTCGAGTCCCACAAGGGAGGGCCTAATTTCTAAGAATGTGAATTCTTTTTACTATAATATTTTATTGGAATAATTAAATTTAATGAATGAATAAATAATAATAAACAAAAATAATAGTCCAACACCATACATATATGGAAAGGAAAACTGCAAAGAAAATCGCTTTTTATTTTACCACTTAATATTGTGATTCTGTCATATGTATATACATATTTATATCAATTGTAATTATTTAATATAAAGTAACAAAAATCAAATTTTTCTTTGTTGACCTAAGTAGGAATAGACTTAAAAAAATATTTTTTATGACTTGTTTTTTTTAGCTCAAATGTCTAGAAAAACCGACCAGTACAATAGGCGCAATCTGTTCCAAAAGACGTTTTTTAACGAATGATATTTGCGCTTAGAAGTAAAGTTACATTTTAACCGCATATTTGTTATAACAACACTAAGAGATCGTGCTTGCTCGATAGAGTTTGAAGGTACTAAGGAATGTCCTAAGACAAATTTAATAAAGGGGAAATGTGTCTATGAAAAAAAGTAACATTTTTCACTCCTTATTTTTTTTTAATAGATATACACTGAAGAGCAATGGATTAGATTCCTACTTCGTATGGTCGTCGCCCTAACAATCCCACTAATGACAGCTTTCGTCCAAATGACAACGGCGATTCGTTTCGGCTTGAACACAAGACATCGGAAACCTTGGAAAGCCATACAAACCCAAGACCTCTCAGTTGATGGATCGGGGTCAGAGAGTAGCATATATCTCTCGATGGCCTTCCAGATTGCTTGATGGAAATACGAACAGGTATGATCTGAAAATCAAGGACATGTCCGTAGAATGTGCATCGAACCACAGTCAGATATAATTTAGGAGTGATGTCCATGGGTAATCATAAGCTACACGAGAAAACGACTACCGCACGTTTAAAGATTTCTGTACATTTGGACTTCGAAAACTACAACTGATCGAGAGTGAGTGAGTGAATATTAACGTCGAATTGTTAAGCTACACGAGGGCTTTTGGCGACGGACCGCGTAACAACTGATCGAGAACATGTCATTAAAAACTCATGATATTCAGCTCCACAAAAACAAAATACCTTGGAACCAACAGGAAATAAAATTATTTCTTAAGGAAAAGGAGGAGTGAGAGGTGTATAGAGATATATTAACGTCGAATTCTAAAGCAACAAGAGGGCTATTACCGCCGGACCTAGTAATTTTGAACCGTGGTCAACTGACGAGGACAACACCTCAGCTGTGATTCCCCACTCTCCTAACTTCTACATCCGGCTCGCGTGGGAGGGGGGCTTTGAGCCACAAGAAATTCACCCAGAATCAGCCCCTCCCCATGTCGAGTCTTCAGTGACATTTAGATTCCACAAAGCCGGATACAAGAACGTGACCATGACCACTAGGCTACCAAAGCCACAAGAAAAAATAAAACAATGATACAAATCCGCGAGTACAAAGCAAATACACTCATGTCCATAAATTAAGAATAATGAAGTTCAGGCAAAGAAAGAGACAGAAGATAAACAAATTTGACTTATTTGTAAAGTCTATTTATTAAACAAAAGGTAAAGAGCAAAAAAGATGCTATATGATTGACATAATTAATAAAAATTGCGATTTTTACTCCCTGGAGCAAATTTCAAAAAAGAACCTATTTACAAAAAACAGTATAAAATGGTTAGTATGATGGTTAATACGGAGTATGTCTCAAGGACGATGCAATACAGGCCTTACAACGCCTACGCATGCTGAGTATCAAATTATCAATCTGATCTTGGGGAATATTACACCACTCATCAAACAATGCCCTCCGAAGTTCCGGTAGACAGGCGGGAGGGGGTTGACGGGCGGCAATTCGTCGGCCAAGCATATCCCACACATGCTCTATTGGATTCAAGTCCGGTGAGCATGCTGGCCAATCCTCCGATTGAAGGCATTCGTCTACAATGTTTGCACGATGAGGACGGGCGTTGTCATCCATAAACAGAAATTCAGCACCCATGGCACCCCGAAACAAACGTACATGTTGTTCCAGAATGACATCCCGATAGATGTGGCCTGTCATCGTTACACTCTGAACATGCAGGTCAGTTCTGGAACCAAGAATAATTCCTCCCCAAACGAGCCACCTGCACCACCATAACGGTGTCGTTCAATGGTGTTCTCTTGGTGGTAACGGGTACCTGGCGCTCTCCATATGAAAGTCCATCGAGAAGCAGACTGCAAACTAAACCTGGACTCGTCGGAAAACATCACACAAGACCACTGTTGCGGTGTCCACAATGCATGCTCTCTACTCCAGGTTAATCGCAGGCGACAGTGAGTTGCGGTAAGGGGAACACATCTGACAGGCCTACGAGCATATAGACCAATGTGCCCTAAGCGTCTGTACACGGTCTGCCTTGAAACTGTCGTACCGGTAGCTGAAGAGAGGTGACGAGATAGGTCTGATGCTGTGCTCCGTCTGTTTCTTTTGGCAGTAACTGCCAAATACCGGTCCTCATTCGGCGTTGTAACTCGGGAGCGACCTGTGCTGTAACATCTACTCACATTACCATCATCTTGGAATCGTTGCCAAAGCCTGGAGATGACACTCTGGGCGATTCCAAGTTCCTCGGATACTTCCAGCTGGGTACGTCCACATTCCAGTCGTCCGATAATTCTACCACGTAAAAAATCATCCAAATACTTCCTTTGTGCCATAACTATGCGGTTATTGCACTGAAAGGCTTTTAAAGCGCTTGTGAACAATTTTACTTCTTTGCCACCATTCCTTATATACCCCTCTCTAACACTCTCGTCATTGTGACGTACTATCCGCACCATCTGGTGGTTTCCTGTAATTTGCATATACTTCTTCAAGATGTGTGTGATAATTCTACAGGTGAAATTTTTATTTTAGAGTTCAATTTCTGTGTGATTCTGAATTATCCTTAATTTATGGACATGAGTGTATAAAAGCTGATACATTAAAAATTTGAGATTCTCTGAAAAATGCACTTCACGGTTGAAACGATAAAAGAGGAGAGGGGGGAGTCTCCCTTGTAGGTCACTCGCTATTTCCTTTCGGTTTTCCCAATAATATTGCTATATCTTTTCCGAGTCGCAGTGGTGAGTTTTACACAAACAATATCATGCGTAGCCAATTCGTATAGTTTTAACTATCACCACGTTCATTAGAAAACAATGGAGATATGTGTGGCGGGAGGGGGGGGGTGAATTCGAAATTTCAGCTTAACATGAAGATACTCTGTGTGGGCATTGTTCCAAAGATGAAAAACAATGCTTTGAATAAACATCACTTCAAATTTCCCCTCCCCTACCTTAAACTCTTTAATCATATCAGGACTTGCAGTGTTGATTCATTTGAGGAAATCCTCGTAAAATGCTTTACGAAAAAAAGTATAGATACCAGGAATACAATACTGTTTTACCTTTCTCAAGTAAATTTTGATGACAAGTTTAATTTAGAAATTGAGCTTTTCTTCCCATTCGATTTGATTTTAACTAATGTTACACTCTTACACAACACTAGGGCTATTAACGAAGGATTTCATAATTTTTAACATCGGTCAAGCGATGTAGATGACACCTGAGTTGGCCCTCCCTCTCTACAATTCTACACCACGACAGCGTGAGAGCTTTAAGCCACAAAAGATCTAACGTGCATCAACTCCTCTACACGACGGATCTTTAGTAAATCAAGACTAGAACCCACAAGCTCCACATGATCGCGAACCAATACAGAGTGTACGATTACGACTACTAAGCTACCGCAGATGTTTTATAATAGATGCTTGACTTCGCATTTGGGTATTTGAGGGGTGAGAGACTTTTAATGATTTTGAAATCTTAAGCATTTTAACACAATTGTTAAGATACTATAATAACTATACAAATATAACAGGCAGTATTTATTTTAGAATATTTTTTATAAGGGTATTTTTAACTTCTCATAATATTTTTTTAATTTAATTTAGACAAGAGCGTTTATATGAGAGAATGTACATCAAACTGCACGTGATTCAAATAATGTCTAGAAAAATTTTTTAAAAATACCGTTTTTTTAAAAGATGTATAAAACATAGTTTTTGAACTACCCAAAGAAACATCGCAATCAAGTTCATGCATTTGTTCTTTCAAATGATTCTCTAAGTGATAGAAAAAAACAAAACTTCTTAACAATTATGCTTGATTACTAAACAACGAATTCTGTAATGTACTCTAGTCAGAGGTACTTAATATATAATAATAAAGTCTTAATAAGGAAAAGAAAATTTGTTTTTGTTTAAAATTAAAATTTATTAAAGTATCCTAATTTTGTCAAAAAAAATTTTTATTACCTTATTTTATAGGCTATCTTATTAGCTTTATAAAAATACTAAGCATTATTTTTCGTTCACTAGAATAAAAACTACAAGTCTAATAAAAGCAGATCCCATTGCTTTAAGCAAGATGTCATACTTTAAAACGCGTTTTACTCGAAATGTGTGTGTGTTTTTTTAAATACTCAAACGGGGCCAGCGATTGCTAAAAAAGTATTGAAAATAATTAGCTGAAATTTTTTGTGTTTGTATAATAGTACAAGTCTTTTAACTTTCACATTTATCAATCACTGTTTTTTTAAAGCAATTTCATATAATAACAAAGAAAAAGTGCTCTAATTTGTGTAAAAATTAAAATATCTCTGATTTTGAAGGTCAATTCAAAAACGAACAACATAGGAACACATCAGAATTAAACACTTGAAAATCTGTTCATAAACTTTTGGTACAGAAATAGGCCACGTTTATGTTATTTTTTGTCAATTTTTACTAATTTTTCCCATTTTAGTAATAATAATTTCTTCTATTCTTAATTTTAGCATATTTTTCTTAAAATGTACTACCCCCCCCCCCCCGAGTCTAAAACCAACAAAAAAATCCCCGTACCTCCATTTTTATAAAAAAAAAATTGTCGCAAGTAGGCGGATACCTTAAGTATTAAAACTACTATACCCCAAATAATTCACTATCTTAAGATACTGAGGAGCAATACCGAGGCGATACAACAGAGGAATAAGCATTCACACACGCGAAATAAGTGGGAGAAGGGCCGGTTTTCCGCTTAGGCGCACTAGGCACGAGCGAAGGGCGCAAAAAATTTTGGAGGCGCAAGAAATTGGAGGGCAAAAAAAAAAAAGAGAAAATTAAAATTACAGCTGAAGTACCACCGTCTAGCGAGTCATGGTTGAAGCATTTCTGCCCAAAAAGGAGTAGACTGAAAAGAGTTTTACTATGCAAAATGAAAAGCTTAACAGTTTGATGCTGTAATGAACTCAAAATAATATTGCCACGGAAATTAACACTAGATTGCCCAAAGAAGTCATTTTGACTGCTTTTTAATTTTAATTAGAAAAACAATTACGTATATAAAGAATGACACCATTCCTTAGAATTTTTTAGAATATATGTAGGAAAGGAGATGCAAGTTTTCTTTTACTTCTTTTGATTTTTATTGTAAGAGATGGCACCACTAATCGACACCACGTGAGTTTTAGCTGCGCGATACGATGAGGTCATGTATTTATAAAGGGGGCAGAAAAGAAAACTGGAGAGTTGCACCAAAGCTTGAACGAAGGCAGGTCAGAGGAAATCGGTCTCTCCGTTGTTTTGAGAAAGAGTACGTGTTTTCGGAATTTGTATGGTGCTATCTCGAATTATTTAAAACCCCTTGTAAATAGTAAATGTTTTAGTTGTGTTATTAATAAATTAGGTTATTTTAACTCTGCGTGCTTATTTTAACATTAAAATCGAACCTTCCCCTAGACGCCGTCCCACATATATATATATATTTTTCCAAGTGAAGTAAATATTTTTTATTGTTAATATTTACTTGTTATATAACTGTAAATAGTATAAAAAATATTAAAAATTAATTTTAAGGTATCTCACTACACCCTAAAATTAAGAATTTTGCCAAAAATTGACAAATTATTTTTATGATTTCATTTTATTAGCTTGAAAAAATACCAAGTTTATCATTTTCCGTTCACTAGAACAAAAACTACAAGTGTTTTAATAAAAGCAGATGTCATTACTTTAACCAAGATGTCATACCTTAAAATGCGTTTTACTCGAAATGTGATTTTTTGAAAATAATCAAACGGGATCAGCGATTGCTAAAATAGTTTTGAAAATAATTAGCTGAAATTTTTTCTGTAAGTTCTGTATAATAGTAGAATTGTTTTAAACTTCAGATTTATCAATCACTGTTTTATTACAAAATTTACAGTCCCTTATGTGAATATAATCACTATCTTTTTAAGCATTTTCATCTAGTAACCGAGATAAAGTGCTCTAGTTTTTGTGAAAAAGAAAATATCTCTTATCCTGAAAGTCATTTCAAAATTGAATAGTATAGCAACACATTATATTGAAACATTGAAAATCTGTTTATAAACCTTTGGTACAGAATGGACCGCGTTTATGCTATTTTTTTGTCAATTTTTACCTATTTTTTCCCATTTTAGTAATAATTTCTTTTTCTCTTCTTAATTTCAGCACATTTTTCTTAAAATGCACTAAACAGATCTAAAAATAACAACAAAAAAATCCCCATATCTTCTTTTTTTTTAAAAAAGTTGTCGCAACCATCGGATACTTTAAACAAATTTTTTTACACGTTAGTTATTCTTTCACAATGCAGTCATTTTGACGGCTTTTGGGCAACATAGGTATATACTAAATTTCAGTCTTACTAGTGTTAAATACAATGATGTTATAAATGATTTTGCAATGATCGAAGCTCGAAGAAAACCTCTGTGGTACCAGTACAATGATAGTGACTAAACAAAGAATAAAGATGTTTAAAAGTAAGAGATAATAAAGCAATAAACAATGAAAAAGATAATAACTAACAAGTTGAAAACAATTCATACAACAATGTATACTCCATACTGTAATTGCAAATGATTTCATTAATTTACTGTACTAATTTACAAAAGGGTGGGTGGTGGGTCGTAAGGTAAGAAATGAACAAGAGAGGCCATACCATATCACTATCCTTTTCTTACAGGTGCCAGTCCAGGACACGTCCGATCCATAGAGAGTGGGTAATGGAAAGACTCTCCAAACAGCAAAAGACAAGGAAAGGAAAAAGAGAGTAATAGAGTTGAGAGAAAATACCTACCGAACCAAAACTAGCAAGGTAAGAATTAAAGGAGGGAGGGAGGTGCTCTGGAAAAAGTGTGGAGAGGGGCGTAACAATTTGAGGTGTTTAGAGCGAGGGGGAGGTTAAAAACGGCCCTGAGTGGGGGAAAGCCTACAAGCTACCCATCAAGCATGTAGCATACACAAGGTTGCTTTTTTTTGTTAATGTCTTTATAAGTGAATGTTTGTGGGGGTGTAATAGTATATCTCACCAAATTTTTTTGACTATACCGAGGGGGAAAAAAGATGTAACAACAAAGACAAAAAGGTGTAAAAAAAATGACAGGATTGGAGAATTGCAAAGGCATTTAGGCACCGCATCATCCATTGTTAGAAGAGAGCAAACCCCAAGGGAAAAAGAATACTCAGTAGGTGGTCGCAAATTACCCGGAGAAGAACCCCGATGCAAAAAAAAAATGTTCACACAGTACGAGATCTTTGAAGGCCAGTTCCATTTTAACATGCAAAAGCCCTAATTATTTGACAGGATGTTTTTTTTTTAAGGAATCTCGACTCCAAACCAGGGTTCGACTTGAATAATTCCGGCTGTGAGACCCCCCCCCCCCCATGACCAATATCAGTCAACCATTGAGGTCCGTGAGAAAGTTGGGTCAAATTCTCATACCTTTCACGGCCAATTGAGTGACCATGGGATGCAGCCATAACAAACAATCAAGAGCAATTTCTATCTTTGTCCTTTACCCACCAATAGCAAAAGAATTGGTGACCCCTCTTTCCCCCCACAGTCGGGGAGAAAGTATCTTCTCCTACACTGTGACTCGATATTCCATAAGAATTATTCGTTCGACGAGACTTCATGGAATAATTATTTGACGGCATAATTAATTTATATTATAAAAACAAATGCACAACTTATATAAGCCATTCCTTTTCTCTAAAAATAATATATATATATATATATATATATATATATATATATATATATATATTTCCTATTTACAGAGTATTATTTTAAAAATCATAAATAAAAATGAAATTAAAATGCTCAACAAATTTTACTGAGAAACTGAGATCGCGCAAAATAAAAAAAATTTTAAAATTTGTTATTGTTGCTCATGCCAGAAGTTTTCAAAAATGCCGGTATGTTTGTATGCTACGGAAATTCCAAAAGCTTGTTCAGCTCGGACAAAAATCAGCAATTAAGTTGAAAAATCATAAAATATTAACCCTTTAACATTATTAACCTTTAAGTATTAATCCTTTAAAATTCAAAATGTAAGAAATTGGATCATGAGAAACTTAAAGTACAACAATAATCGGTTAGATAAGTTTTTATACAAAAATTCAAAGAATGTATATTTTTCCTCAAATATTCCTTAATGAAGAAACAATGGTTGTGATGGGCGGCTAGAACGAGTAATTAAACAATCGTTTATCTCTATTGGTAGGAGAAAAGTGGCACTTGTGGGTTAAAAAATTTTAGTTTAAAAAAAACTAAAAAGCTCCCTTTTACAGTTAACCGAACTAATCTTAACCTTTTAGTCGTCAAATCTGGAATTAGTTGCCCAATCTGAAAATGGGATCCGAAATTAATCGCCAGATGCGGGATGGGATATGAAAATGGGAAATCGTTAATCCTGATTATCATGATTAGGAAAATGGAACAAAATTATTAAATTATTGTATTGTCACCGGTCCTGGACAAGTGAGCAAAATTACGAATTAATCTGACCTTTTAAAGTAATTAAAAATTGAGTTCAAAGATTCCGTTTCGTACAAGTGAAGCTTATAAAAGGGTGTTAAAAAGAGACACAATGTGGTGGTTGTCAAACAAAGCTTGCTACTGCAGAATACCTTAAAGAATCCTAAGTCTCGAAATTCAAACACAGCGTAATTGTTCAGGAGAGACATCGGTTCAAGTGCTCAATTTCCAAGTTATAAATTTTATCCTCAGCCAACTGTACTAGCACACACACAAGAGTGACTTTAGTAAAATTCAAAGCGTATTTTTGGCAAGTATTTGAAGAATCACTATTTTTTTTTATAGTCAAATGAATCTTCTTGTTGTGTGTGCTTATGGTTACCTGTTTGCGAATTTGTCCTTATTTTTATTGATTTATTTATATAATTTTATTTTGTTCTGTGTCGATTTTTTTGACACTTATACACAGAAACGAGTTATATCAACTGCATCATTTACTTTTAATACGTGAGACTCTTTGCAGATGTAGTTGAAAGATTAAGGACAAACAGCATAAATTAAGTTCTGCTGAGCATAAGAGTATTGTAGAATTAACTGATTTTTATTGAAACTGAGACTTATCTTTTTTCGATTTATCATTAGTTCGCGAATTTCTTCAGAATTAAAATGTGCATTTCTTCATTTTTGTTCATTCAATTGTTTCCCTCGAGCAGAGATCAGCTTTTGTTGTCTCATTTGCCAGGTGAAAAATGAAAATTTCCGTGACTATAGATGGAACATGGTTTTATTAGCGCGTTTTTCACGTAGCGTAAAAAAAGCGCTATTAGGACACAAATTTCGTCTTCGTTCCATATTTTGTCGTACCTTTTTCTCAGCCAATATAAGCAACCAATTGACCTCGGGTTTTCAGCATTGGGTCGCATTTGTGCCCTAGATGAGCCGAATCATATTTAAATTTAATAATTTAAATTTTTTTTAAGTATAGTACACTACTTTCTGTTAGTAAAAAGTTCATTAGTTGCATTAGTGTAAAATACAGCAGGTGAAAAACGCGCTAAAATTACTTGGCCATGCCAATGATTGATATCTTGTTTGAGTAAATGTAATAGAAAAAGAGGAGAGCGAGAGAATAAGGTGTAACCCTAAAAGACACTCGCTTTTTGGGTTACACCTTATTCTTTTAGTCGCCAAATCTGGAAGTCGTATATGGAATAAGTCGCCAAATCTGAAAATTGCATATGCAATAAGTCGCCAAAACTGGAAGTGGTATATGGAATTGTCACCAAATTTGACTGTCGTTATTCCTGACGATCCTGATAAGGACAATGGAACAAAATTATGAAATTATTTTATTGTCATCGGTCCTTGACAAGTGTGCTAAATTTCGAATAAATCCGATCTTTTAAAGTGGGTGAAAATCGAGTTCAAAGATTCCGTTACATGCAAGTGAAACTTAAAAAAGCGTGTTAAATAAAAAAGGCTCTTTCCATTTGACGATGGACTACGGAAAGTCGAGCAAGACGATTAAAAAAAAACTTTCATTATAAAATTTTTAAAAATGCACTTTTGTCATACAAACCAAGATGTAAAAAAGTAGCCGACTACCGCCAAAGGACCATTGTTGTGTCTGGCAACACTCTCGCCGCCAATGGCTGTACTGAATCCACGCAGGCGCGTGAGAACTATGCTTCTTTGTTTTGATAGATTTTGTATTAGAAGTAGAAAATAAGCCTCGAAAAAAATTCGATGTAGTATTTTTAGGCTGTTAAATGAAATCTAGCTTTTATTCAATTCCTACTTTTAGCTCTCTCTCTCTCTCTCTTCTATATATATATATATATTTATTTATTTATCTTGTTCAAATTTTCAATCGTTAATAAAATTCTTTCCATTCATACAATCAACTTCAATTATTTTTTTACACTTGTAGTGGATGACACTTGATGTTAATACAGTTTTTTTCAAACATTAATTCATTAATTACCGGTTAATTATTAAATTTAATTAATTACTGGTTTTCAACACCAACTTAGATTTGTCTACATTGTTGTAACAATGTAACTGTTAAAGCAATGACAAAGTTTGCGTCGGAAACCGGTTTCTCAGCCAAACTAGTCTGTATTGTTACAATACAGACAAATCATGCTCTTTTTTCAATTGCTACAATTAGTTCACTCTCTCCCTGTATATATATTTATATAATGTTATTAACGATTTAAAATTTGAACAAGTTACTTTCTATTCATTCATTCAAAGTAGGAATTGACTTAATTTTTTTTAAATATTGTTAATGTTATGTTCTCTATTCGTGTAGTTGTAGCATTAATTTAAAAATACAAGCTACTCTTTTTAAATAACTTTTTTTTTAGGAGTTGTTTCTAGCATCGCTTCATCCCGACTGAACGTTCAATAAATAAGGAGAAAAGATAAGAGAAATCCCCTCCCCCCCCCCTTCCCTTTCTTCTTTTTTTTTTTTTTTATAAGAATTATAAAACATTTATTTGATTCAGCAAAAGACTGATTGATTTTTTTTAAAAAAAAAAACCTGAACCATCATCAAATGACAAATACGAAACTTACGCAAGTACCTCTCTTAATTTCCACACCCATGTCGAAGATTATAACTTTCAGGGTTCGCATGTATTAATGAATATCAGCTGTAACTGTTCCATACGACAAATTTCGGTTGAGTCACACTCACTTAGGTCACAAAACTCCAAAATGTGTGACTACTGGATTTGGTCACATGAAGACTGAAGGAAGCCTAACTTTTTTATTCAATAAAAAATTATAGAATCTATATTTAAATTCGTGACCTTAGATTTCGGTCACTTAAGCTTAAATAATTCGAAAGACATGCAAACACAAAAAAAGCTTAAGTGAAACAGTAGATAAAAACGTATTAGTGCTGTTGCTTCAAATATGCTGGAGAAACCTTTAAGCAATGGATAATTTAAAATTGTTATTGCGAACTAAAAATGTTGCAAAATATAAAATAAATTTAAATCATAAACAAAATTAATTAGCATATTACATACCATTTTCACACAACCGCTTCATATCCTGATGCTTAATTATTTAATGAGAAAAACTCATTCCCCTATAAGAAAATAAAGCTCATTTAAATGTTCATTTGATTACTGTATCCCAAATGAGAGCTACCCAGACACCACTACAGTAAAAGAGAGCATGCACCAAGAATTTATCACTGCCAGCCCAAAGATATTCATGCATTAGATACACAGGTTATAAAATAAAATAATGTAAAAATAATGACAAAGCATAGCAAAATAATTCCGAACAAACATAAAATAAGATGCATGGTGTGCACATTTGAAAGAAAATCTACACATCTTATTAGGTATCCAAGTATGATTTCAAAACTTGGTGTCATGCATTTGCACGAAAGCTTGCGAGGAAGAAATGATTTTCTAATGCGTAATTTCAAAAAGTATCAAACAAAGATTTAAATGGTATTGTTGAATATTAATTAATGGAATACATTTTACAAAATATTTTTTATATCTTTGATCGGAATATCTTTAAAAAAATTATTTTCCATTAATCGTTTTTATTTGGATATTTCTTATTTTATTAGTTTCCATTCAAAAAAATGGTTTTTCCACCCAAAAAAAGTTGGTTCAGAAGAATTTATAAAAATAATAACAAAATAAATAAAAGATGTAAAAAAAATAAATATTTATATTTACTTTTTCTTCGTTTGATTCTTTGTAGATAAAAATAAAAGCTAGATCACAAAAAAAAAAAAAAGGAATTGAAAAGTCGCCAAGACACTATTCTTACAAAGAAACCGTATGCATTTTACAAAAATTAATCTTTAAAATATATATTATCGACAATTATTTAAGAATTAAATGTGATAACATACTCAAAAAAGAAAATTTCGATAAAATCACAGTAAAAAAATTGAGGTTAAAAAAATTTTCTCCTTTCAGAATTGTACACGTTGTGTAGCTGCTACGAAACCTGACAAAATCAGATAAGATCCGTAAGACCGTTGAAAAGTTCTGCATAAGATGGGAATTAGAATAGATATTTTTTTCCTAGAGAAGTCAAAAAATAAAGGTGCGCTCGCCAGAAGCCTGGTGAACCGGTACTTGAGGGGAAGATCTTATCTTCTGAGAACAAGAGGTACTTGATATGACTACTGGCAAGACTCAAGAGCCTCTCACACTACAGCCACACGTTTTATTACCCACATATCAATGATGAGTGGGAGGCACCGTACCCTCCACCATATTTTGATATTTTTTCAGTGAGTATAATTCCAAAAAGGAAAGGGTGGAGGGATGATATTGGAAGATTACAACCCACCTTTGTAAATTCGTCCGCCATTTCAATACCGTAAAAAATAACATGAGGTGGAATTTAGGGACGTCTTAAGGCATGGGCCAACTGGGGCCTCTCCCTCGGTGCGGGCCTTGTTTCGTTCTCTACTCAGTCTTAATTAGATCATGATTCGGATAATTTTAATGCTCAAATATTATTCCTGTACATATTCTCCGAAAAACAGGGAATTCATAGTTGCATGTCAACTGGCAAAAACGGCAAGATTTGTTTGTGATGACCATTGTCCATATCTAGGCCTAGGCCTAATACCATATACAATCATTCAACTAATTTTGTCGAGCCGGTTTGTGCCTAGGATTTTGAGATTTATGAGACCGTGCTCATTTATTTGTTTCAAATTGTCATTTGTAACAGTATTTTGGCATTGCATGCTATATACTGTCTACTTTTAAAGAACACAAGTAGGGCCAACTTTTACACAGAGGACCAGGGCCTCAAAAAGTCTTAAGATGTCCCTGAAGGGTTCCACTGAAAATCAATATCGTGGTGTAGCGAAAATAAGATTCAGCTTCTGAAATTGATTTTGTCGCCAGCAAGGGATTAGCTGTCAAGGTGTTAGAATAAGTTACGGCTATCGGAAAGAATCCAAAGACCACCATATTAGGTGAGGATAACCTTCAGTGCCTCACCAATTGCTGTTAATTCGCTATAGAAAACCGAGCAGAATCAGGATTACGTTGTTTAAGAGTCAATTTTTCCTGGGGGGGGGGACCAAGGAACACCCAACCTGAGTGTTAAGTTATTTTATTGTCATCAGTATAAATCTTAATTGCATTATTAGGGATGTTGTTAATGACCTCCAATGCTGATTGTCTGAGGTGGATTGGGATAAAATCTTTCTTAACAGGGAAAATAAGGTTATAGCGGAAATGGATCCTGGAGAGTCCCACCGAAGGATTCAAAAAACATTGTGACAAGTAACTTCACCAGTTAGTAAATTCTGGGACTCGACTGAAAAGGTCGTTTTTCTTTAACTTTTCTCTTATTTTTCCAGGATACACAGCTAAAAAGTTTATAACAATATTTGACTGGTCTTGCTTGCCTTCGATATTGAAAAGGTTTCAAATCTGAACATTTTTCTAAGGATAACTGTGCTTCAACTCACCAATGATACGGGCTGCACTCGAATTTAATTGGTTTGGACTCTTCCATTTGGTTGGAGTCAGCGGCACAATAATAAATTAGAAAAACCGTACGCGAGAACTGGCCACTTGAATACCAAGTAAGTAGTTCTAAAATTAACCGCATCAGCTCCTCTATCCCTGGCAGATTTATATTAAAGAATGTTGAGGCGATTTCCACTTTTCAAAACAAGATAGTCATAATGCCTGTTCTATAAAATTAGTGGCTAAAATAAACACTAAATACTTGGGGTGCTTCGCATGGATAAACTACTGATTATCTAGTCTCAGTTTAGGCTGGTATTTCGTACAAGCGCTTATTTGTAGTAAAAAAGGTGACAATTTAGAGAGGATAAAACGTAGTTTTAGCTCTGCTGTAGAATTCGACAAAGCTGTCATAGAATCATTGAGTTTTAACTTCAAATCAGATATATCAGTACCAGAGTTCCAGAAAACAGGGTCGTCTGCAGACATTCCTATTCTTATCCAAGAACAGGGATGGCGAACCTTTTTGAGATGAGTGTGGGGGGTCAAATTTTGTTCATGTTTTAGTACTAGCTCGTGGATCACTAATACCCATTTGCATCAGAGTTAAGCTTAAAAATTTTTCTCCAGGTATTTTAAAAATTAAACATCTTTAAAATTCAATTGGTTTGACGGGTAAAATTGGGCGTGGTTTCACAAAAAGAAAATCTTTAGTGGGGTTAAAAATTCTTTAGTGTTTGGTCCAAATGGTAATAAGTGTTTGAATGAACAAGGAGTAATGAAAATTACATAGAATACATATTATGAAATATTATTTATTACTATATACATATTTGTGTGTGTGTGTAACAAAATTGATTATAAAGTGTTTAATGAGATATCTTTTGCTGTTTAATCTCAAACAGGTTTTTTTAAATATATGTAATAGGTTTATATTTCGTGTGCATTAGTTTAACGTATTTTGCAGTTAGTTTCCTGTCAAGGCCATTTCTATTGGGAGATTTTACAAAGTTCATTGAAGACACGAATATGTGGACCAAGCATTGTTAAAACAGCACATATTAACTAGTTTTTTCACTGATATAAAATTATTTGGTAAGGAATCCCATACGTTAAATATAATATTTTCAATTTTTACTGTAGGGTCAATATTCACACAGTTTTCCTTCTACTTCAGAAATCAAGTCTTCAAATCGTGTTTTCTACACTACACAGCTTCGAAATTCAACTGATTTCATTTATAAATTATCGATACCTAGCCACATAAATTCGGTTAACTCCATTGTTTCAAATTCTGTTTTGTATGGATATAAAATAAAATGAAAAGTATTTTCCAAACTTCTAAATTGACTGAATCTACCCTCAAAAGCTTGTTTTATTTTCGGAACAATCACTAAATATTTTTAATTGCATTTTTTTAAATAGGAACGGAGTTTTCAAAGTTATTGTGTTTTGTAATTGAGGAAAATATTTCGTGATTTTCCATTTCTAAATCCTTAGTAAAAATGTAAAGTTTCGTCATAAATATTTTAATGTTTTCAAATATCATTAACACAATTTGTCCATGCCCTTGAAGTTTTAATTCAGTTCATTAAAATGCTGAGTGATGTCGAATAAAAAAATTAAATCTATTAACCAATGTATATTGGCTGATTCATCGAAACTATTGTCTTTTCAATGAAAAAAAAAAGCTTAAATTCTTTTAATAACGTTACAAAGCGATGAAGGACTTTACTGAAACTAAGCCATCGCGCACATTGTTGTACGTGAAATTCCCTGAATATTGGCATTCATTTCCTCAAAGAATTGTGCTAATTGCTGTTTATAAAGTTGATTCTTTTTATTGCAACTGACATTAAACTGGAAAATGTTTTTAACCATGTTTCGCACATAAAACTTGCTGGTGTACTTTAAAGTGAATTCAATCAGAATGTGAAATATTTTGCTTAAGATACTGAATAAATACGTTTTTCCCTAACATACTAGGTGCACGGTCTGTTGTAAGAGAATCTATTTTCTGAAGGTCAATATCCATTTCTTTAAATGCAATATCAAATTATTTAAAAATATGAGAAGCACCGGTACACTTCTCTTTCAATGTCATTAGTTTTATTAAATATTCATTTATTATATATTTCCATACTTATACCGAGCAAAAACTGCTAATTGTGCGTAACCATTTACATCACTACTCTCATCTAAAACAATTGAATAATTTCTGAATAATTTGTTATGTATTAGCGAAGAAATATTTTTTTTCTTTTACTATTATTCGATCTTCAATTTTATTTCAACGTATAGCTAACTCATTTATACGCTTTATAATCAAGTCTTATTCTTTAAAATTAACAAACAATGTAGGACTACATTTTAAAAACGATTTTTTTTTACAAATTCTCTTACTAAAAAATGTTTCTCGTGGCGAGCAATCCAATGCAATGGGCAACTTGGAAACTAGCACAGCTGTAATGTTATTTTTTGCAACCAAAAAACTTTTTAAACCACGGCTTTGAGAAAAATTTCTTTTTTCTTTTGTAAATTTCTTTATTCGTCTGTTGACATGCCGAGATTGAAATGCAACGTTTCGAAATGTCTTTAAACATTATACAAGGTGTAACACACACACACACACACAAACGAGACTAAGTGTGTAGCATGAAAAAAGAGTGGAGTTTTCAACAACTGTTTTGGTGACTCATCCTAAGGCTCCTTCTCTATCCACGTGGCCAGTTTCGCCTTAATCGATCACGCCAGTTAGGAGTACTGCATCATTGGGTGAACACGTGCAATTGCATTCTGCCGGAAAATGTCGAATCAACATCAATTTCCTTGAGAAACTTCAGAAATTAGCCAAAAAACATTTAAAATATCAACCAAAGCTTATGGAGATGAAACGCTGTCGCGAGCAAGAGTTTGAACGGCATAAGCGGTTTTCAGGGGGATGGGTCAGTGTGGACGATGATGAACCTGCTGGGCGCCCAAGGTCAGCAATTACAGACTAACCGTAGCCGAAATTCGTGATGTGAGCGAGTTCCCACTCACATCAGTTGTCAACAGTGGTAATCAACACTACTACATTGAAGTGCTTGAGAGACTTCGTGAAAAAAATTAAGAGAAAAATAGGCCAGAATTGGGGAGTGATGAATGGCTGTTGCACCAAGACAAATCAACCACTCACACGGCCCAACCTGTCAAGCAGTTTCTGACCAGCAAAAATATTACTGTGATTCGGCATCCTCTTTATTCGCCTGATTTGTCCCCATGTGACTTTTTTTTATTTCCTACAGTTAAATATTGCTTAAAATTAACCCATTTTACCTCAGTTCAAGAGGTTCAGGCAAAAACAAAGAATTTCCTGAAGGGTCTTTCAAAAACCTCGTTCCAGAATTGTTACCAGCAATGGTAGCACCGAATGCAGAAGTGTGTGAATACTGAGGGGAACTACTTTGAAGGTGATAATATCACGGAGAACTGATTCTGTAAGTATACAGTGATTTACTGGAGCAGCCTCGTTTTTTTTGGTGTGTGTGTGTCACTCCTCGTATGTATACGTGAAGTCACTTTTCCACTTCAAATTACACATATAACTATTTTATTCCTTTCAATCACACCATACTTATCAGACCATTCAGCTGGATAGGGCCTGGAACTTGTATGGCTTGTTTTCAATTTTTAAACCACTGTCATAGTATAGGGCTACAATTAAGAATATTTATATTTTGAATACAAAAAATTGAGAAGAAATTTTAAATAAACGTATCTAATATACATACACATTACTTTTAAATGCGTTCGAAATGGATGCCACTAAGTTCAACACTGGTACAGGCGCGCCTTAAACTGCAAACCAAAAATTGCTAGTATCGAGAATAACAGACATGCGCATGGTGCCTATTAGCGCCTCACAAGGGAGGGGATGATACATGTGCTATGGAAGTCTCTTTCTATAAACTTAACTGAAAATAGCATTACAAAAGTGTATTTTATCCTAAGAAAGTGCTTTAAATATGGTTATTTGCTTTGGTTTGTCGGAATTTTTTTCTTCCAAAAAAAAAAAAAAAAGTGAGTAAAATTATACATTTTTTTTTTTGATATTTTGTATAAACACCCTCGTTTTATTTCAAATATTACATACTTTCATATAAATTGGTTGTCATTGACGTAACTTTGGAACTGTAATGATCATATTGAAGGTAATAGACAGCATTTAAATTGCTTTTGTGTCAATGCAGTGCTTGCAAATATACAAAGACATTATAAATAATCCACACAAATTAGAAAATTTAAATAAACCCACGTAAATAAACAAGTGGTTGCCTAGCAATCATGGGTCAGTTAAAAAGCTTGTGTGGTCAGTGTCTGACCCATGGGTTATAGGTTCGCCATCACTGTCCTAGAAGAAGGCATAATGAAAAAGTAGGGATATATGGTCATGCATATAAATAGCATAAAATATCAGATGCTGATGCCAAATTTCGATTCTAAAATAGTATAGTTAGGAATAATATAAATTTTGATAATTGAGAATCATAATGTTTTTAAAGATATTAAGCTTTTAAAATTACAAGAAAAGCGAGAAAATTTTTAAAGAAAAGCATTTCTTTGATTTTCAAAATGATAAGAAATTCTGCAGTGCCAAAAGCTTAAGAAACTGTCTTTAAAAGATGCAATCATTTTATGTCCCATTTATCATATTTTAGAAAAAGTACAAGTAGTATTCCCGAAATCTAATTAAAAAATGAAAATAGATAAATAATCTATTAACATAATTATCAATAATATTCTGTTTAACAATGATTATGAATAATCAACCTAAGTAGCAAATACATTTTACTCATCTTTCTCTCTTTACAAAGAGGGCAGGTTCCCTACAAGATAGATTGAATCCCAAAGGCAAATAAAACCAGTTCTAACAACCTTACACAACATTACTTTTTAAAAAAAAAATAATTCTATTTTTAATTTGCGTTTTAATTCTTTTCCCCATAAATGCAGCATTATCGAAATTCAATGCATTTTTTGATAAACTCTTGTTTTCAAGAATCGCTGAAATTCCACAAAATAGAATTATTAAAATAATTCAGTACCAATAGTTCCTACTTGAACAAAGGTTTTCCCACATAGAGCTCAACCCTAGTTTAAAGTCTGTGCGACTAATTACAAGCTAAAGCAATTTTTACAATATTCCGTGGCGCCTCTGAAAGCTTCACAGGCGTTGCGAAGCACACTTTGTAAGCCCCTGCAGTATACATGAAGTCCATTCATAATTAAAATACTCACAGGTCTACATTAGTATAACTATAAAATAGCAATAGCATAAATGTGTAACCTTCTCTTAAAGTCAGATAGTCATAACTAATAAGTTTGGCAAAAAAAATTAGCTCTGCAAAAACTTCACTCTAACTTTTAATTGAATTCCAAAAACGAATGCGAAAGACAAAGATATACTTGAATTTATTTTTACGCGTCAAACCCTAAAGAAAAAATACACGCAGAACCTTTTTTAACGCGTATTTTTAAAACTATCTGAAGCGGAGAATTAATATGCCAAAATATTTTTCGAGGTATTGAAAACGAAAAGTAGTACAAAGAATCCAGCCAAGCACTAAATTACCACAAATCGTTTGATAAAAGAATTTCCCCGATGACGATCATTTGCTCGGAATTCGATCTTTTGTTAAACCAAAAATCTCAACATTTATACTCTCCTAATGAAAATCCTATTCTCACAATGCTTTTCCCTCCCCCACTTTTTAATAAATTTATTCGTATTCACTTTAATGACGTGAATGCTATCATAACGGAAGAAAAATTTTCATGCGCTCTTCACAAAATCTTACTTAGCATCCTCTGAACTACCACAGATGAAAACTGATCTGTCATGTACAGGTGAACCAGTAAACCGTATTAAGCGTTTATTCAGGACGTTTAATTGAATTCTATTCAAGTTCCCTGTACAACTTTCTTCCATTTTACAAAGGAAAACATTCCGAAATACGGAATTGGATTTTAATTTTTTTTATCAGAATAAATATTATGATTTAGAGTGTAGGATACTAAGCATCGCAATTATAAGAAATCCATTAAATTTTCACTCACGTAAAGCAGTAAAGGAATCTTATCAATTTGATTTTTTTTTTAAAAAAAAAGGATTTTTATCTCTGTTGCACATATCTAAGAGCCTATATAGAGCCTATTATTATTTTTTTAGAGTCTCACTTGAGATAAATGAAATCAATATGTATCACAAAAAATTGGTTCTTCTAAAAATAAATAAATTTGAAGGAGTTGTGTTTACCCCATTATTATACATCGGCTCAAAACATTCATGAATTCGTAATAGAAAACACTATTAAGTATCGAAGAACATTTCTTTTCTTTAATTTAATTAAATTTGTCTTTATCTTTTGTAGATTACTAGCTGGTATACCCATTCTTCGCACGAGTTAATCGAAAAATTAAACAGTACAAACTGAAGGCTAAAGAAGTTTTTAAAGAGTAAACTTTACGTGAATTGCAAATTACACACACACAAAAAAAAACCTTTGCATAACCTTTTGCATATCTCAGCTGAACAAAAAATCATATTTGTTAAATTTTGTCTGTAGGTCTAATAGCTGATATAAAGTTTTTTTTTTTTTTTTCATTTATAACACCCCCGTAACTCACTTGTGGGTCGATTTTTGAAAACACCTTCCTAAGCTGATCTCTGCTTAGCAAAAGTAACATATTGTTACTAATTTTGTGTAACGAATGTTTAAAATTGTGTAAATAATTTTTATCTGGATGTATAATAGGTTAGTATTACTTTCTGTTGCATTTATTTTAGGTTAAAAATTGTAATATTCGCAAGCAATGCCGTTCATTGCATTATAATGGCGATTCAATGGAAACATAGCGAAATGTTGGCGATAAAGCCAAGTTGGCATCATTTTTGGCGACCATGTGAGCAACTTGGTGATTGATTGAACGGTGCGGAAGTTGCTCTGCTGTAGCGCCACCTGGAGGGGAGCTGCAACAAAGAGGATAGCACAAATACCTTCTCCACAAAAAATACATATACATGCCAATTTTCATAGTGATCGGTTGAACGGTGTCGGAGTGAAGCGAGGTCCATAGGTACAAACATCCATTTTTATGTATAAACTAACCGTTACCCGCCGCCTTGCGAGTATTTCAAGATATTGCATGATTATATACTGTTAATAAATTATTGATATTTAAGCCCTAGCATTAAGCACGTTCGATTGTACTCAAAAACTTTCTTTTCTCTCTCTTCTCTTTATTTTCTCAGAAAGGAAGTTAATTATTTTTACGCTCACGTAAATCCATTTTAGTAGATCTATACACAACAAAATAAACGTGCGTGCCGAATTTCAAATCTGCAAGTCATAATTCAAAAACGAGAATTTTTTTTTTGTCATAACACTACCGCAAAACAAGTTCTTTGCGAACATCTACTTAACAAAATAAGCATGCTTATCAAATTTCATGTATGTAAGTCTAATAGTTAAAAAAAACGGAATATTTTTTTCATACATCAAATCCTATAGCACCCCTCGGTAGTAGATTTCCCTTAAACCCATTTTTAAACAATTTCTACTCAACAAAATAAATATGTTTACCAAATTTCACGTCAGTTCAAAAACCGGAATCTTTATCTATAACACAACCCTTAACTCTTCTTCCTTGAGTGTCGTTCCTAACGTATCCTTTTTATTAACACCCTTTTATAAGCTTCACTTGTATGTCACGAAATCTTTGAACTCAATATTTTTACCAACTTTAAAAGGTCAGATTAATTCGAAATTTTTCTCGCTTGTCCAGGACCGATGACAGTACAATAAATTTAATAATTTTGTTCCATTGTCCTGATCAGGATCATCAGGATTAAAATTTCCCATTTTCAGATCCCATCCCGTACCTGGCGACTAATTTCAGATCCCATTTCCAGATTTGGCGACTAAAAGATACAACTTGGTTCGATTAGCTATAAAAGGGAGTTTTTTTAGTTTAAACTATAATTTATTTCTACAAAAACACACACATTCTTATTAGTTTGTCTTTAAAGTCTATAGGTCTGTTTAATAGTTCAAAAAATGGAAATATTTATCTATAGCTCTCCACAACTCTCCTTGAGAGTCGATTTTCACAATCCCGTTCTTAACCAATGTCTACTCAAAATAAGAACTATGCTTACCAAGTTTGTACGTCTATTGGTTTCGGAATTTTCGTGTTGAATGAGTCCCTTTTCTGCTTTATTTATTCAGTGGGTTGATTTGAATAAGCAGAAAATATACATGGACAGATGGTACACAATGTTAGAAGGTTCAGAAAAGCTGTTTGCAAATAAATCCTTAAAGCAATCTTTCAAAATAAATCCCAATTATTTATTCATTTCAAAATTATACTACATGCATTAGTCTCGAGTCTAAAAGCAAAATATACTTTGTTCTTTTGCCACTTTCTCTAAATCGATTTTACTGTGTATATATGTGTGCATGCGCGTATCAAGCAGTCATACCGCCTGCTTATTGTAACAGTACTAAGTAATGGATAGCATAGAAAGATATTTATAATTATTCCCAAGGGACTAATGTGTTAGCTACCAATAAAATGCATCTGGTCACATTTTAAGTGTCTACTTTCTTTTACCTATAATGAATTTAGTTTTCAAAAATAATTTATAATAGTGGCCTGAATTTCTCTTATGATTCATATTAAATTCCTTAAGAATAAGATAAAACGCATGCAAACTCCTTCTTTCCAAACACTACAGCCGGTTACCTGCCAAAGCTATCTCAGTCAGCTTACACCATCTTGATCTATTCGCGCGCGCGATGCTATATTCTTCTATCAATTAACTCCAAAGTTTTTAAGCCACTTTTCTACCATATTCATCCACACCTTTTTTCGGTCTATCTCCTTTCTTTTTCTCTCTGGAGTTTGGAAAGTTTTTTTTCACAACAGGATTTTCATCGCTCTATCGAAATACAGTGTGGAACAACAACAACAAAACGAGACTGAGTGTGTAGTTTGCTGGTCATAACAAATGCGACACCTAGAAGGGTAACTCAAAGCGAGTTTTACAGAAATAATATACTACAGTACAAACGACTGGAAATAAAGTCTTCTGCTAGCCGAGGAAGATGAAGAAATCAGCATTGTTTCCGTCACGGTTGAATATAACATTATTACACTACCACAAACTAGATATTGTAAAATTCACTGCAATGCAAAGGTTAAAATGGGCAGGATGCCTGATAAGATTGGACGACAATCGAATCACAAAAAAAGATCTTCCGAGTCCAGACCATATGGTACTCGAAAAAGAGGATGATGACTCAGGTGCATCGATTGCCAAGAAAAAAATCTAAACACTATTAATGCCAAAAACTGGAAAAGTCAAGCCAGGAACAGGACAGCCTGGAATGGAATTCTTAGGAAGGCCAAGGCACAACCTGAGCTGTCGTGCCATTGGTGAAAGAAAAACACTATCGCAAAAAATCCAAGACTACCGTCTTATGCCAACTAATCCTTCTATGAACGATATAATCGAAACAGAGATATATTCAACAGTATTATAAAAAACAAAATACAGGCATTTCGTCTTTTCTTTGTAAATGCATATATTCAGAAATTACAGGGATTTAAATAACTTTAATACTTTTGTTATGGAAATAAATTACAGCAACGTAAGGAAATGCTTTTATTATTACAAACTCAATACTCGATATTCATTTGTTCATCCCATTAGGAAAAAAACAGAAATATCAAATCCCGTGACGTCAAACTAGAAACTTCAGAAGATGGTATTAATAATCATATTTCCTAACCTTTTCCTGATTGTAAAAAGTATTACAAAAATTACTTATTGCGTTGATTCAACACAAAAACCGATTATAAAACGTTATCGGCACGTGCCTCTGGTAGATTGTCGGCAGGAGGCATGAGTTAATTAAGTGTGAAAAGAGAAAGACAATTCCTATTCCTGATGCATTCCCGGTCATCCGCTCAGTCAACCAGTTGAATAAGCAAATTGCTTCAAGTTAAGCTTGCATTATGATGATGAAAGGCAAAAGAAAGTAAGCATTGAATGACGAGGTGGGAAAAAAGCAAGGAAAGATCGTTAGGACATCAAAGGGAAAGTCACCCGTGTTTAAAACGATTTTTCATTTCAATGGGGAAGGGAAAATAACTGGAGTACTTAAAGCTTTCTTAGCGTAGTGTAAAAATTATGCCCAAATTTGAAATTACATTTTTCATATACAAAAATAAGTGTGTTTTGGTTTCGCTATACTATAGATAAAAAGTGCAACTAACATGCTACTCATTTTCATCTGAGTTGATTCATTTTTTTAATATACAAAATGTGTTTTGAATTTTCCCCCCCTATACTGCAATGTTAATGAGCCATTACCTTACACGCTGAAATGTAGCTTTTCAGTAAACCAGCTTTCTATTACCTCTTTTGTTTCCCTGCACCCCAGGCGAAAAGGCACACTATATGACATCTTCCTACAAAATAGGCGATAGAACTGTGTCAGCTGCGAAGTCCATTCATTTGTTTTGTTTAACACGTGACCCTGCTACACATATGTGGAAAGAAAAGTCAGCTATTGCGAGGAGGAAATGCTAGGAATAGTGTGCATTGAAGTGACATGGCAATTTATGACCCATCCATATGACTTTCAACATGTGGTGACGAAATGGGTGTGGGCCAAACGGGACGTTGTCCCGAAAGAAACAATGGTGTTTGGGGCAGTGAGTGAGTGAACACTAACGTCGCACTATTCAGTTACACAAAGCCATTTGGTAAAGGACCATGCAATTTTGAACCATGGTCAAATGACGAGGACGACAAATGAGCTATCCCCCTCTCCTAACTTGCACATCACACCAATGGAAGGACATTTTAGTCTCAATATACTTTACGTACATCGGCTCTCTCTGTACGGCGGTTGTTATCGGTACTAGACTCGAACTCATGACATGCCAGCCAAGAGTTCGTCCCCTTGTCCACTAGGGTACTGCGGCCACTGGTGTTTCCAGCAGAATCTGAGGGTGCCATGCTCCTTCTAATAAGAAATGGAAGGGAATTAAGGGGGGGGGCACCTGCCCGGAAGATTTCAAGAGGACCTTCAAACCTTCCGGGAACGAAAAAGAGAAGGCGAAATTTTGCTCGACTATTTCGGCACATTTTAGACGCTACGAGATCAGGTAGAAGTACTGTCAAACACAGAACTGAAAGACGGTCTGCCAAAAGCTCTGGCAGCCACTTAACTAACAGACTGACTATTTAAATTTGGAAACATATATTACAGTTCCACACCAATGATGTATTTGGGCGAGTGAGTAAGAGTGGGTGATATACATATAACTGTGGCGTCGTGAGACTCGGAAGCGTGTTTCGACACTAAGTTAAACATTAAAAATACTTTTTATTTGTGATCTAAATAACGGTTTACTTCATTTCCGACATTTAGAAGATCACTGGGAAGAGAAAAAGTCACTTTCAGGTGTTAGTCCTATTTATCCAGCCGGTTGTCTTTGTATCCTCTCCTCCCTTCTTCTCCGGGCATCGGAACTTCAGGATACGGAGAACAAAAAAAAAAAAAACCGAATTTCTCTAACGCGGGTACTCGCCTCGCACTTTCTTCTTAGTCCGCAGGATACCGTCTCGGGAGTCCATCCCTCTCTTTGCCGAGTCGACTCTTTTAAACTCCAGGGGCGGGTCAACTCCCCGCCCTTCGTCAACTCCCATTGGCAGGCCTCAAGGTTTTTCACCCGGCACCTCGGTCTCACTAGCCCACCACTAGTGCAGAGAGAACAATGGCTCTGGTCCCTCTCAAAGGTTTCCCGCGACAAGGACTTGTCTGACATCTGGTTCTCGAACCACCTCGCCGCCTTTTCCTCTTTTGATGTGACCCGCCACCGTCCGCCGAGGCGCCAGCCTTTTAAAACGGACAATCACTGCCTATGGACGCGCACAATGCAGTTATGCTCAGCCCATAGTGTTACCAATCACACCGGCGTCGACAGTCTAGATGTCCGACAAAGGACAATGACGCCAAAGCCACGTGCTCTCTAGCTGTATTATTCGTCATGTATAGGGTGTGATTTCTTCTTTATGACTACGTCACATAATGTATGTATATACAATCTCTGACAATAAAGTTCGGTAAATGAAGTCAGAACAGCCGATCTGGCAAACTGGCGAAACAAAACGCTGCACATGCGTAGCAGCAGGCGTTGACCATCTGCCTCCTACGTTGTTCAGCAGAGCGTTGTTTGTGTTCCGTGTAAGACTTGTTTTACAAAGTGCTTGTTTAGTACGCTGGTGCTTAACTGAGAATAGAAAAATGAATAAACAAAAGATCCATTTAAAGTTTTGTTTTAAGCTTGGCAAGACACTGAAAGAAACTTATGCGATGATGGTACGTGTTTATAAAGATCAAACACTGTCCATGAAATGTGTGCGAGTGGTTCGCCCGTTTTCGAGAAGGCCGGGAGAGTGTTTCTGACAACTCCCGTACCAGCGACCTCCGTCAGTGACGAAAACATTGAGAAAGCGAGTGTCACCTGTGATAGTCAAAGCATTATCCACGAAGAATTTCTACCTCAGGGAAAGCTGATGAATGCGGCAAAGGTACATTGAAGTTTCAACCCGTTTCATGAAACGTCTATGCACAACAAGGTTCATGGTTTCTTGTTCCAAGAAAATTGCTCGCCCTCACACAGTTAACATCGTCAAACTGTTCCTAGCAAAAAAGAGGGCGGAACAAATTGAACATCCTCCATACTCGCCTGATCTCAATCCTTCAGACTTCTTCCTATTCCCACGACTCAACTTCGCTTTGAAAGGAAAGAGATTTGACGATATTCCTGACGTCCAATGAAACGTGACGAGGCTTTTGAACTCCATTCAAATGAATACTTCTTGCAAAGTTTCCAGGACATGTATAGCAGATCTCAGCGGTGCATAGTTGTGGCAGGTGACTATTTCGAAGAACGGTAAGGTAACTTCTATAATTTCATTTACGTTAATGTTACAGGACTATTCACTGAACTTTATTCTCAGAGGTTGTACATATAACAACGTCACAATATAAAACAACACAAAGTCAAAAAGTGACGGACCTCTTATTTCCGAACCGCGGTTAAGTGATGAAGACGACACCTGAGCCGGCACTCCACTCTCCTAACTTCTACACCATGCCAACGTGTGGACTTTCAGCCTAAGACTCAACAGTCTCGTGGATCTTGTCTGACTACATCAGTCACCAAAGGACAAGAAACAACAACAATCGAGCAGTGATGTCCAAACTACGATGCATCCGCAGGCTTCTTATGAATGGAAGAAGTATATGATGCCATATCTCAATCCTTTGTTGAAATGTTTATAACTCAGGTTAAACACTTAAACTACATGCACTAATACGATAAATGTTGAGGGAACATTTTCTTTTGATTGGGAGTAGTCAGTCTTCGTTCTTTCCTCGATGAGTGAAAAGTATCAATAGATAAACTTGTTGGAATGTTGTCAATATTCTTATAAATTAAGACACTAGACGCTTAAAATTAAAAAGAAAAATATTTTTTAACATTTTATACTGTATTGTTTTCTTTTTCGAGAGGAAAATTTCAAATTAATGATTTTTTATAAATCTAATGTGGCACCGTTCCCAGTACTGAAACTCACAATGAGTACTTCCGACCCGGAAAAACAATCAATAAGCTTGCATTTCAACGACCGAGGCATTTATTTGTATATCCAACAGAACTCTTATATGCAACGAGAGCAAATAATATGTGATCAAGGAACAAACCCACAAATAAGAACTTGGTAATACATTTTCGTATGAGACTGAAAGAAAATAATGAAATTGAATAAAATGTAGCAGATTAAGGCTGTCTTCGGCTCATGTTAAAGAATAGAACCCAAATTCGGAATATTTTTTCATATATAAAAGTACTCAAACATTAGTATTATATTCTGGCTTTACTATCCTGTAGAAAATCACTTATTTTATCATAGCACACATTTTTATCCGAGTTGACATATTTTTTTCTTTTTTTAAAATGTGTTTTCCATTTTTTTTCTCTTATGCAGTAATGCTGAAGGAGCTATCCCTTTACATATGAAAAGAGAAAACTAGTTATTTATGAAATATTTTGAAATTTTAAAAACACTATATTATAAACAAATACATGAGTCACAATTTTTTATAAAAATTGAGGAATTTTTTTTCTGTTCAAAAATGTGCTCCGCGTTAAGTCCATATTGCGTACATATTGCGAAAACAGCCTTAAATGAAAGAAGTTCCACAAAACAATATTTTGCTTAATCAAATAACTACTTAATAATCTGTAAATAACGTGGGAAATATCACAAAACTAGATTAGTAAATTTAAATACCGAAGTAGCATTTTCACAGTAATTACAACAGAAAGTTTAAACCACGAACTTATAATAGATTAAATTCTATGGAATGCCATTTATAACTATTAATAACTTCTACTAATTTCAAAATAAGGTCCTTGAAGTTTATCAGATCGATAGTATTAGCTCATAATACGGTACAACGTAATGTTACAGGTTTCGTCAGCAATAAATCATTAACCAAAGAAAAATGATAAGTACTTCATTACACACTAATCAATGAATCATAATTTTTGGACATTCTACTTACAGTTATATTTATTTATATATAAAGCAGGAATATAATAACTTTTAAATTTAAGCAAGATTTATGCCCCACTAAACATGAACATACGCCTGTTGCCAGTGTATCAAATAATTTGATCTATAGTCACAAGAACTATAGCTTCCATTGTTCAAACCTTCGCACACAGTCTTGTTGATCAAAATTCAAAATACAGCAATTCACTTTACTTTAAAAAATAGTTTTTTGACAAAGTCAAATTTCTACCTTGCAACAAAATAGCTACAAAACCGCAACTGTATTTACTGCAGGATTGGTATTCCATTAAATGAAATGTACAAAGAGAACAAGCGCGGCAGAGGACGAAATTCTTAGATATCTATTAAATTAGAAGAACATTTTTCTAGGGTCTAGGTTGCTCCATATCCCATAAAACCATTAAAAAATGAAAATATATTGATATTGATTGGGTTGACAGTTACAATATTTATTGGTTATTGATGTAGGTAGCAGTTAATAAGGAATGCGCTGCCGAAAATTATTAAAACTGAGTCACAAAAATGTATCCTGTTACAAGGGATCGTAGGAGAAATATACATTTTAGGCCATCTTCGAGCCGCGAATTTTAAATGATTACCTGTGCTACTATTTTTAATACAACCAAGACGCATAGAACTTCACAGACTTAACGAACAAAAGATACCTTTCGCTTTTTTTCCTTTGCAGTTACTTGAAAATAGCTAAAAAGTGGCATTTATATTAAAAATATAACCCAATAGATGCTATTTGTTAAGCACGTAATTTTTCGGATATCCGATATCTAAATAATTTGCAGATAGCAAAAACATACTTTCCTTTCTCTGAATTAGCATTAAAAGAAATAAATGTCTTACCATGCTTCTGTTCATTTTTTCAATGCACATTTAATTTGTATATACATCAGAAGTGAAGAGAATGTAACCAAAAATCTCAAGTTCAACAATAATATTACAGTTTGGTTATAAAAACTTTTCTAAAAATTCAAAACCTATTTCACTATTACTAACCAACATATGGTGGAAGCTACTCTTCAGCGTAGTTTCTAAGAATAACGCAGTACAGAAAAAGGAAATGAATTTGGAAATAAAAAAAAAGAAAGAAGAAAGGGGGCCTGGACGCTTAAACCATTCATTGAAAAGGGACTCCCTCCCCATCCCTCTCTTCGGCATTCAAAATTGTTAGCCGTTCACCGATGGGATGGGGTTCACCGATACTGTCCAAGAAGTTAAATCATTCTCCCCTTTCTCAACAAAAAAAAAAAAGGGGGGGGGGAGAAGGTCCCTCCATGGAATCTCGCTCCCCTTTTGAGAAGATTTATAACAACACCATTCATCCCTCCCTCCAACAAGGAAAGATTTTAAGAGTGGAACAACTAAATGGCACCACTCAGCCTACATTGGCATCCCTTAGTAATACCATTGACATAAGTTTTGAAATTATGCAAAAAAGATAAGTGCTTGCAGATTGTTTCGACACAAATTTTTAATTTATATTTGAAGTTAAAATGACACAACGCTACAATTAAAGATAGGAATTTATATTCTTTATATCAGAGTGTGTCTTAAAATAGGGGTCGCGTGACTAGCAGCTGGGGGCATACAAAATTTTAAGAATTTTTTATACATCTTTTTGCATAAAATAACTTGTTCGCCATCAGTAATAATAAAAATTTGTTTAGATTCTTACATGAGAACACCATCGTATCGAGTATGACTGAACTAGCATACCAATATTAAAAACCCATAATCATCGAGTAACACCCTTCCCCCTTTGCTCATTTCCATTTTGACACTCAGGTAGCATATTAGCGACGGCTCATCAGACGAAGACTACCCGACAATACCTGCCAAGTCTGATATACGAGGGAGAACGGAATGCCCAGATAAGACATGGTATTCTTCCAAAAGAGACCATGTATTCTTCCCTCATGGCTGGGGGCAAAACAGATGTGAGTTAATTCTGCAGGCACCTATGTTGAAAGCACATAGGCGATATGAGGAATGAGTGCAAATCCGCTACGCTCAACATTTAGAGATTATTAGAGGCGTGAAAGTGGCCCGCCCAGAGGGTTTAAAAGGGTCGGCTCGCAAGTTGATGAGAATCTTGGATCAATCTTCTGCAGAAGCTTCTTGATCAGCTCTTCTTCGATCACACGCGAAAGAGGTTGCGGGGGCAGCCGCACCATACCCAACCAACAAAAGGGATTGCGGGGACAGCCGCACCAGGGAGCCGATCATTTCAAGATCTTTAAACCTTAAAATGTACAAGAACTTTTCTCCGGCTAAAGGCTGTAAAGAGTAACAATTTACTAATGAATTTTACGTTTTGTTTAATTAATTTGGAATAAAATGCCTTTTGGGGAAAAGCTGTGTGAGTCCTCTCGCTACCAAAGTAATGAAGTAACTTTAATTGTTCACGACCTTACAGCATCCAGAATTCCCTTTCCTTTAAAGTTCAGATCAGTGCTTCTTAAACTACTGGTCACTTGACTTGCAGGTGGGGTCGCCCAAAATTTTACAATTTTTGATGTATCTTTGTGCATCAAATAATTTACTTGTCATTAATAAATAGTTTAGCGCATTGTATCAGAAATTACAATCATTACAAGAAAATACATACAACAAAGAACTTTTTGATTTAAATTGCAATAAAACCATTTATTTTATTTGTTTTGCCAAAGGCCCTGAATATGCGAGGTTCGGGTCTTTTAGTGATGCATGCGCACGTGTTTTAATTTAACCGAAGCCACAGAGTTTGCCAGCCTCGTTTGTTTCAGAATGAAGCCTTAGAAGATATTTGGCTAGGAGTTGCAAAAGAATATCCAACAATATTTCTGTAACTACAACCCAGTATCTTGTACGTTTTTCAAGAGCTTATTCATGTGTGAGACATTTTTGTCTTTAAAAACAATAAAATCAAAGTATCTCGATGAGATCCAAAGAATATTGAGGAAATACTTTGTCTGGCGGTGTTGACTATTATTTCAACATTTAATAACATAATTAAAAATAAATCAAGCCTATACTTCCCATTGATATTTAAGTCTTGCACAAGCCATCGTTGATAAAGGTGATAATCTCAGAAGAGAACTGAAACAGATTATATTTTACGTATATTTTACCGTACATATAATGTTTTTTTTTTAATTTTTTGCTTAATATTTATATCATTATATCGAAAACAAAAACTTACCGCGGAAGTGTTTATGTCTAGAAAATAATATCCTATAAATAAAACACATGTAGATGTACCCAGGCGGGTGTAAACTTCGCGCAATGCTAATGGAGCAACACAAAATTTTTGTACAAAAAATGGAATAGCCATCCCGAAAAGTTTAAGAACCCCTGCTTTAGATGATCTGTTCTTTTCTGTTCCAGTTCATTTTTAAAGACATATTCCGTGCTTGTGGTTTACCTATTTTCTTTATAATTACTAAACAAAATGATTTTAACATTATAGAATTGCTATATATGCAAACATTTTATTTACTTTACGCATTTGAAAAAACACTGAGTCAAATGAATTCTTTTTAAAACACGAAAAACACATTACATACTAAATTAACATTAAACGGAACTGCATTTTTTAATATTATCAGCAGACGGCATAAAATAAACAATTGATAATATCGAAAAAAAAAGTTATATTTACATAATCGAAATAAATTTGGTTAAATGCTGAAGAAAAGATCATTTTAAAATCTTTATTATTAGATATACTCTTTAAATTCACAATGTAGTACCATAAGTTCAGAAACTTGTATTCTTAACTTGAGGAAACGGTAATAAACCACCGAAGAAATTATCGACAAATAATGAGTCATTAATCAATCCTTTCATCAGCACATTTTTATAGTATTCTTTATTCATGAATGGCTCAACATAAATTGTTCTTTAACTTCAATATTGTAATTAGATCCATCATTACAGTTGTGTGTCTTAATTTATATAATTAACTTTAAACTAATTTATATAATTAAGTGAAAATTTTAAATGCTGAACAAAAATTCATCGCTTGGCTAGAATTCGTAGTTCTAACTGTTACACATCCAGAGTTTTCGTTTTTCACAACCACATAGCTTTTCTCATACCCATCACACGTTTTAAATTAGAAATCAAATAATGAAATGATTTTGTTGATAACAAATGGAATATAAATGTGGCAAGAATTTTTTCACTGAAAGAGAAATAAGTAAAACAATGGAAATTTTTAGGTTCACTTTTAAAAAAAGATGAGAGGAAAAAGCGTAAAGCCAAAAAGTAGATTAAAAACTGAATCGAATGAATGATGTTTTATAAACGACCCTTTCTAAAGCAACACCAGGGCATTTGGCGACGGACCTCGTAATTTTGAACCACGCCAACATGAAAGAGGGCTTTCAGCCTCGAGCGAGAGTATATTAAAGTCGCACTATAAAGCTGCATGAGGGCTTTGGAAGACGGACTTCGTCATTTTGAACCTTCGTCAAGTAACGAGAGCGACACCTGAGTGGCACACCTCTCCCCTAACTTCTCCACCACGCCAACGCGAGGACTTTGAACCTCGATAGATTTAAGCCTGTTTTCGCCATATGTACGAGAGCGTAAACTTAACGCGGAGCACATTTACCGGACAGAAAAAATGCCCCAATTTTCATAAAAATTTATGACGTTGTAACTCATGTATTTGTTTATAATATACATAGTGTTTTTAAAATTCCAAAATATTTCATAAATAATTAGTTTTTCTTCTTAAAATGTAAAGGGTCTCTTTTAACATTACGATATAGAAGAAAAAATGCGAAACACATTTTATAAAAGAAAAAATGTGTCAATTAGGATAAAAATGAGTAGAATGATAGAATAAGTGATTCTCTACAGGATAGTGAAGCCAGAATATAATATTGATGTTCGAGTACTTTTATATACGAAAAAATATTCCGAATTTGGGTCCTATTCTTTAACATTAGCCGAAGACAGCCTTAACTGAAGAATCATGCAAAGTGGAAAGGAAATGGTCTTTCATTTTGACACATTAAGTAAGCTGCTTAACGCAAGAAAAGGTGAAATTTCAGTCATCAGCCCCTAGACCGGCGGAAGTAACACCCGCTGTAATGAGAGATTTGGAGCAGGGGTGTTAGGGGTTTCAGAAGTTATGACTTCTAGAACGTTAGGTGATGACCTCAAAGTTTTATGTTTCACTCAATTATCCCCTGAAAAAATTCTCAATTTCAAACTAAGCTGATTCGGATTCGCAATGTAAAAGATCGGAAGATTTTCCAAAGAGAACATTGAAGTGGTCAGGAAAACAAGATATTTTAAATTCAATGAGTGATTTATATAAATACGCCTGTGAGCGCTCCGGGCAGTTGGCCTCTGTGTTAATGGTCGAGATCAAAACTGTCTTGCTTCAAATGAGTGTGAATACTCTTTAAATTATTTCAACAAAATTTTACATGCAGTAATATTTTCCATTATCCAAAATTACGAATTCTCGAAAATATTTTTATTTCTGTGGTTTGCAAAAACAACCAATGTCAAAGTATAATTATGTTGGCATTTAAAATTTTAAGCTTCGTAAAAAAAATTCCATGCCAAAACAACTTAAGTACAATTTTTTTTTAACAGTTTACGCTTACACTAATAATTAAAACTGACATTGGTTGTATTTGCACATAAAAGTTAGGAAGTTTATGTGCCGATTGAGTATTCTATACCCTTTTCATATAAAATTTAGTTTCCTTTCCCCCAAACTAATATTTTCACCTATTATCAACAAATTTTGTTAATGAAAACTAATTAAATACAGAAGTGACTGTCTTAAGCCGGACGAATGTTTATAAACGTATAAGCAAGTACAGGTAAATTTTTTCATTAGATAATTATAATGGAGAAAGAGAAACAATGGTTTTTAGTAGACGTATTTATTGAAATGATATATAAAGGCAGAAGTATGAACAGTCGCAACCGTCTATGCAAAAAGCAGCAGTTTGCTGACCCCTGGATTAGGTTTTGCCCAATACACCCTTCCAAACCAAAAATTTTCACTAATTTTTTACTTTTTTTAAACGTTACTTCAGGATACAAATACTCATTTAAATTTTAACTTCTTTAATTTCTCATTTTAATGCACTAAATTTTATAATTTTCAATTGCTTTTTTTTAGTGAGCAGTAGCAAAGTAAAACAGTCATTTAAACTCTGTACTCTAATGGTGATTGCACCCTGACAAGATTAAGTGCTCCATAATTATACCCAACTAGGGGGATTCTCGGGGGCCCACAGTTATAGTTTTGCAATCCGTCTTGAAGCCAAAAACCTTACTTTGGGCCTTAATATTTTCTATTACGCCACTTATTGGCTTCAAAAGGTAAAATATTTTCCATGAACTCTACATATCTGTTCCTATGATTGGAAGCAGGTACCGGTTCACTCAATATAATGAGAAGGCCTTGGGGGAGGGAAGAGAAAATTCGGCAAGAAGTCGAAAAAATTTCCTATTCAAAGCGGCTCATTAGAAAATCATTTGAAGTAAAATAAAGATAACGTTTAGAATAGATAATATTATTCGCCTGTAAATGACACTATCCCTTCGCGTCAGTTGATTGACTTGAAGAAGCTACATGAAGGCTCGGCCCTTAGTCGAAAGTTTGTCAAGTGGTGTAATAAAAGAAAACAGATTATTTATCTCCTTTCCTTTTTATTTGTTTAACATCCAAAGGACCGAATGTGCATTTATGGTCAGCAAAGGTTCCGAAACTGTTTCCCCTTCTGAGAAAAAGTAGGATCATTAGCGTTAGAAATCCTCTATCACCTTCCCAGTCGCTAGTAAATAGTCCAGTATAATAGCTATCCTGTGGTGAGCAATTCTTTCTCCAAAATACGAAGATTTCCATAAGAAGTCATTCTAACGATCTGCCGATAAGAGGTTTTAAACTTTGTTTATATTTAGTTTATACATGGCATTGATTACATTGTGATTGACCTAGTGGAGTCAATGCCAAGACGTGTTGAAAAGGTAATTTCTGCTAGAGGAAGACATACTTCATACTATTATACAGATTTTTCAGTCTATTTAAAGAATATAATTATAAAAAAAAAACTAAGGTTTTAGGGGGGAAAAACACTTTTTTCCCATTTGTTCCAATCAGTGGCGCACACAAAGGGGGCCGAACACCCCCAAAGCCCTTGAGTTTTTTTGAATAATAATACTATATATATATATATATATAATGTAAAATTTAATTAAGTACTTGTAGTCAACAATTTAATTTATTAATAATGCTAATTATGAATTCAATAATTTACTTTTTACTGTTTTTTGTTAACAAAATCGACAAAATCAATTGGTGTTGTCTTAAGGTATGATATGAGTTGGGGGACTTTTGACCATGGACACCCCCCTTGAAAAAATTTTGGGTGCGCTACTGATTCCAATTAATTCGAAAAGTATAGTATATCCCTAATAATAAAAGAAAACAGACATCTCCCTCCGAGCCAGATAGGTTTAGAGCTTGTAACCGCTACTGACTGCGTGTATCTCCTAGGACGACTTTTCGGTGATCAGATTTACGTATCAAAGAAGCCTGTGAAATGCATTCAAAAAGGATACTCTTTATGTAATTAACATGATTGCTGGAATCAACAGTAATTCAGAATCATGTTCTCCGATGATTCCCGATTTACTTTGAAGAGTGATTTTGGAGAGGGAAGCCATGTTATCGGTATGGCAGAAGTGTCACGGTGGTGTGGGGTAGACATTATTTATAACTTGCATTACTCTGATACAGGAACCACTACCCTATAATAGCAGAATTGCAATTCGATTCTCCAGGGTGGTGTTTGCTTCGTAGTATAGGGGGATCAAGACTTTATTTATGGTTAACAAGGCACGCCCACACAGGATAGTGGAAGTCTACGGGACGCTACAGAGCAAAGATATTGGAGCGAAAGGAATGTCCTACACATCACCCGTCTAAAATGACATTTAACATGCTTGGGAGGCTCTTGATAGACATGTTTCTTAAAGGAACCATCCACCTCGAGTATTGCAGAAGCTCAAAATCGCCTAGAGGGAGGAATGGGCCAATATCTCCCAAATTTTTCCCAACAAAGAGCATGCATTTCTTTTGGTAAATGCGCACATCACACTTCTTACTAATTTGTCATTATTCTAAAGAGTAGCATTTTTTTGAAAAAAAATCTTGCTTTTAAAAGTGGCGAAATCTGTTATATTATACTAACTGCGTAGTACCTTTCATTTCTTTAATCATTGTCTACAGTTAAATACTTCAAAAAATTACTTTTGTTCTTTAAGAATCTAAAACTTGTCAAACAGTATGTGAAAATAAGTTTATTTTCCGTTTCATATCCAAATTTATGTTACACTGAATACAATTTTTCAGAATAAGAAAAAATTAAAAAGCCTTTTTAAGATTTACTTTTTTTAAACTTTATTTCTCGAATAAGAAATAGTTAAGTTATATAAAACAGACAATGTGCAAGTTTCCCTATTCATTTCATAAATAATATAGTTTCGATAGAATTCAAATTATTTGTTAAAAAGCTTCTTCCAATCATTGTTTAACAACTTTAAAAAACTTTTTTCAATGACATATGATATGAAACCAAATTGATGAAGAAAAGGAACAAAGAGAACTATTATTCTGTTATAAGAAGGAACAATGGAGTGAGAAACCCAACAAATTTGATAACAATAAAAAGCACAGTGCATTTGTATCGTTTTTTTAAATATTTCTCAAATAATCTTCACATTTGGAACATTTTTTCCAATTTGTATAAGTAGTAACAATTTGTTATTCCAGCTATATGAGATTTCTGCTGCTATATTGATAACATTTTCAATCTTAACATGAATCAAAGCAATATGAAATAATTCAGTGGTAATATAATTTTTTGAATAGCTTCTTACGAACTCATAATTTAGTCAGAAATTATAATATATCGTTTTCGGTAAGTTTAAAAAGCTCTGTTGTTAACGGAGTTAATTATTCTGTTAAAGTTCTGTTATTATTTGTTAAGTTCTGCTTTATTTTAAAAATTCTGCTTCTGCTGCTTTGTCATGATTTTTGTGAACAATTAAAAGTGATAATAGAATTACTATCACTAATAATTGTTGCTAACAGTTATTAGTGAAAATTACTGTTAAAAGCTAAAAGAGAACTTAATTATGATACTGTACTTAATTATGTATATCATTCCCCTCAGCATTGGAAAGCGACTTTTTGAATAGATAAAATTCAATTCTTCAATATGGTCAGATGGTATCGTAAAAAAAAAAAAAAATGGTGCGTGGAATGCCACGCGATAAAAGTGAAACTTCTTTGGCGACGTTGGTCGCAAGTGCAGAAATACATCTGTTTTTGTTGTTACTAATGCCACCTGTCTGACGTAGTCAGATCGACGCCCACGAAATTCATCATGGCATAGGGCTAGATTGTACGCCTGTCGTTAGCCGTAGCTTTGAGCACCATGCAGGTGACAGTACGATTTGGCTCGGTTCCACCCTAATTTTAAGGGAGAACACCCTGGGAGTGGTCAGGGTCCTCCCACCTTTCTTACCCTTCCACCAACCTCACGAGAGGACTTGCGGCTCGACGGCTATTTAGAGTACCCCCCCCCATGCCGCGAAGGCACTATACATTTACAAACATTCATGCCTTCTCCGGGATTCGAACCCAGGCCCCTCTACGGCACAGCAGTTAGCGTCGCTAACCACTATACCGGATGGTGAGAAATACATCTAAATGTATTAAACTGCTGGGGGAACTTATTAAATTCAAATAAATTCAAAATTCTTAGGCAACCGTAAGCGAATCCCGAACTCTCAATTGCATAATTTTCATTGCCATATAAAGCAAATGCTTGTGGGGTCACTCCACGACGATCAACACGTCCTAATTCACTCGTGGCCATCATGAATGGTGTAACTCTAACTCCTTCCCTGAAGTATCTAAAAAGACCCAAGCAAATTGCTGGGAAAGAGAGCTCCTCAGTATGTTCATCAAATAGCAAGCTTCTTGGTACATTCGCTTCTCCAGGAGCAATACGAAGATATTTCTCTTCATTCTATAACAAAGTCTATTGCTGGGCTGTAAGACTCTCTTCAATAGTTATATTTTAACTGATTTCATCTTGAAGAACTTGAGATACACTCTGTTTGAAATTGAAGAAACTCTCATCGATTGTAACATCATACATTCTGTACAGTGGAGTAGCTACTAAGTATTGCAACCATGTTTTGATGTTTCTTTTAGTAACCAAACCCATCAGATAACTAGTACTGTGAATTTTCCTCCGTTTGATGTGAACATTGACACAGTAATTATCATCAACATTATGTGGCAGTCGATTGACCATTGTATTGACGGATACTGGAACATTGATTATTTGCCCTAATATTCCAAACTGACCGTGTACATATCTCAATCGCCTAATTTGCATGAAAGGTATTCGCGGAGAAATGAGTCTTTCTGATACCATATCCAAAGTAGGAAGATGTGCTGGAATATATGGGTATACAAAACCTAAATTAATTCCTGGTAAAATATTTTTATGCTCAGCAACAGGCCCGTTCTCAAATCATCTCTAAACCATAATCTATCACAAATTAAACACCCGTGACCGAAAGGATTATCAACGAATCGCTTTTGGAAATCTTTGTGAGCATGTTTATGGGAATCATAGTCTTTGTAACGTAAGATAGAATTTATTATCGATTCACATGCGTCAGTTTCAACACGCACTAGACTTGTTGACTGCACAGGGTGGTTCACAAAGTCAGTATTAATCTGTGCTGGCATTAGATGAGTCTCAATAGCATTCCCATCATCAGTCATTAAACTCGGCATTAAGCCGTGCTCGATATTCTCTCATGTACTCTGATCGATATTTGGCAGTAGCGCTTGATGAAGTTGCACTATTTTTCTGTTTTTTTTATCACTTTTTCGACTGGGCTTTCTGCTAGTTTTTCTTTTCTTTTTCTTTCACGAAACTCTTTTCCTCTTTGTGCATTTGATTTAGGCATTCTGATTAGAATCAATAATAATTCAACGCAAATGAAAATTAAAAAAACAAATTAGCTGCCGAAAACAGCACCATGTGGCCAACAATCTAAGTAAATATTTTAAAAAGGCACGCTTTTGCTGCAAGAGCTATTTTGTCTATACCGTAACGCAAACATTGCAACACATATAACCGTTGACAGATGTTCCCTGGTCTGGTGAGAAAAGGGGGGGGGGGAGTCGACCAAAGGCGGGCAACCATCCAACTTTTTCACGGATATGACGCGAGTTACAGGGTGTCTCCCGCTCGCTGTCTCCTCACCATTGCGACGATTTGGGTGAGATGGCGGGGGAAATCACTACTTCCGTTAGCTTTCTCCCTGTTACGCAAATTTTCCATTCCCTCCGTGAGGAAAGAAGTTTCACTTCAAAAATCGCAGAAACATTTTATTCCACATTACAAAACCATAAATAGCTAAATATTTTCGCAAAAACCATTTCCATCTGAGCTCAACAGCCATTAATTTCACTCTCAAGTGGAAACAAATTCTCAAGTATATTTTTTGCAGAGATTCGACTTATCCTTCAAAGAAAACAAAAGAATATTTGTCGCCTCTTCATATCCACATCCCTTTAGTTTTCTGTAAGTAAATTTGAAAATACTAGCTGTCGAGGACGATACCCGAGCTAGAACCCTCTCTCAAAACTACCTCACCACGTCAACAGGAGGTCTGAGCCACGGCAGATTAAACATACATTTACTTCTCTACAGGACGTGTCTTCAGTGGCACTAGGGCTCAAACTTATAACATGCTCACCACTAGCTTGTGACCATGACCACTACCACGAACACCTTTGAGTATTGTAATAAAAAGGTGAGTTTACCAGTGAAACCATTAAGTGAAAAGGAGGTGATGTGTCAGATCAACAAAGATATATTGTATACAAATCATATGTATATAGTATTTACCAACAAATAATTTAACCCTTAAGTGGTCACTTGCCGTCAGCAAGACTGATGATCTTTTAACACCAATCATTCTTTTTAATCAGCCTATCTCAGGCAATTAGCCACCCCTTTCCCCACCAATAAACAATATCTGAACATTTCAAAAAGAACACTTTACAATCCCATTAAGTCCGTCCCCTCTCCCTTTCTTAGAATGTAGAACCGGTTTTCGCAGCTGTTCTTTTATTCTCACCATCCTTTGTGTCAGAGGGGTGTCATAAAAACAGGTCTTGGAATGTTTTGGTATCTCTAAGTACATTCGGTGGCCTTTAGCAATTCAACGTCAATACTCATCGTTATGTACTATAAACCTGTGTGACGAGATCAAGTAATTTAACTATTAGTACGCGGAATCTTTGATGATTCTTTTTTTAAGTGTCCCTTTTTATGTCTCATTTCAAAAGCGCCCTTTTAATAATCAGTAAGTAGAAATATCAACAGGGGGGGGGGGGACCGATTTTCTGCTAAACCACTTAAAAAAAGATAAAAAAGAAAGCAATTCATTTCATCAGTTAAAGGAGGAATTACTGAGAAATAAAGACAATCTCCCAGGACTAAAGACAATTAATGAAATACCGTTAGAGAACCACATATAATATCGATACATTGAGTCATAGATAAAATACGTCCCTTTTTTATCCTAATTCCGCTAGGTTTTATAAACGTTATGTTAAAGTAGTACAAATATTAATGATGACGTATCTTGTAATCAAGAGCCCCTTGTAATTATCTAACAAAGAGCTCACAACCTCTCTGAGGTTCCACGACTTCCTTTACTGGTATCATTGAATACTTAAGCGGTTGTAAAATATAATGTAAATGGTAGATCACCAGTGGCGCGCACAAAGAGGGTGTCCTGGGGGTCCGGCCCTTGAGTTTTTTTTCGATTGATGATAATCCTACGTAAATATAATGTAAACTCTAAGTAAGGTGCTTGCAATTAACAATTTATTTCATTAATTAATGCTAATTATGAATTAAATAATTTATTTTTTACTCTTTTTTGTAACATATTGACAAAATCAGAAGAATCAATTGGTGTTCTCTTGAAGTTGGTTCTCTACAAGTTGGGGGACTTTCGATCATGGAAAATTTTTTGTGTGCGCTACTGTAGATCACAATAATAAAAAAAAACTCTCCGTAAAAATAAAAAATAAATATTTTTTTTTAAAAATAGCACACTAAAGTTTTGTGTAAATTTGTAGTTAAACTTTTTTCTATAGGATATTAATATTATTATTGCTTCTAATAGTGGTTTTCCCTGGTAAATATGAAAAATTAATATTTACCATTTACATATTCGAAAAATGTTTAACCTATTCAGTCCAAGATTGTAGGGAACTTGTGAACATTAGGTTAGTGTTCATCAACCCGCAATATGAGATACGGTGAGGTAGATGCATTATTTTCCTCTGTAATATGTATAGAAATATTTTTTGTGTTATAACCTTTGTGACGTTTGAGATAAAGGTAGCGTGATATTGATAAATTTAAATATTTGGTTTATTTACGTCACAGCTATTATTTACAGAATATACATTGAAGTTATTAAACTTATTGTGGAGATTATTAGAGTTTAAAATGATATTTGTGAGGGAGGAATTTTTGCATCCGTTCTCAGGGAAGTTGGCAGACCATCTCTCATTCTCTCTCTAGGCCTTCCAGATAATAGGGTCGGCGTCTTTATCCTCCGGTTACATCCGGTTCGTGGGTGGAGTAGGGGTTGGTGTCACAGATTGCCGGGGCGATGTCCAAGACAAGACCGCGCAATATTTTAGGAGAGATGTCTTAGCACATGTGGTGATCATATCCACAAAAGAAGCCGATTCACAGATGTGTAGCGGGAAACGTTACACCTTTTTTCTCCTGTAGAATGCCAGGAAAAAGCACCCTTAAGTATAATTTTACAAAAAGAGCAAGCTTGAGTCCATACAAATTACGGTAAATTTGTAGGAGAGATTGACCATCTACTTAAAAGTCGGTAGTAATGCTATTTTCTAGCTTTTTACGAGACTTTGTGATTAAAAAGAGAAGACATCCGAAGTGGTCAAAAACAGAAATAGCCCATTGGGGCTAAGAACATATGTCATGGACCACTAAAAGCAATTTTGTCATTCTCAGACGAAAAGAAATTTAATTTACATGATCCTGATAGCTATGTGTATCAACACTACTGAGATTATCTTAAGAATGACGAACAATTTTACTTGCCAAATGGGAGGTTTGATGGTGTATGTGGTTAGAGATGGTGGAAGAGATCAAGTTTTGAGTGTTCTTAATAGTAAGTAGAACCGTCAGAGGACTGCATGCAGAAAAAAATATAAGAGCATCTTCCTTATGTTTTACAATTAGTTGGAGATGATTGGACATGTCAACAAGAAGGTGGCTCCATTAACACAGCAAATGCTATAAAAAATTGATTCTGTTCGAACAATATTAGAGTTTCTCCATGGTCGGCCAAATAGACTCGATAATATTGTACAAAATATCTGGACAATACTTGTTCAACGAGTACATGATGGAGAGCTGTACAAATCCATCTGAAGTTTAAGAATGCACTTAATCACGCATAGGACAATTTTTCTCAAACTAGAATCTAGTCACTGTATAATTCGATGATCAATAGGGTTTTTGAGCAAAGCAAATACAACCTCTGACGATAAAATTCGGTGAATAGCTCTGTAACATTAACATAGATCAAATATTAACGAAAGTTGTCTTACTGTCCTTCGAAATAGTCACCTCCCATAACTATGCACCACTGAGATATGCTATACATGTCCTGGAAACTTTGCAAGAAGTCTTCGTTTGGGATGGAGTTCAAAAGCCTCGTCACGTTTTGTTGTATATTAGGAATATCGTCAATATCGATAAGACGTTTTTCTCATCCCTAAATTCTGGGTAACGATTTGTTGCACGGATTCATAGTTAATCTGCAGTTCATCAGCTATCACGCGACAAGTTAAGTGACAGTTAGTGATTAATTTCTTCACTTTTTTTTAATGTTTTCGTCACTGACGAAGGTCGCCAATATTCCGCCACGAAAGTTGTCAGAAACACTTTCCCTGCTTTTCGAAAACGGGCGAACCGCTAGTACAAACACTTCATGAACAGTGCTTTATCTTCCTAAACACGTACCAGAATCACATAAGTTTCTTCTGGTGTCTTGTCAAGCTTAAAACAAAACTTTAAATTTATCTTTTGTTCGTTCATTTTCCTGTTCTCAGTTAAGAACCAACGCGCTAAACAAGCAACTTTGTAAAACAAGTCTTACATGGAACACAAATGAGTCTCAAATGAACAACGGTGAGAGCAGATGGTCAGCACCTGCCGCTAAGCATATGCAGCGTTTTGTTTCGCCAGTGTTGCCTGATCGGCCGTTTTGACTTCATTCACTGTACTTTATTGTCAGACGTTATAGAAAGAAAATTTATTACTAAATAATTGGGTTTTCGTAAAAAGTAAAGTATTTTGCTTTCTTCACTAACTTTTCAATACCAAGTAAAAACTACTGAAAACCAGATCTCGTTTATCATCAGTGTAGAGCATTAATTTCAAATCAATTCATTTGGTGATGGATCTCGTAATTCGAAATCTTAAACAAGTGGCTAGGTCGACAACTAAAGCAGACACATCCAGCTCTTCACATTTCCCCAATACATTAACATGAGCACTTTGAGTCTTTACAGATTTAACCTGCTTGAACCTCTCTACATTATAGGTCTTCAGAGACACCAGGATTCAAACTCCCGACTCAGTAAAAATAACGTCGACTACGGTTTGCGACCATGACCACTCGGCTATTACAGCCCATGATACACGCAAACATTTTTGGACAAGCTTTTATAAGAGCGGAAAATATTATTCAGTAATCTTTGCTAAGAAAATTTTTTAATTGCATATTCTCGACAGCAGTTATGTTTGACTATATCTTCTGATGAGTAAGAAATTTTATTTTTACATAGGCTCAAATAATTTGATTAAAAAGTTTTTCTTAAAATATATTAGTAACCCCATATATCTTTAACCTCATCAATTGATTATAAACACATCGTTCAAATGAAAATCAAGCAATTATCTTTAAATTGCGATATTATATAACCTCTGACAATAAAATTCGGTGAATGAAGTCAGAACGGTCGATCTGGCAACACTGGCGAAACAAAACGCTGTATATCTGTAGCGGCAGGTGTTGACTATCTACCCCTACCGCTGTTCAATAGAGCGTCGTTTGTGTTCCATGTAAGACTTGTTTTACAAAGTACTTGTTTAGTGTGTTGGTTCTTAACCGAGAACAGGAAAAGAAACGAACAAAACATCAATTTAAAGTTTTATTTCAAGTTTGGCAAGACATGGAAAAAATTTATGTGATGCTGGTACGTTTTTATGAAGATCACAAAAAAACTGTCCATGAAGTGTGTGTTCGAGTGGTTCGCCCGTTTTCGAGAATCCCGAGAAAATGTTTCTGACAATACCCGCCCCCTACGGAAAACCAATAACCTCCATCAATGAAACCTCATCACCATTTTTGATAGTCAAGGCATCATCCACAAGGAATTTCTATCTGAGGGAACGACGATGAATGCTGCGAGGTACATTAAATTTTGACCCGTTTCATGAAACGTCTATGCAGGGTACGACCCCAGTAGGCACAACAAGGCTCGTGGTTCTTTTGGTCACAACAATGCTCGCCCTCACACAGTTAACATCGTCAAACAGTTCCTGGCAAAAAATGGAGTGGTGCAACTTGAACATCCACCATACTCTCCAGATCTCAATCCTCTAAACTTCTTCCTATTCCCACGACTCAAACTCACTTTGAAAGGAAAGATATTTGTCGATATTCGTAACATCCAACTAGGCTTTTGAACTTCATCACAAAAGAATACTTATTTGTCTCCAAGACATGTAGCTGATCTCAGTGGTGTATAGTTACGGAAGGCGACTATTCGAAGGACAGTGAGGTAACTTTCGTTAATATTTCATCAACATTAAAGTTACCGGACTATTCCCCAAACTTCATTGTAGAGGTTGTATGTAAATCTGGAAGAGGGATTTAAATTTTGCAATAAAAAAAGTGGAAAGAAAAAAATTAAAAACTCACAATAATTACCAATTACTTTTCTTCGCAAAACTAACATTTTACTATTTTAAATAATAATTAATCGATTCTATCTATAAAAAAAACACGCTAGCGAGAAAGAATATATCTTATTTATAAACAATGAACTCTTATAACATTGCTTAAACAATTAATCTCAACATAAACTACATATCTGTCAGCCAACATTTAAAAATGATTATAAATGGTCACATCTCATTAACTTAATTACTGCTTTCAGAAGACGTGGCTTTCTAAAAATTACTGTCACGCTTTGATGACCTCAATTAAACAGAAAGTCTAACCAAATTTATCTACCCCTCATTGCAAATATGTCACATTTAATATTGCAAAAATATTTTAAGTGCTTTTCCAGAAAAGATTCTCCCCTCTGGCGCAACTGAGATTTTTATACTTCACCCAATTTTTGCCCTGGGTGCTTTAAATACACCCTTCCCCTTCTTTGCTCACTTCATTTAACTTCGTTACGCTCTACCATCGAAGGGGGCTTGAAAGCAAAGTTATTGATTGAATTAGACCCCACTTCCATCAGGCAAAAGGTACAGTCTGCGATGAGTGGGGTGCTTCTTTCATGCAACATTGCTTCTTCTAAGTTCGAATAAAAGGTTTCAAAGGGCCGATGAATGGAGGAGGTAAAAAGATCAGGGAAAGGTTATGATTCTTAGGATGCGGAACAATGAAAGTTCTGCGTGCGAAACGCTCGTTGATTGGTTAATTTGATTCTCTGGGGAAGGGAGGAAATTGTTAGGAGGCAATTAAGATGTGTAAGAAATTGTCACATTCACTCAACAGGAATAAACTATTTAAGAAAGGATAAAATACAACAACAGAATGTAGTTTTTTTTTCTTTTTGGGATAGTTATGAATAATTTTCAGATCGCAATCGCTAAAATATTTACAATATAATACATCACCGTTGAAAATTTATACCTTAATTGCAATTGCCTTTCGACTAGACTTACGGATTGAACAAAAATTCCTAAGGTACCAAAAAGCATTACGACCATTGCTCTAATGTACAATTTGCTCATCTTCAGCGTATATAAAAGGCCCAATAGATAAATTTCCCAAAGCTTAAAGGTATGATACAAAAAAAAATCGAATATAAGAGCAGGAAAAACTATTTCATTCAAAAAGGATGCAAATAGAGAGATTTTGAAGTAATTACAAACGAACATCCATCTTCATAAGATTCCTTCTAAAGTTCTAAAGAAAAATGATAGTCAAATAAACTTTGAAAATTATGGAAGCGATCTAAGCATTCCCAAAACTACTAAGAAATTTAGAAAATTCCTGCAAACTTCAAATGAGACACTTCAAATAAATAAAAAAAAAAAAAAAGAAAGGGAAAGAAGAAAAAAAGAAATTTGACAATCTTTTAGGTTTTATAGCAAAACTAATTTTAAAAAACAAAATGAAAGAAGAGCTTACCTTGTTCTTTAAACTGATTTTAAACCTACTATCAAAACTTTATTTTTTTCCCGAAAAATTAAGAAAATAATTGCCAATTGTAAAATGTTTAAATATTTTACAATTTAAAAAATATTACTTGTTATCCTACTTGTATCAGAATGCTTGATTTTAAAAGTGTGGGTACATTTAACTTCATATAAATTACGTTTTTTGTTACACTCATTTTTTCTGTTAAAAATACCTTGAGCGATATGAAATTAACATTTCTTACGGAAAATATTTTTTATGGGTTTACAGTTTTAAAAAAAGTTATGAATATATTTTAAATATTTTACAATTCTTTGTACATTCATTATTTTTGCAAAACACAACTATATAAAATTTCAAATAAATTTCAATGAATTATGATCAGTCGAAAAAATTTGGACCACATATAAGTAAAATTATAAAGAAGCGAAGCAAGTTTTTACACAACTCGGTCGATTGTTGCAAGTTTCTATTTTATTTTATTTTGAATAAATTAAACTAAAAAATGACTAAATTTTTTGTATCCAACTTGGATTATTTTTTAGCAAAAATCCAGGCAACTAAAGATTGTTAGGGATAAATTAAAAAATTAAAATACGGTTAAACTTTGAAAAAATAATAGTCATTAACGGAAAATTTTCAACTTGCTCTTATTTTATTTCTTAGCAAAACTGATAGTGAGTGTCATAACAAATAAAGATTATTAAATGTTATTTTCGCGTTTAAAAAAAAAGTTATCAAATGCAGTTTATGCAACATATTTGGAACACATGTACCAAAGAGAAACTAGAATATAATGCAGATAAGGATATATACTTCTATACTTATTCGCTTATACCAATCAGCAAGACACTAATGGAAAACTTTATCGCACTATGTCTAAGATTGACAAAGTCCTAATAATCCGATTAAACCGCCTTCCAATCCCATAACCAGGATGCTGTGCTATTTTTAGGAATAATCATAATATATATAGAAAATCATTTCCTTTGCAACTGATTTTCGAGTACTGGATTTGGAAAATCTCTTGCTTGATTACACTACATATACAATCAGTGATAATTGTAGGAAAGGTTTAAGGACCGAGAGGTCAGCACTGTTTGCCCATTGGTGGGTTTCATCTAGTACCTCGAATGCTTTTTTATTTACTTATGGGTGTGTTATGTGTTAATCATGAATAAGATTGTCTTAAGCATTTTTCATGAATTATTGCAAAAATTTATGTCTCAATTGAAAATATGCCACTAAAAAAATTAAATTCATTTATTTAAAATTTTTATGCTCCGTTGAACAAATTTACGTTCTTCCTCAACCTAAAATGAGCTCGACTACAATCTTACAACAATATTAAAATTATTGTTTACGTTATTTTTGAAGTATTTCATACACGTTCGTGATTTTATTTTTAAGCAAGTTATAAGAGGACAAATACGCAATTTTCTGTGCATGACTTTGGAGAAAACTTGTGTGATCGAAGTTGCCCAGTGGTTATGGTCACGAACTCGTAGTCCGCATGTCGCAGGTTTGAGTCTTGACGCCACTGAGAACCCGCCATGCAGAGGGGCAGATGCACGTTAAATTTGTTGAGGCTGTAACGTCAGCTCCTTAATAGAACTCACACCCCTCTATATATGTCAAGATTGACATATGGAGGGTCAGTTGGCCGTCTGGGACATTGTGTGTCTATAAAAGCACAGAGGGCACGCCTTTTACGACAGAGACATAACATATGCAAACTGTTTGTGAGAATAGGTTGGAAGTCATTACCCTTTTATTTGAATCACGACGCCTGTGTGTCCGAATACACAATAGACAAGACATGTTTGTGTGCCCCCTTGGAGGAACCTACCTGAATAGGCAAGGAAGGTCGCAGAAATAACCTACAATGGGAAAAATATTGCTGAGACGAATTATAGCCCAGATTTTGGACAAGCCTTTGTCGCGGGAGAGATCGAGAAGAACCGCGCCATTGTTCGGTCCGCACCAGTGGAGTGCAAATGAAGTCCGAGGGGCTGTGTGCAAAATTTGGAGCCCACCAATGAGAGGTGGCCAGGAGCAGCCTCTCGGCTCTCTCCCATGCAACTTTCGCAGCAAGAAATTCAAGAGAACTTCCATCACCATAGGCATGCCTACCGGACTAGTCCTGTCAACCAACCGCCAAGACGTATCTCGCAGACGGAAAAAACCCACTTTCGCCATCTTCCACATCGCAGAAATCCAGATATGGGATGGAGGGCTGCTTTGCAGCCCATATGCCCACAGATTCACCGTAAAAAAAGAAAAAGAGATGACTCTCTCGCTGTTCCTGTTTGCTGATTATGCTGGACTAAAAAAATTGTGGGGCGAGCGCCCGCAGTAAAAGTATACGGGGATTCGAATTCTGGATGGCGATGGTCGACGACTGAGAGACAAAATGACGCAGCACATCGGTTTGGCGGCCCTGAAGATACTTCAACACAGGACTTTAGATTTCTTCTTCCCAGCAAGGAACGAAATGTTTGAGGCCTTACGTGTGATGTTATAGTTTTACTTTAGATAATATTTACGTATTCTAGAAATAAAAATTATTTTTAATGATTAGCTGTGTGACTGTAATCGCTACCAAGTGACAATGCCACAAGGCGCTAAGTTCGCCCACATGTGTGGAGCGGGGATGACAGCTCAGGTGTCTTCTTCATCACTTGACCGAGATTCAAATTACGAGGTAAATCGCCAATAGCCCTCGTGCGACGTTAATAAATTCTCACTCCTTCAAATTTGTTCTATTTTTTTCAGTGACCTAACACTTTTCATACAAATTATACATAAAACACACAAATTACTCATTTTATGAATTATTTCTAGATTCAGACACAGAGATTAAGAAAATCTGAACTTCTCTGTGAAACATGACACTATTAATAAAATCATGGCGGAGAAATAATTTCAGAGTCAGCAAAGCAGTATCGAATTGCTTTGCATTATTAAATTGCTTTGCAATATAACATTGCTTATGCATTGGTATTTAAAACTAAATATTTCCAAAAATTTAAGTTTTATTAAGAATAATCTTCAGTATAATTCTTCGGGTGGAGGGGGGTATTTTATAGTATTTTCCATGGTTCTGACGCATTTTGAAAGAAGACCAACATTTATGTAAATAATTCTTGTAATAATATCACAAGGCTTTTATAGATGAGCTATAATTTAGTACAAAAAACTACCTTAGCATACAAGAATAAAGACTTTTTATAGAAGAAGAAAAAAAAGAAAATATTCCATAAAAATAAGCTTGAATATATTTTAAGGAGAATTAAATATTGGTGGCGATAGCCAATCTTACCACACGTCTAAGCGTTTAAATTAGATTCGATATAATTATCAGTAAACTGTCATAATTACGTCCAATATTATTCAAAATAATTTCCAAATAAAACAAATACTATTCACTTCCGAACTTATTAAAAGCATCCCAACCAAGTAATTATTCCCGAAACATTTTGAAAATTTTTCACAGTGAAAAATCTTGAAACATAAAAGCCTTCTCATACAATAGTAACATTTAAATGTTCACTTTACGGCGATAAATAAATCCCACTTCCGAAAGGCAAGTGTCAGAATAATGCAGGTACCAAACGATGCAAGTCCCCCCCCCCCCCTTTACTAGCGAAGGAAACTTGGGAGCACCAACTTTTCCTTCCCGATGTCGCCGAGGGGTAAATGAGGTAAAACCTGTGCGTATCGATTTTGTACTATATCGCAATCTGTGTCATCGATTGAACACGATCCAAGCAGATGAAGCTAAAGATAACTTCTTCGCCCTGAGGGAATCCCTAGCCTTGGTGCTAAATATTTTAACAGTTGGCATCGAATCCTAATTCCGGTCGAAATCAATTCGAACGACGTTTTGTTTCAATGTTTGAGAACAGTGAGAGACAAACTTTTTAGAAATGGGACAAAGAAAAAGTTTTAGGGGGTCATTATATAATTTATTGTAGAACATACACAAAGACTAAAAATAGTATATTTTGGAAATTACTTGATATAAAAATGCCATAAATAAAGCTATCACTCAGAATTTCTATTATCACTCCCTCATTTTTTAAAAACAAATATAAAAGCGAATAAATACATTTTAAAACTCACATGCATAATTATTAAGGCGGGTTCTATTTTTTCCACAATGCAAAGATACTTTTTATTTCTTGCAAGAGTTTATTTTTGTATTTATTATATAATATATTCTTTTACCAAGAACTAATTTAATTATAATTAACTAGCAGATATACCAGTTCTTCGCACGAGCAAATGGGCCAGTCATAGTCCCATGATAAATGCAATCACGTGCTTCCTGCCAATCAGTTTATCAGTTTCGCTGTTGCCAACTCTTGCTTTTGCAGAAAATTTCATTTAAAAGTATAAATTTATCAACAACAACAAACATAGATAAATTAAATGCAATGGGATAAAAAAAAGTATAATATGAGACTCTTTTATAAAACTTATTTGAAAAGCTTTTTGAAGAGTATTAATACTTGAACATCTTTACCCGAGAGACTATCAAATTTAAAATTTTACCTAAACTTTTTAAATAGAAAAACAAGTACAAGTCTTATGTCAGTTTTGCATTCAAAGGAAAGCACGAGATTTCATTTATCAAATGACCATCACGAATTTAGCCCAGTGAAAAATGTAATAATCGAGATAAAAGGATAAAGAAAAATTTGAAAAAGTCAAAATGTAATTAACTTTTCGAATAATTTTAAGTAAACTGAAAATTAAACTCTAAGAACAGAACGAGTTAGCAAATTAAAAAGTGATGTAAAATAAATAAAGCCGAATAACTCAGTATTTCCTAGGTTCATCTATCTGTCCAATCGAGATATGAATATTATCCAAAACAAATGATATTTTATGCAGCTGTGGGAAAGGATATCCGCAAAACTAGTTCTTAGCAGATCTCCACATAATAAAAGAAACATGGCTGCCAAATTTCAAGTGTGTATGTCTAATAACTCAGGATTTTTCGTGATGAGTGAGTAAGTCGCTTTTCTCCCAAATTTGTGTACATATAAAGTAAAAACATTTATCTTTTACGCCCCCCCGGGGGGAGTCGATTTTCGCAAAGCTTGTTCTTGGCGGATCTCTTTTCAATAAAAAAAACCACGCCTATCAAATTTTAAGTTTGTAAGTTTTAATAGTTCCGGAGATTCTCATAATGCGTCAGTCGCTTTTATCCTATGTATATTTCTACATCGTCGACGCAACTAATGCTTAAAAGCTCTTTGTTCATAAAGCCAATAACCTTACAATTGTCCATCCAATACATCCACCGATTTTTTACATAGTTCAGATAAGTACTGTAGAACCCTCATCAGTTTCAAGAAATTTACAATGTTAGTCTAGATAGACAGTCAACAACAAATTTGGAAATTTAATATAAAAACAATTAATGAGATCGCGGCTTGGACCAAAATGCTTCAGCAAATAAATAATATTTTCGAATTTCACCTATAGATGGAACTGTATCATATAAACAGCAAAAAAGAGATTCACAATGAAAAGAATGCAGTACAGTTATTTTGTAGAAACTAATACCCAATATTTATGCAGATACACATCACATTTACAAGTGCAATTAGCTATCATATTTCTAATATGTATTCTAGGCTCAGCAGAAAAATTTTACTTTTTTCGACGCCATACTTTAAAAAATTTAACTTTTACTTAGCTAAGTAAAATAAACAAAAATAAAATTTATAAAATATCCTTTGGTAGCACATCGCGCTTGAAATTTTGAAAAATAGAGATTTCGCTATTTATTACCAATTTTTTTTATGTTTAACTTACCAATGTCGTAACGCTATTGTTCAAAATGTGAAGTGCATGGTTTGAGAAAGATCGAAAAAAAAAATCATCTGAGAACATTCAAAATATTTATAGTTCATCAAAAAGCTCAACACTTTTTTTTTCTTGCAAAATTAGCTATATTTCGCAATTTTATTTGACTTTATTTTTCCATCTTACGTAAACAAAATTTAATAAATGGTAAAATATTTTATAATTTTAATATTATAACTCTAAATGTAAAGTACTACATGTACAAGTAGTTTATAAAATTATCCGACAGTTTCATTTAGAAATGTATTTTAAAGCCAGATTTTGAGGAAATTTTATTGACTTTGACAAAAAAAAAACTTTTCAAAAAAAAAGTCGCCCTGATGATGCCGTCTTTTACTTCAGCAACAGTCACTCTTCGACATGTTTGCGTCTTAATTTCGACAAAGTGTTCCATTCCTGGAGTGTGACGGGGAAGCTTTGGAAATATGTATATGAATCAATTTTCACAACCACCATAATTTTGAAAGATAGATGGCGTGATTGCTGCTGTTGCTTGATCAAAGACTCCATTGATTAATGATATTGCTTTTAAAGTGACCTTCGATATGTTTTTTGGGGGGAGGGAGATTTGAGAAATAGAAAAAAAGGGTCATTGTTTCTATTTCATACTAAATACAGTGTTTTTAAATGTAAATTGAGAATTGAGCAAGCATTATAGAAGGGGGGGGGCACTTGATGTAAATTTCATCACATTGAGAAAAAAATCATTTGATAGTGGAAATATGGATAACAATAATGCCCCCAAATCAATTTTTTCAATATCATTCGTGAAAATACAGCAGAAAAGGAATAATAATTCAGGGAAAGAATGGAGGAATGCAGACAATATAAAAGAAAATTTTTGAAAAGAAAAATGACCACAAACACATGATGATGGATCAAAGAGTATACGAGAATAGAGAAGCCGAGAGACAATTTTTACAAAGAGAATCCAACAGGTTACCAAGAAATTAATAGGATAAAAAAAAGTTCCAAGGACAAAATCATTATTTTCCAACATTTTAATATTAATGAAACGCATTTGTGTGGTGCCTTCTTGCAATGAGGACACTATTTATAAAAATAATACATGGGAAATAATATGCAAGGAAAATTCATTTGTTTATGAAGACTGGAAAAATAAATCCTTATTTGACAATATCAGACATTGCAAATTTTCAGTAGGTAACCCTAACAACGACACATGGAAAGAAAGGAAATGACTCAATTGTTAGCATAAAGATTTGAACCCACCTGATTACCACAGCAAAAATAATTATCTCTCTCTCACACGAGCTCCCTCTTAATAACGCTGATTCAGTGAGACTAAAACCGATGTGGGAGATTAGTGTTCCCAATGCAAATGAAACGATTGGCAGCACTAAAAGGGACAGTCCACGAGGGATTCAATTAGGCAACAGAGCAAAATTGTTGATCAGGAATAGGATTTTTACCGAAGATTTGTATGACAGTACGAAGCGGATTATCTGAAATGTGCTGTTCTAATTATCCTTCATTTGTGAAGGATTGACCAAGCAAAAAAATCCCTCATTAGTTTACATGCTATTCGCTCAAGTGGTTATTAAAAGAAGAGGTGCAATGCGATAGCTAATTGCCCAGAAATTGAATACTTTTAGAATTCTCATTTCCAACTGTCAGAAATATACATAAGTAATTTGACAATATCTGTGCTTTGAATAATCCAAAGTTAACGAAGTTTTATAAAGATGGAGAAGCAGTGGTGTAGCGACTGGGAGTATATGTTGATTGTGACCTTCCTCCCCATAAGGATCGCTGTATAGTGAGATCTTAAAAAAATTGCTTCTAATAAAGAATTTTAAAATAAAAAATTTTTACCTTCAATTTTTTTTATCTTGAAACTAAACAATGAAACTTGAAGTTAATTTTGAGATAAGAAGGGGGAGAATTATCCCCCCCCATAAAAACAATCACACATTATGCTCCCGAGCAGCTGCATTACTTATTGGGTATAGAATCATAATGGTGTCCCCAAAGCTTGACCATCTAATTTCGAGGATCCCGTACTAGAAGAGATCGTGACTTAAACCCGACCTTACAGTAGAAGTTGATCTGACACAAAACATCAGGGAATAACTATAAACACAAATAATCAAGTTAACGATTTTATTAGATTAACTATCCCTACTCAAAAGTTACGAGGAAGATCAACTAATGCTTAAAAAAAGTTACTCATCTGAAATACTTGGTAACACAAAAGAACTGTAGCTCCCGGAAAATGACAGAAGCTCCACCGTTTATGATGTCGTCGCGAACCCGATGTTTAAGACTTTCGAGAACTTCACTAACGCAAAGACAATAAGTGCCTAGGTTTTAGGCAACGACGAACTAACTAGCAAATGAATCTTATTTTAAACTGGAAGTGAAAAATCTTCGTGCTACTATACAATCGCTAACTCTTCTTACACTTTTATACGTTAGAACTAATCTGCTTCCCCTATAAGAAGGTGGCGTGAGTGAGTGAGTGAATATTAACGTCGCACTGTCTTACCAACATGAGGGCTTTTGGCGACGGTCCGCGTAATTTTGAACCATGGTCAAGTCACGCGGACGACACCTGAGCTGGCACCCCCCTCTCCTAGCTACCACACTACACCACGAGAGGACGTTTGAACTCTCGACAGATTTAACGTGCATCGCTACCTTACACGGCGGGTCTTTAGTGGTACTGGGATCGAACTCATGACATGCTAGCCATGATCCGATACCTAGACCACTCGGCTACCGCGGCCACTATAAGAAGGTGGCAGTTAAACTCTTAAGTAAAATTTTAAAGGATATTATAGCATGTTAGTTTTAAGAGGGAACCTCACTAGATAGCCCTCTACATAATGAGTAAGGGATATTTATAGATTAATTGAGGCTTTTAAAAATTTAGATTTTTCGGAACTTGTAACACATTTTACTCTTTTATTTTCTAAAATCCTGAATTGTTTATATATTTCCACGTACTTTTTCAAGTAAATTTCTTGAAAAAAATGTCTAAGCTTTGATAATTTTTCTAAGAGAGATGACGAATCTTATCATATTTTTGGAAGAATTTTAAAAATCAACAATGCAGACTGCAATAAGTATTTTATATTTTAAATAAGAAAAAATTCTGACAACATTAAATTTAATGGGTTATTTATCGAATTTTACATAAGGCAAGTAAAAATCAATCACGAAATTATTCCATTTATAAAATAATCGCTTATTTTATATTAATCGTTTTAAATAACATTTGTTATAACAAAATAAGCTGAACTTGATATTAAATGAATTAAATATAGTTTTTTCATGGTTTTAATTTCTCCATATTGATAATTAAGTTATTGGATATTTTATTTCTAGTTTTTTTTTATTGAAATAGAGTAATTTAAAGCAATAAAATAATTTTTTAACCTTAAACTTGTAACTACGTCTTCTATATGGCGGAAAACTGAACCAAGACCCTCATTTCAAATTTTCTCTTGTAGGCACAATTCATATTATTTATCAAGATTGTTTTTGGGTAAATACAGTATGAAATCAGATCATTAAGGTTACAAAACATAAGGATACTTTCACATTTCCAAATGTAAATTAGAAAATTAGTTTTCAAAAAATTTTTAATGATAGAGTGTGAAAAGCTAAACTATTTCCTGGTGAGATTTTTTATTTTTTATTTTCCCCCGGCCTCATTTCCTGATGCTTCTCAAATTTTGGTTATCACCAAACAATTTTGATACAGCCTCAGCATTATATTCTGTAAATGAGCGTATGCAATTTTTTTCACATTTTTAATTATTCATTCTTTTTCATTTCACAATTTGGTATCCCCCTCCTTTATTAACAATGCTTTGCCCATATTTGGAAAAAAAATTCATTCGAATAACTTTGGCTTCCAATTTACTTTAATATCCTTTTAATATAGAACTCCAGCTAAATACTAATACTTTTAATGAAAATTACCAAACAAATCTCGGAAAATCGGTATCCTTTGCGCATGAAAGGAAATTTATTTTCACTTAGAGAGTGTCTTAATGAAGTAACGTCTTAAGATAAAGATCCAATCAAGAATCCAATCCAAAATCGATGAAAAATATATCGGAATACAAAAGTAATCAATATTATTAACCTTGTGTGGGTTCTTTTACTGATCGGTGTGTTCGAATTGGTAAAAAAATAATAACAGTCGGTTTTTGTCCCACCTATTTATTTTTCTCTTCTACGGGACACATCACAAAAAACGAATAAATTATGAAGATATTAACAGATTGCAAAATCCATCGTCCAGCAGTCCTTTTTTCTTCAACCACGTTTTTCTTGTCTCCGGCTTTTTCGCTTCCGCTCCCTTCTTTCTGCCCCGTCCGGTCTGGTCTGGTCTCGTCCTCTTGTTGCCGGGTCTCTCCCTCTATCTATCCCGAACCCGATGCCAGATCCCTCATACAGGGTCTCACCTGTTGCCAGGTTCTCCCATGTATGCTCGATCGATTGCCAGGTGTGGGTATCAGATCTTTACAAATATTTTTCCTCAAGTGAGAAAATTCGTAACAATAAATTTGAAAAATAAGCTAACTTTTCGAAAGATTTCATTTTAAAACTCTTGAAGCAACGAGTATTACGGTGACAAATCAACACGAGCAAGCCACGGAGCAAGCAAAAAGCCTTTAGTTTTTTTAAAAAACCAAATATAAGCTATTTATCAGGGAAAAACCTGATCAATTATTGGGGGGGGGGAGTTACCTTCTCAATAGAAAACAAATTCTTTAATTTTTACCATGGAGAATAAAAAAATTAGCGGGAACCTATCAATCAAGCAATCAAATCTATTAATTTTTTTATAGTAGAATGTAAGCAAGAGGTTTGGTCATGGATGAAAAGATATTAAAATTACCCTATAACTCAGTAAAAAAATGCAAAAAAAAAGTAAAAATATTCTTGCTTGTCTTTGAAAGAAAGGGTTTAATACAGTATTAAAATAAAAGCCAAAAAGGAATTTTAATATTTTGTTCAAATTTCCTTTGGGTCTTATATAGTGTGCGTTTTTCCATTATCCTCATGTTGCGGCACGCGTGCAATACATGTAGTGTGTATGCAGCCCGGCGGGAAAGAAGGTTGAGTATCCCTGCCCTAGACGCTTTCGTCCGCGTGTTTTTTTAGAATATAACCTCCCCCTCTCCCCCATTAAGGGAGATCTGTATACACCACTGATTGAACAAGAAAAAGGATTCAATTAATTTTTGTAGAAAAATATTTATGGAATAATGAATTAGTGTTTGGTAATAAATTTTAAAAAAATATGCATTTTAACATAAAACTCCGGAATTTCACCCCTCCCCTCCCAAAAAAAGTTAATATTTTGTGAAAATAAAACATGGTTTTAAATTCAGCCTCGATACACGTGAATGAAAGAAACCAAGAAAAATTAAACTCCTAACATTTTCAAGCCTCAAATTTAGGTCAAACTTACTAATGCAAAAGGGAAACTTATAATTTCCCACAGAGGAGTAATTATAAGTTTGATACTTTAAAAAGGGAGGAAAAAAGAAAGTACATATATTGCTCCTAACGTTCTTAGAGGCAATGGAACGAAAAACTAATTAAACTGGAGTAAATTGAACTCATTTATACAGGTTTCATAAGAGGGGTAAAAAATAAAACAAGGAAATTATTTAAAACTGAATCGAGAGATACTTCTAAAATGTGGCTAACGGTACTTCTTTCAGCAATCACATAAATAACTTCATTTGCATGGTATATATAAATACGAAATTCAAAAACAAAAATTATTTAAATAAATAATTTGGTGTAATTATAACATCATTGCACATGTACAAACTACTGATGAGTTTGTCAGCTGGCTCGTTTGAATAAACTAAAATTGAACTTCTGATCTATTTGTCAGGGACAAATAAATCCACGAGAATACAGATTTCTTGAGATTAAAAATGTATAAAAAAAAAACCAAGTTTTATCTATCACAATTTTATTCAATTTCTTTATATATCCCACAGATAAAAAGTAAATAAAAATGGAATAAGTAGGAAATGGAATAAGTAAACTGATAAAAAGTATGGAATTTATTTATTATTTAGTTCGTTTGTAGAACAGCTTAGCTTACCTTGATAATTCTGAATTTTCATATAGTCTCAATTAGGGCTGTTGTTTTTTATTTTGTTGACGTACATCTGTTGTGACAATGTAACGGCTTTTGTATATTTCAAATGTAATATAACTTTTTTTCCAAGTCAATCTCGAAGCTTTCCTCGAATTGTTGAGAAACTTTATTTATAATCAGATAAAATTAGTTTTCTGATATTAAAAATGACTGTTTTAAAAAAATCTACATATAACAAAAATATGCATTTAATTAAATGAAATGTTATGGGCTGCCGAAAACCAATCGATGATCAAACGCGGTCCATGTATTTCAATGTATATATTTCTGCTCTAGAATATATGAAGGTTGGCTGAGATAATCTCCAATTCTGAACTATGGCAGATTGACAATGACGATGCTCATGTTCATACGCTTTTCAAATCTTCCACATCATGGCCACAAGGCCCAGGGTAAATCCTGAAGCTGTTATCTTCATTATTCTGGTAGAAATCTACATACCGAAGTATTTAGATTCGGTCTATAACTTGATTGAATGTCACCACTCATGATAAGTTAATGATTGTAACTGAAAAGCAATTACTGCCTAAATCAGTGTTTAGAGTAAAACGGTGATAAAGATTTAAAATCTTTATAAAATTTTCAAAAAAATTCCAATATTTTGCGATATTATAGATCAACCCATTTACTTTAACTTTTTTTTAAAAAAAAAAGATTGGTCTGTGAAGAGGGGGGGCGTTAAGTGAATGAGAGCTTACTATCGAGGAATACCAATGGAACTGAGCTTACCCAAATGACTTAGAGATACAAACTAGACTCCCGGGGAAAATATCACCCTAGCACTTAAGCCTTTAAATTAGCAAATTTTTTTTACAGGAAAAGTTTACAGATAAGTTTTAACAGAACTTTTTAAAACAAGAATTACATGGTTTTGTTCCACTTTAACTACATAGTTCAAATGTACGAGTACAAATGCGTTTAAAGCAGCGATTCTTAAACTGTTGTCTGCGTACCTCCGCGGTCCCCAGCGTCTTCCCAGTGGGGAGGGGGGAGTTTCTCATATAACGTTAAGATTGCCTTCTTATACACTCCGAAAGGCCTCTTTGAAAAATTGAAAGACGTAACATGATAGATTAGATCACTAAATTGCCCTATCTCTAATAGAATATTAAATCAGAGAGGGGTGTTCAAAATCTTGGGAGTCCACGATGTCAGGCTGATACATAAAGGGGGGCCACGGCGATCAAAATTTTAAGAACCGCCGATTTAAAGGATGCAAAGCAAGTATTGGTGTAGAAAGATATAGGGTAAAGGGGGGAAATTACATACAAAATATGTTGCACCTAAATACAGGTATATAATCTGTTCAAATACGAATATAACAAAAAATTTGTTACAAAATACTTTATATGATGTTTTTTTTTAAATAGATGGATTATAAAATCGTATCCAGTGCACCAACGATCAAAAAAAGGCAGTGGGTTGGAGACGAAAGGAATTGAAACATTTTGTAACAGGCTATTTTGAAACAAGAAATTAATATGAATATTTGAATTGATAACCGAAGAACTCTAACTACCTTAACTACTTAAAAGTAAGCCTAGACTACTTTTACGAGAAATATCAGTGGGTTCAGTAAAGTGATAATTTTTTGTGAAAGTGTGATAAAACACATAGTGATCCACCTGTCCGACAAATCCATGAAGACCATTGGAGTTAGATTTTAATTCAAATCTAACATATCACATTGAGTGATGTGTTAGATAACATATAGGGCCTAACATATAGATGGTGCTATCTTCTGACTTTTCTAAGCCTAGCAGTACTAACTTTCAAACGGCATGTGTCAAAATTTCGAGAGAATATCTTGTTTAGTTATGAAATTACAGTGGTTTTTTTGTGGCAACAGCGGCAACTGTTTGGAAACCATGGATGAAAAAGAATTTCGTGTGCTAATCAAACATTGCTTTCTGATGGGGAAAAACACTGTTCAAGCAAAAGAATGGCTTGGTAAATGTTATCCGGACTCTGCTTAATCGCAAACAACTGTTATAAGAAGGTATGCTGACTTAAAACGTGGTCGTACAGACACAAACGACGTTGAACGTTCAGGTCACACAAATTCTGCTGTTGTTCCAGAAATCATCAAAAAAGTGCATGAAATCGTTTTAGACGATCATAAATTTAAGTTGCGTGAGATAGCAGAGAATTTAAAGGTATCAGAAGGCAGTGCATTTGCAATTTTGCACGATCATTTGTGAATGAGAAAGCTGGGTTCAAAATGGGTGCCGCGTTTCTCACTGTTGATCAAAAACAACAACACATCGACGATTCAGAGCGTTGTTTTGAGCTATTTAAGCAAAATAAACAGGATTTTTTACGTAGATATGTGACAGTGGATGAAACATGGATACATTACTACACGCTTGAATGAAAAAGATCGTCAGCTGAGTGGACAGCAGCCAGTGAAAGGCGCCCAAAAACTCAAACGTCAGCTAGGAAGGTTATGGCGTCCGTATTTTGGGATGCTCATTTGATTTTCTTTTTTGACTACCTTGAGAAAGGCAAAAAAATTAATAGTGAATATTACATGGCGTTGTTGGATCAACTGAATGAAAAAATAAAGAAAAAACGTCCTCAAATGCAAAAGAAAAAGTATTGTTTCACCAAGACAAGGCTCCATGACACAAGTCCATGAAAACGATGATCAAATTGCACTTCGAATTACTTTCCCACCCACCGTACAGTCTAGATCTGGCCCTCAGTGAATACTAGATCTTAAAAGAATGTTGCAGGGAAAGAGGTTTGGTACAAATGAAGTGATTACCGAAGTAGAAGCCTATTTTGAGAGCAAAGACAAATCGTTCAACGAAAAAGGTGTTAAAGTATTAGAAGAGCACTGGGCTGCATGTATCACTCTTGAAGGGGAGTATCTTGATAAATAAAGTTCAATTTTGCAAAAAAGTTGTTGTTTTATTAGTTAGGCCTGGGACTTATTGAGTGATGTGTTATTAACCAATTAACTGTGATTAACATGTACACTAGTCATGAGAAAATTCAGAATTTTAGGTCGTGACGAGTAAACTCGTCATATGTAAATAGTAGATGATGATGAATGCCCAGAGGAACCGAGCTCACCCGAAGAGGGTTTAGAGCTACAACCGATTCCTCGGGAGACAACCACCCTCACATCCAGTTTTTATTGTAAAAAAAAAATTAAAAAATAAATTAAATTTTACATTTTAAACAATTCCAACTTTTTTACAAATACAAAAGAAATAATAAAAATATACAAAACAAATGCACCATAAAAAAAAAAAAAAAAAGACAGAAAACAGGAAGCATAAGTAATTACATTAAAAAAAATAGTTTCTTTGGAATCAAATTTTCAGTTGATGACACACCACTTCCTGTTGATATTTTCGATAAAATTGGCTACTTAACTTGTAATTTTTGAGAAGAAACATGTTCTCAAATTTCAAGATGTTTAGCATATTTTGAGATTAGGTCAGAGTAAAATAAATAAATAAAATATAAAAATTTAAAATAAATTCATAAACCCCGGCTGAAACAGCGTAAAGGTTCGCATAATGAATTTATTATGTGCGATGATGTTTAAGATGTTAGTCTAAAAGGGGCAAAAGTCGGAAAGTTGATATGACTCCACAGAAGGAATTTATATATAAATTCTTACCTTTATATGTATTTAATTTTTTTTTTTTTTTTTGCTTTTTTCGAATAATATGCATGCAATATATGTTAATGTTAATGAAATAAATATTAGTAGTAAAATTGGCAATTTTACAAAATAAACCCAGCTTTTTAATCCAATATTTTAACAGCGACACTTACTCTGTGATTGACGAGTATAATCGTTATCGCTCGATTTCCGTGACTCACATAGTTGCGCGCTCTCAAACAGGGGCGCCACAGTTGACTGGTTAAACAGTATGAGAACAAGCCAATGTTAATTAAAAATTGAAGAGAGTTAATTTTAATATTATATAAGTGTCGGTATTTTTTTATAACTCGCAAATCGAAGTGTTACAATTAGTTGAAAAACTTTAGAAGTCTTCAAGTTAATTTTTTTTAATTTTATGACGTAGAGCGAAGGCCATCTCAAGTTGCAAATTTAAAACAGCAATCTGTGCTGTCAATGCACTAATTTTCTTTGTGTTTTAAGCCTGAAATTTTTATAAAAATGTCATGTACAAAGAATATAATTAATTGAACTAAAATTGGATGAATTGCTTGTTAAACTGTGGAAGAGAGATATTGAAGACATACTGTAAGACTAAACATGATTTCCAACATTTTTAAGTACCGACAAAAAGAAGAGAACTTGACTGCGAATATTTTGACCTGAAAGACAGTATTATACGTTTTAAAACTAATAAGATACCGTTCTACGCCGACGGTCCTCGCAATTTCGAACCTCGGTCGGAAAACATGAGGGGACACCTAAACTGGCATCCCTCCCTCTTCAGACTTCCACATCACGCCAGCATTAGGATTTTTAATCTCGACAGATTTAAAGTTCACATGCCTCTCTAAATGGCGGATTTTCAGTGGTATCAGGATTCGAATACACGACGATAAAAAACCCGGTGGCTACGAATTCGCGACCATGGCTGTTCGACTACCGCGCCTTACACGGGAATGAAGTCAAAAATCTTGCTCTAACTCACAAAAACAATTCTAAAATCTTATTAGTGTTACCCTAATGTGACATTAAGTAAAATTAGATTAACTGAAATCCTTAACTATAAGAGTTAGAACAAAATATCGGTTACTAATTCAAAGATTTATGAAACATCCAGCCTTGATATTTAGAGCACTATTTGCAACGACTTCAGACCACTTGTATTTGATTCATGAATATGTCGTACGAGACCATCATACTACAGGGTGGGGCAAATAAAAGTGGCCCTTAGAACAGAGTTCCGGGTCACAAAGAAACATGGCAAAGGAAAGGAGATTGTTCGCTAGACTGCTTACAGCATATGTTGAAAACGACCACCTTCAATCTCTTGGCACCTTTGAACCCTGGTCAGCAAGCTGTGGAAGGTAGATCGAAGCTTAGTTCTGCTGCAGTCTCATCACAAATGTTCTGCTGCAGTTCTTGAAGACAATGTGGGTTGTTTCGATACACCATAGACTTGAGGGTTCGCCATACAAAGTAATCACACACTGACAGGTCAGGTGACTTGGGTGGCCAGCTAGGGCCGAGACCAGACTGACCTCTGCGTACAACTCTGTTAGAGTGAGTGAGTGAGTGAGTGAATATTAACGTCGCACTGTTTTAGCAACACGAGGGCTTTTGGCGACGGTCCGCGTAATTTTGAACCATGGTCAAGTGACGCGGACGACACCAGAGCTGGCACCCCCTCTCCTAACTACCACACCACACCAACGGGAGGACGTTTGAGCTCTCGACAGATTTAACATGCATCGCTCCCCTACCTCTTTAGTGGTACTGGGATCGCGAACTCATGACACGCTAGCCATGATCCGATGCCTAGACCACTTGGCTACCGAGGCCACACAACTCTGTCAGAAGTGAAGATTATGTGAATGTGATTAATGGTTCGACTTGATGTAGGGGCAGTTGCACCATCCTGTTGGAAGTAACTGTAGGTCTCAAGTTAATGTTGCCACAAATGGATTCAAAATAATGGAAATGAAACGCTCCGAATTTACTATCTGATGAAAGAAGATATGATCAATAATGCAGCATGTATATAGACACTGCACACACCTAACAACTTTCTGATTATGCAGGGATGTATCATGGAGGTTACGCGCGGATTCTCCACTGCCCAGAACCTGTCATTCTGTGAGTTGATATAAGCCCTCAGGTGAAACCAGGCTTCATCAGAAATAAAAAAATAAAAAAAAGATCCACGCGTCCAAGCCATTCATTATTATCTCAGTAAACGGCTTGGTGTGCGCGTCACATTCACGTCCAATCGTATCAACTTGCCCCATCCTGTATATTGTCAGTAACAATTAAACAATTCAGAACTAGTATTGTAACAAATATCTCGCGCGATGCTTCCTATCACAACTAACCTTCTTTGTTCTAATGAGAACTTATCTGCCACCTCCTTACAGAGGAAACGCGATATGCAGCTGAGTAGTTGTATATAAATTGAGATTAAAGTGCAATTAGGATCGATAATGACAATCATACTGCCAGAAAGAGATAATTATTTTATCGGCTGTATAGCAATTCCTTGCCTTGATCTAGGCATTTGATTATTATGAATAGTTGAACAATTTTTCTAGCATTTTTTAAGTTAGCCCAAACAATTAATAAACGATAAAGTGATTATTTGTACCTGTGATTATTTTTGGTGTTTTGTATCATGTCGATACAATGTCGTGCAGGTTCGATCACACACAATCCCACGAAAACTCTCAAGGGTTTACTATTCAAACTTTGGGTGGAAGAGAGGAGCATTACAGTATTTCTTCAAGATTCATAATTCGTTTATCGATAATTCCCTTGATATACTGGAAATGAAATCGTTTAAATCAAGTAATCCAACCTACTGTCCTAGGCAATACTGTCAAAAGATGCTATTTTATCTTATTCAAGTTAAATATATATATATGTATATATAAATCCACATAACTGCTTCTAAAACATCAATATTTCGATTATCGATACTATTCTGAAAGCGGTATTATCAACCGTATTTGTAATAATGAATAATTTGATAAATCGATGTAAACTTGTAACCCAGGAAAATTACATTGATAATTTCCGATATCATCGGAAATTTATCGATGTTACAAAGAAATTATTTTGAATTAAGTCGGTTGACAACCGTGAGGAGGTATTTCCCCTTAAAATTTTCCATATCACGGCATGCGTGGAACTCTACATTCTAACGAGACTTAAAAGGCATCGATGCATTTCACTGAGCACTGTGATCTTTAAATCTGTCCAGCCGCTAATCCTTTGATCGCAAAATAATGTCTTTGATAGTCCAAGTACTATGTAGCTTAATGTAAGCTTAAATGTAGTGTAACGTAATAAGACTGCACGTTTATTTGAAGTTCTGGGTATAACGTGATGGATAACACAGCTGTAGTAAAATTATTTTTTATTTACAATTTTTAATCGTAAGTTGACACATATAACTATTGTATCTACAAGTAAGAAAATTTACACATCTAGCTATCAGATACTTTTTATTGTCGTCTTTTAGGTTCTTTCCACTGGATCTCATAACGTCTAAGATCCACCAAAATAGTAAAGCAGAATTCGTTTTCTCTCTTCACATTTTCTCGTAGGTCTCTGTGATTTCCGGTTACTTTCTAATCCGCCTTAAACCGTTTGGGCAGGACTCTCTCAAACCCTTTCAATTTCTGATTGGAAGGGAGACGGACTTGCACACAGTTCTCTAAAACTTGATCCCAACCACCAGTGGTTCTTTTGGGACAAAATACCATCTGGCCCGCGACCATCTCGTCACCACAGGTCGAAAATCACATGGATGGGCTATAAATTGACACATCACGCCGAAGCATAGAATACAATTCACGGCTTTTCTTCACAAAAGCGGGCCCTAATGTCCACATATGTGAAGCAAAGCCACGTGATAGATGGAACAAAAGAATGGACAACCGTTGAAACAGGCGGTGTCTTCCCTTTGAAAGCGAGGCCAATATGGAGCGAATCTACCCCTAGGGTGCTGGGGAAGAAAAGAAGGGTAGCAGACCGCTAGCTAAGAACCGATGCTATAGCAGAAATTACTTTTCATTGCTAAGGAAAGTTCAAAATTATCAAGAATATAAGCACTCCGCTAAAATTCACGACGAAATTATTTTCTAAAAAGGCTAAAAGTATACGTTAAGTATACATACAAAAACAAATGGAAATATGTTTCTGGGGGGGGGGGAGAGAAGATATATAAATATATCCAATTAAGTAATTATCAAACGTCGACTAGTTTCTAAAATAGAGAAGATGTGGTATTCAATAGACAGAAATCTGATACCGCTATCAAAATTTTCTGTAATGAATAACATATTTTAAACAATTCAAATTGGAAATGATTTAAAGGTATGAACAAAATAGTTCTTGCAAAGATATTTTTAAACTAACACCAAGAAAAAAAATGACTCATTAAATATGCAATGAAAACAAACAAAATCGAAAAATATATTTAAATAATTTCGCGATGTAATTTAATTAATTTCAACTCTAATACATATTTAATTACATTCATATATTAAACAGTTATATACAATTAACATTAATATTAAAATCAAGAAAGTTTCAAGCATTCATTAAAATAAAATTAGGAACGCATATGAATTACCTCACGAAAGTTTCTTGAGTGTCTCTTCAAATTATTATTGTAACTAAAGTTCATTTTACCTTACTCAGCAGCTTACATAGCATTTTTTCAATCAAATATGATAACATTTCACATTATATATATAATAAGAACAATAATAATTTATAACTGTTGTTACACAACCTGTGCAACTAGAAAATATCCACATCCGCTATGCTTGATGCAATAATGGTTTTATTTTTATCCTTTTTTGATGACCAATGGCGTAAACAGTGCAAACTACTTTCCAACATATTTCGCGGAATTACCTTTTATTTATCAGATAATATTTGTTTACCACTCTTTTTGGTTTTGCACAAATTCTTTAGTTTAGTTAAGTACCGGGATCTATACAAAATCCGGGTTTGCTGAAATATTAGAAATTCCAGACTTGTACCAAGTTCAATACCCTCAAAAATTTCGCCCAGTTAATTTATGAACTTCATCCTCATCTTTCCGGATAGCCATGTAAATATAGAAATATGACTTTCTTTGTGCCATGTATAAAAAAGGGAATTTTAAGAATTGGTATTTAATGTTTAGCAATCCCTATTGCTCTACATCAGTACTCTCCAACCATTTTATTGCCGCGGACCAGCCAACTTTTAATAGTTTTACCGCAGCCCGCTGAGGGAGGAACGTCGACTTTTTATATTTTAAATTGCTCTGGTTTAATAATTTTAATTTAACTATACTTAAATATGCCTTCAGAAAAAAATACAATTACACCATAAAATGAATATAAAGTGATAAATCACTTTATATTCATTTTATGGTATAATGTGATTTCCATGGAAAGTAGCACAAAACCAATAGAAATACACCACAGTAAATAAAACGGAAATAATTTAATGTTCCTTGAACGGCTCGGTACCATTTGATCCACGGACCGGTACCGATACGTGGCCCGGGGGTTGGGGATCACTGCTTTACATGGCAGGTTTTTAGTGGAATCAGATTTCCAATTACATATTCTGAGAAGGAAGGAAAACGGATAGTAAAAATTCATTTACTTTTTCTCGTAACTGAACAAGAAAACTAAATAGAAATAAAATTATAAGTCAAGGCATGTTTGTACCCAACGAGAGACCAATAAATTATTAAATTTGTTCTTTTAAGGATTTTTTTTCTCTCGATTTACCCCACTCCTCTTCTTTTTATATACTCAGTTACTTTTAAAATAATTTTTTTAATTCATCAATAACATTTATATACCTACAAATATTCTGTATTAAAATAAGTAATAAACTTTGAATCAATACGAATATTTTCAATTAATGTGAAAAATAATTTCAACTTATTCTGAAAATGTTGCTCTCCTTCAAGAAAGTAATACCTAAACTATCTCATCTTACGCTTTTGAAGTATTTCCTTTTGAACATTTAATAATTAAAAAATTAATGCCCGTCGGAAAAAAAAAATGGGTAGTTCAAAATAAAACAGAGTTAAAAAATAAATTTTACAACGTATTAGCCGGAGTTTTACAGCCACATTTTAAAGGCATGGAGAAAAAAACCAGAAAGAATGCAAGGGGGGAAATCTTATTTGTCGCTTAGGCATTAAAGAAATTCGACTCCTCATGCGAGCATTCCTCACTTTAAGGGGGAAAAAAGATGAAATGCCGATCTGAAAAATTTATAACATTTAAACAAATAAAAATCAGAAACATACACAGACACGACTATATCCAAAGGAAGTAATGGAATGCTGTTATACACAGCTTAAGTCCTCTTAATCAAAACATCACGGGTGCGAGAGAAAAAAAAAGAATTAAACAGTCAAAGAATTCAGAGTATTTCAAATTAAATCCGTTTCTAGAGAATGAAGAGGAACGCGAGAGAGAGTAATAACATTATTTCAAAAAACAAGGAATAAAAAAGCTATACAGCGTAAAAAAAAGGATCTAAAAAATATTTTTCACATAATGAGAATCTGGAGTAAGAAATCTATTCAATTAAACAGTTGCCACGACTTTTTTATTTTAAAAATCAACACCTCTTCCTATCTCATTAAGAATCGGTTTTTTCTCTCCCATCACTCCGTAGAAATTAAATAGCAAAAATAAAATGATTTGAGATGAAAACAGAAATTGAAGATATAGAGAATGTTTTTGATTAGATTTTGATTAAATCCGTCGACAAAGGTTACTGTGTTTATTTCATTAGTGAAAAAGTGAAATCAGAAACTGAAATCCGCAAACCCCACGGGAATATATTCTGTTATTTATTAACCTTTGTTATTTTCACCAAATGTGATGCTCAGTAATCGATGCATCAACAAAAAATTTCAGTTATCAAATTTTGAACAATACTTAATCCCACAGAGGGAAATAATGTAATTAAAATCATCAATAGGATGTAAAATTACATCTAGAGCTAGCTTCTATGTATTAGAAATGTTAATTTAAATACCAAAAGACGTTTTTCAACAAATACCACAGTTTACCGTCGCACAGAATTACAAAATAGCTTTAATGTGTAATATATCTATATATATATAAAAAAAATCGACTCACTCATTGTCTTCATCACCAGATCTCCAAACTATTAGAACAACAGACTTGATATTTAGTAAGTATGTTTCTTTTTTTGAGTAGAGATCGGTTAAGAATGGATTTTAAGAAAAGCGATTCCAAAGTGATGGATCTTCTGGGGGCACTTAAGCTAAAATCTAGAAGCGATGGTTGTATCGATTGTTTTAAAAAAAAAAACATTCTAATGCTTAAAGCTTAATATCTATAAAAAAAAGCAACAGTCATACAATATCAAGAAATGCCCAGCGAAAAAGGTGTGTAACAGATCTAGTATGTATATAATTTTTAATAAACTCTACTTCAAAGAGAGAAATAACCTGAATATTAAAGATCAAAAGATATCATTTAGATTTAGGAATCTAAAAATATATCAGAGATTTTGGAAATTAAAAAAGATAAAAAAATGCTTCTTTTTTTTAATAAAGCTGGCTGAGGGTAGCTTTTAAACATACATAAAAACGGGGTTTAAACAGTTTTAAGGCTCTAGAGCCAATCTCCCTCTCTTTTTGTTTATAATACTGAGTGAAATCCTATGAAATATAATGGATAAAAATTCTAAATCCATTATAAATAAAGAGGTAACTTACCTAAAGATGCATTCGAAAATGCTTAGATCATGATGAATCAATAAACAATAAATAAGTTATTGCCAGATTCAATGATCCAAATGCAGATTCAAAGCTAGAAATGTAGCACAGCAATAAGTAAAAAATAGTTTTTACTAAACTAATAATAAACTAAGTATGTGAAGAAAAAAGTGTAGCATGTGAAGTATATTTTTGTAATTATCTACATTATAATACTAACGGTAAAAAAAAAAATTCATTGTGGAATGTATTCTTATTTTTTAAGAGCTATACAGAGCTATCTATCTATCTATACATATCCTAACTTTAATTTCACACTTCTAACAACATCAGAAGAAAATGGATTTTGAATAATTGACGTGGGCTTGGAGTCAAACACACACAAATAACTGAATTTGAAAAACATTTTTTTAAAATACACAAGTCAGTTTACAAATCTAAGATAATCAATGATGAGTCTCAGGAAAGAATTCTTTAAACATTTTTCAGTATGGATGAGAAAATATTTTTTCTTAATTTCCATCAGTGAGACAACTAATTAAATCTTGTATTTCACATTTTTATTATGTAGTAAATGAAATGCAGTAGTACTGTGTAGTAATAAATCTCTTTCTTTGGCCACTCATTCAAGCACGCGCTACTTCCATGGGACTTTCCATCGTTGCTTTCCTTCAAGAACATTCAAGACCAGTAGCGCACACAAGGAGGAAGGAGGAGGGTCCTGGGTCAGAAACTCCCCCCCCCATCACCCTTGTGTTTTTGATTGATTGTATTCCTGTGTTTAAAAACATAAAATTTATTGTTATCAATAATTTATTTTACTTTAATTAAAGCTAATTATTTATTCAATAATTTATTTTTTACTATATTTTCTGTTCGACAAAATCAAAAGAACAAAGTTTGGCGCCGAAATAGGGTATGATAAGAGACTGGTAAACTTTCGACCCTCGTTCCCGACCATGAAGGGGGCACTCTTTAACTATAGATGTAGGATTACATCTAATATCAGGCAAGTTTTTATTATTTTACAAAAATATAATTCTTAGGCACCGTTTTCTCTTCGAACTTTTTTATTATGCCTTGTACAAACTTTAACTTTATAGGTATGCTAATTATTCGTGCTTTTCGGATATTGGATATAACTTTTTCTTTACAATAAAAAGGAGTATTAAAAACATATACGATTGCAACAAAATTATAAAACGTCAGGCAATTTTTAAACAGCTATGTTTCTACTTTTTTTTCCTTTCCTTCACGCTGATGTTCCCAATTACATACGATAGGAGTGGATAATGAGGCGAAACTTGGCTTCGTTCCGAGTTCAGCCGTGAAGTTGCTAAGAAGTAAACTAAGTAGCAATTTAAGTTGAATAATGACCTTACACAAATATTTTGCATCGTCAAAACTTTTACTTACTTAAAAGCTCTGTATTCAATTTTAACTGCAAAATTAAATGTAATTATGGTAATTAACATAGTCTTTTGCATATAGTTAAATATTATTTTAAAAACTACTATATTACATTCTACATTTTTCTCAGATAATTTTTAGAAAACACTCAAAAACGTCAAAAAAGGCTATGGTAATATAGAAAATGATGCACAGTTGAAATTTATAATTAAACTCATTTTTAAAAATTAAAGAAAGCAACAATTTTTTTGTAAATACATAAGATATACATAATGGTATACAATACTAAGTACGTATAAAGAATTAATATAAAAATTTTCCCACAACTAAATAAACAGCTTATATATTTTAACAGCCTTCATATTTTTAAATTTCTTACGAAATAAAAGTAATTTTTATAAAATTTATCTATATTGGGATTTAAAAAAAACATTGATTAAATTAAAAACCACCATAATAAGTGGAATACAATAATTTCACAAGCTCATCCCAATAAAATCCTTTAACATTTTTTTCCCTCAAAGACCAAAAATTCTTTATGTCGAGAGAGAGAGAGAAAGAGAACTAAGATTGAAAAAAAATTCCTTTTGCGAGAGAAAAGTTATACACTACGAATAAACAATATATATTCGGAGAGAAAATCACACCTTTTGCACATCGATAAACCGGTTTTTGAACTTTAAAATTTTAAAGGAAAAATTCGATATGTCTGAAACTACATTCTCTGAAAAATACTGATATATATCTTAAGAAGAATATTTTTTTTTATACTTTTACTAAACGCACACAAAGAATTTTTTATTTTAGCAATATATTTAAAAAAATGTTTAAAAAAATATTTACTTTGAACCATTAGTACTGAAATAAAGTCTAATTTAGTCTTTTTATCTCGATCATGTATTGCTAAATAGTATAATAAAATACAAGGTAAACAAAAAAGTTCTTGCCGTTTGCGCGTTTCCATTGAAAGAAGTGAGAATAAGTATACTAATTCGTGTATGACGTGATTGAGAAACCGTCAGTTGAGAGTAGAAATATCAGTTGTTATAAACGCAGGTCCACTGCTCACATTCATCATTCGGAACTCGTGTAGCGAAGCAAAATGGACGCATCGAAGGAGCTTGCTCGGGGTTGTTTACTTTACGACTTCAAAGTGGGCTTATCAGCCGCTGCATCAAATCACCAAATATGTCAAGCGTTTGGGGATAGTGCTGTCAATGAACATACAGAAAGGCATTGATTTCAAAAATTTTAGTCGGGAGATTTGTCCCTCTGTCATAAAGCTCGAAAAGGACGACCACAGGCCTTGGATGACGAAGCCTTGCAGGCGGCCATTGAAGAAGACAGTAGTCAAACGTGTGGTGAACTTGCCAGATAATTCAACACTTCCAGTGAAACGGTTAGACTTCATCTGCACCACTTAGGTAAGACGTACAGGCTGAGCAAGTGGGTTTCTCACACACTGTTGGAAGTCCATAAGCAACAACGAGTGGCAGCCTGTTTTTCGTTGCTTTCTCGCCACCGTAGCGCATTCATATTCAGTGACGAGAAAAACTGGGCACACCCTGTATGGCACACCCAAGCGTTCCAAACGTTGGTTGTCACCCCAGGATATTGTCCCGCACAGCGCAAGACCACCTATGCACCCACGCAAGATTATGTTTTGTGTCTAGTAGATTTGTCGTCAAGTGGTTCACTATGAGTTGCTTCCAACGGGTCAAACGGTCACTGCGGACCTGTATTCGCAGCAATTGGAATGTGTACAACAGGCATTGCATCAGAAGGAGCCAGCACTGGTTAATCGAAAGGGTGTACTGTTATTGCATGATAACGCGAGGCCGCATGTCGCGCGGGTGGCCAGGAATACGATACAGCGACTTGGTCGAGAGACTTTGTACCATCCTCCTTACTCACCTGACCTTGCACCATCAGATTACAACCTTTCTTTCTTTCCCTGCACAATCATCATCGTGGTAAATCCTTCACCAATGAAGCAGACGTGCGCCAAGCTCTCACGGAATTTTTTGCGTCCCACAACCCCGAGTTTTACCGCAAGGGAATTGATCAACTGGAAACACGTTGGCAGAAGGTGCTGGATGCCGATGGTGTTTACTTCGAGGACAAACAATAGGCTACGCTGTTTGTATGTCATGTTCTTTTAGGTCATTAAAAACGGCAAGAACTTTTTTTGTTTACCTTGCAATATAAATAAAAGAATATTAGTTTAGAAAGTTATTAAAATTATATTAATTAATGTTATTTTTGTTCTTTAAAGGCATCTTTTAGTCATGTTTGTTTGAGGTTCTAGTAAAAGACTAAAGGCACTACTTATTTTTTTTCTGCGTGCCATTTTGGGCAACAAAAAAAAAAAAAAAATGTAGATCTCTGCGGCATATACGACAGCATATATATACGAATCTATATCCACCAAGCAGTGGCGCAGACAGGAATTTTTCAGGGGGGGGGGCGAAATACGCCACCCAACATATTCCTTTGATTTTGTTGATTGTCGGGAACAAAAAAAAACAATAAAAAATTTATAGGATACATAATTAGCGTTAATTAATAAAATTAATTATTAATAACCAATATTTTCTTTAATTTTATGTATTATAATCAATATAACAAGGAGGGGGTCCAGACCCTCCCCCTTTGTGAGCGCCACTGCACTAAGGATAACCCAACTTTTATAAAAAAAAAAAAAAGAGGAAGGGAACTTATTTGAATTCAAATACGACTGCGGAATAACCTTTAGTAATTTGTGGAGCCAATTTTTCAAAATTCTTTTAAAGGACCTGCTGTACTTTGCTCGATGCGTTTTAAACACACAATCCTGGAATATACCATTGGGAACGAGATAATTTATTAAACTACAGAAAAGTCGCTAAGACACCCCGGGCACAAGTCGGCTGCGTTTTCGAAAGATAATTAAGATTATCATTTCGGAGTCGGGTATACTTTGTACTCGTAGCTCTCCTGAAAGAATATATATAATCTTTTTTGTCCCTACTGTTTATTTATTACACGATACATACGCCAATCTTGATGTGCATCGTCGATTTTAGTTATGCTATCAATACCGTGATTTTAAATTCGATTTAGTTTAAATTAAAATAGTTCAAGAGCACATGACGATTAATTTCGTGATTCTGAAGAATAGTGAAGTGTCAAAAGGAGGGGAGGGGAGTTCTTATTTAATTTTTTTTTCTTTTTTAAAATCCACATCACGCCATGGGAAATTTTTCTGGTTATATTTTATTAGCAGCAAACGCCACTGATATAGCAATCTATGATTGAATCAGGATTCAAATGCATCACTCTTCATCCATAACATTGTTCGTCTAGAAGCTCGTGACCACAGCTACACCGCGACAGTGGTCAATTAGATACTAAGGTCCAGTTACTTCAAGAAAAATATTATTGCGGGTGAGTATGGATGCAAATAAAAAAATAAAAGTTATTCTCTAGTTATTTTGTATGATGTACACAATAACGTTTTCTTAAAATAATTTGTCACTTATCTTTGAGAAGCCTTAATTGATACCTTGGTCACAATTCCTATATATATGACAGAACTACTTACGCTAATAGTACCCACATTTTATAATACGCGTTACATTTTTATAATTAATACACCACAGACATTACCAATTTGAGCATAAATCTTATTTGCAAATTTAAAATATGCCTATTTTGGTCCCTTTTTCACCCGTTTATTGTTTTTAAGCGATTTTTTTTAAAAGAATTTTGAAAACATTTCTTAAATAATTGGCATAAGAGTCAACTTAAATTGGTCATTTTTCTCAAGTAGAAACACAAATGTTTGGAAGAATATTCTGCTATATTGTTGAATTTTGCTGTAAGAAGTATGCTGTAATTCAAGGCGAAATTATGGTAAAATTTAACATGCTTTTTATATTTTTTTAAATATTTTATGGTGGATTTTTGTTTATTTTTTTGTAATTTTTTTTTATTATTGGTTTCCGTGTCTTGTTTTTCATAAATGTAATGGACATTAAAATATATTCTCTTTTTAATTATTATATCACTTACGCGTGTATTTTTTGCCTGAAAACAAGCATTTTTAAGGCATTCAATAATGGCTGCGAGCTCGTCATTGTTTCTGTCGAGTCGTGGGTTTGAGTCCACATAGCACTAAAGAACTGCCTTGTGGAGAAACTGATGTACATTAAATTTGTCCAGGCTCAAATTCTCCACGTTAGTATGGTATGGAAGTTGGGAGAGCGAGTGTCAAATAAGGTGTCATCCTCCTCACTTGACCGTGGTTTAAAATTACAAGGTTTATCACCAATAGCTCTTGTAATGTCTCAGAGTGCGATGAAATTAAAAAATCAAATCAAACATTTACACATATACAGTTAAAATCATAATTTTGATGCTTAGAGTATCAAACACACGTTGCTAAGATCCATGATAATTAAAATTAGTTTTATATATCATACAAAAATAGTGCATATTATTGTTTTTTAAACACTTTATTTTGTTTCTATGACAAATATAAACGAAAATAGAATGGATTACGAAAAAAAAAAATCTCGAAAAGCAAGCATTTAAAAATAATTTTTTCCCCTCATACTGATGAACATTTTCTCCTTAAACATTTAAGCTAAATGTACTCTAAAAAAAGAAAGGGTAAAACAGGACATTATTACATTTTCTTTTATCTTTAAACTAGGCAATGTTTGTTTACAAAAACAAAAGTTTATTAATTTTAAAATCTTTATCACATAGTCTTCCAGTTTAAAATTTGATAATTTGAGTAGTATACAAGAGTAGAAATAAGGATAATTTAACAGTATAAATTCTATCATTACGATCAGTTTGAAATTTTACCAATTCATTAAATAGATTGTATTTTAATATTTAAACACTTTAAAATTTAATTTTTAAATTCAATACACTAAATAAACTTTAATAATTTAACTATTTTCTTATTCACAATCTAATATTTTAAAAATAATTTTGTATAAAGCTTACTTTTTATAAAGGTAAGCTTTTGAACCCAAGGTATAATTTTTATTTTTGTAAAAGTCTACTATATACTTCTACTAAAAACATTAAATAAATGAGAGTAACTAATGTTATAAATTAAAATTGTCCTGAAAGTTGAATATTTTTATGTGGCGTTTTTAATATAAGCACATTTAAATTTTAAAAATTTAAATTTTTTCTTTTGTAAAATTATTTGAGAATCATTTCAGATTTAATAAGTTAGAAGTTAATTTCGAAAAGAGTTAGAAGTTAGTTTCAAATTCAATTGAAAAAATATCATTAAAGTGGTTTTAATTAATGTTTTTTTTTGTTAGTATTTTAAATCTACAGGTTTAAAAGTACTAGTTGAAATTAATTTAATAATTTTCTAACGTTAGTTTGTAGACATGTAAAACAAAGAAATTCGTAGACAGCGTTTGCTTTAATGATAATATGTTGGTGCAAAAGAATACAGCTCTGAAAACCATTTTTCCTCTTCCAGAAATATTTAGATGATTTGAAAGAATAATCAAGAAGTTAATTATTTTAATACATCGCTTAATTTTCTGTCTTCAATGTTTAAAAATTTTTTTAAATAGTCTGTTTAAATAAAGCAAATCTTTAAAATGACCATAAGATCAATTTATTGTTATGCGGTCTGCCAAAAATAGAATTTTTCTTTTCGCTTACTTTTCAGCCAGCTTAAAAAAACATATCAGGCAGTTCGAAAACTGTGTTCGGTAATAAATTTTAAAAATGCATGCTGCTTCCGCAATTAAACAAAACAATTTATTGCAGGTGTGAGCAAATAAAGGTTCTCAAAGAGGGTTTTTTTTTTCTTTTTGAGGAAGAGACAGAAAACCAAACAGACAGAAAATGCTCTTTACACATTTGGGTAAACATATAACTATGAGCAGAGCTTTTTTTGTATGAAGATCGACAAAAGTAAATACAGATGCAAGTTGGCAGCTACTTGACTTGCAGGCTGTGATGCGAGTTCTGATTTTTAGGAGGGAAAATGTAAAAAAGTGTGATAGGGTATATTTGTCTCATTAAACTGATTCTAAAATTAAATTTGCTTGTATGTAGGGCTGTAGATGATTTGAAATTAAAACAATAAATAAATTGAATAAAACTGACACTATTTTGTTTAACATATTTAGCGATTTTAATGGAACAGTTTACCTTTTCTGAGATGCAAAATTAACTAACGAATGCAATCATTTTAAACTAGATATCAATCATTGGCATGGCCAAATAATTTTAGCGCGTTTTTCACATGTTGTATTTTACAATAATGCAACTAATGAACTTTTTACTAACAGAAAGTAGTGTACTGTACCACTCCTCTAAATGTACTACTATTGAGCTGCAAAGAAATAATGACACAAATCTGTATCAGCACTATAAAAAAGCAACAAAAAAAAAATATATATATATATATACAGAAGATTTCTTCATTTTTGTGAAGATTTCCTCCAAAATGTAGGTAGATTTTTTTTAAAAAAACTTTTTACAAACAATAAATTTACTAGGTAAAATTTGAGAAAATTTTGTTATAAACTAGCGAAATTCAGGAAAAAATTCGGGAAAATTATGGGAAAATTTAAATATGATTCGGCTCATCTAGGGCACGAATGCGACCAAATGCCGAAAACCCGTGGTCAATTGGTTGCTTATTGGCTGAGAAAAAGGTACGACAAAATATGGAACGAAGACGAAGATGAAATTTGCGTCCTAATAGCGCTTTTTTTCCACTACGTGAAAAACGCGCTAAAAAGGTTCGGGTCTCCGGTATCCTTCACTTCGACAGAAACTTACTTCCTTATCCTTCTTTCACTCCAGCCAAAACAACTGCCCACCCCTGATCTACTGTGACGTTTGATTCAATAATGGTAGCGTGTTTGAAATATAATAATTTAGTTTAATTAAGTCACAGTTATTATTTACATTAATATACAAGTTTTCACTATGAGATGATTTTAGAGTCCAAAATAATTTTGTGAGGGAGGAATCTTGTTGGTGTCTTTAGAGAGTAATAAGGGATGCGGTTTACAGTAAAATCCATTTAGAGATGGGAAAAATCGTTCCACGATCATAAAAATGAAACCAAACTGTGCGGAGAAAACAGGAAAGAAAAGAACCCCAGCTACAGTGCCTGTACAATAAGATATTAGTTTAAAATATCACAATACAATTAAAAATAAACTATAACACACGAAAAATTGAAATCAAATATGCGCTGACACAACACAAAAAATTTAACATTTTTTTTTAAAATTCTGACTAGTAGACAAATACTTTATCACTCCGAGAAAAACACCTTAAAATTCGAATTAACTCTCCAGATACACGTATATAATTTTCATTATATATTTTTTTCAAAAAAACTTACAACAACATTCAATAAGAATTTTTTTTGGGGAGAAAAAGACTCATTGTGGGAAACTTCGGCCAGACGAAAGAAAGATAAATAAAACTCACTGGCTCTTTCCAAATGAACGCCTCCAGCTTGATGCTTTCAACCAAGTGAGAAGTGGGGATTTTTCCCAGAGGCTTGTGATTAATAGGTTTACTGCTGTCGATGGGAAAGGGTCGCGTGAGGCAATTCTACTTTCATGCAAACACGAAGAATCCATTTAAATAGTGACCGCGCACGCGCAACGATTACAGCAACAGACACTTCGAATTAGCCGCGATTCTGGAATGGAAGGGGTTTTAATATAGAATGGCAAGCCACATTTACACAAATTCCAAAAACTTGTAAATATTAATATTCTGATTTATCTGTCTGTGTTCAGTGCATTAAGGATATTTTGCATACCACAACTTCTGATCTCAATCGTTTATGTACACAGATTACTCAAAACTTTTTCTGATATTAAAATCATAGGACACATCCGAAATTTGTATGACGAGGGGAAATAGAAAGGGCGAGACAAAAACTAAAATAGCACAAAATATAGTAATATAGCTGGCATCACGTTAACCGACTACACTGGAATCGAAACCATCAAAGAATGAAGAAATTCCCTCCAGTCTGTTTCTTCAACATTTACGACTGTCTACTTTCGTCTAACTAAACACAGCCAATAGACCACATAATTTTGTGTCATGGTCAGATCATAAGTTCTCGATCCCTATCAGCATTCTACTCTCCCCATGTGGCCGTATTAGCCAAGTGGTTATGGTCACGAACTCGTAGCCAGCGTGTCGCGGGTTCGAGTCCTGGTGCCACTGAAGAACAGCCTTGCAGATGGAGCTGATGCTCATTGAATCTAGCGAGCTCAAAACCTCCGAAGACGTTTTGTGTTAGTTTGGGGAGAAGGGTGCCAGCTCAAGTGTCTTCCTCATCAAATGACCCAAGTTTAAAACTACGAGATTCACAGCAAAAGCCCTCGTGTTATTTTATAGTGCGATGTTAATATAACTCTCACTTTCGTCATTCATAACACGCCGGCGATTACATGAGAAAATTCCAAATATAATACTATTAAAACCGATAGGATATGCCTAAATGCGAATATAGTTTAACTGTAGGTTTAGTGACCGCCGCCACATGCATGCAGAACCCTTGAACTTCAACTCCACTCCACAACATTTCTTTAGTTGCATGACGACTTGAGTCCTTTACTCGTTAACAACTACTAAGGTTTGCTAACCATTTCACCATTTTTTTTTTAGTTGGGTAAATTTTACCAAATTTTTCTGAAAAACCGAAAGTTCATAAATTTTTTTCCAATTGATAAATAATTTCATTTTTCCTTTATTATTTATGAAGAAATTTTCATTGCAATTTATTTAAATTTAAATAAAAAGTATATTGCGTGACGGAATGAGCAAGGTTAAAATAGTAAATATTATAATGATGTAAGCGGAATTAAGAGTGTAGAATTTTAAAATTTAGAAAAAGGCAATATGCTTATATCATGGTACAGATTTTGCGTTCTAACTGCGAAAATATTAAATTTTCTAAAATAAATATCCATCATATGCTATATATTGAACTTTTAGGTACTAAGTGCACTTGCATCCATTCAGCCTACGTGAACAGAGATAATTGTTCCGATTTGTGGTAATTTCTGTAACAAATAATGTTTGTCAATGAAATATAACCTGTTGGATGCATTAATTGTCCTTAAATATTATTTTATTAAAAAATAATTATACGTTATGTTGTTTCCTTTTTTATTTTAAATAATTATAAGATAAAAAATATTTTTAATTGCCAATTTTGTGTTGCACATTTTTATTTAATATTCGTCCATTAAATAAAATGCCGCTATATTTAAGGTACGTTTTATTGTATATTTAAAGAAACTATTTATATTTATAATTTATTTTTTTAAAAACCGACACAAAAATCGGTTAACCAATTTCTAACTTTGGGGGGGGGGAGGGAATGAAAATCAGGTTTTGAAATTTTACAGGGATTTTGCAAGTTTTAGCAACAACGCTGGTCGCGCTCTAATCACTTTGCTCTACTGCGGCCACATTAAAATAAAAATGAAAAATAGCAAAAATTTTATTAAATTTTAAAAAATTTAATTCAGGGTAGTTTGTTTAAGAAATAACAAAAATATTGTTTGTTTTTGTTTTGAAAGCTTTCGGAAATCTACATTTTTCACGATTCATACAATTTAATTTATTAAAACGCTACAGTTTGAAAAAGCAAGCGATTTTTTTAATGTTAAATAATTCTTAACACAGAGAAAGACTTTAAAAAACATAAATCTTTCTTTACCTACTTACACTATCATCAATACGTAGATGGAGAGATCTGTGATTAGACAATGCGCTCATTGATCATATGAATAAGGCATTTAAAAAACTACGTCAGAGACAGATAGCCAGTTAAAGTAATAGGAATAAAGAAATCAACTTTTTTTTTTCTCAGAATGAATGTAGGTTAACAGAGAGTCAACTACACTTGCTTTTAACTATTTCATCTTTGCTGTAAATTACTCGCACTCTCTCAACCAAAAAATATCACGAAAATATTTTATTCTCACCCAAATTTAAGCTTATGGATATAGTAAGTTATCGAAAAAGGGAAAAAAATGATACTTATCATGTCCTTATGAATTATTATTTAAATTGTGTTTTTAAATTTCAATATAAAAATGGCAGAAATTTTAATGAATGGGAATATTTACATTCAATAAAATTTCTACAAAACCGAATATTGAACTTTTTTATTTTTTAGTTTGATCTGAATAATGTACCGTAAAATCCGACGTATAACGAGCACCTATACTTTCAAGTAGCAATTTTTAGTTTTTAGGTATATTCGCCGTATAACGCGCACCCCCTTTTTTATGAAAAAAACATGAAATGTACGTGAGTATTGCTTTTATGTTTTGAAATAGTTTATTCGAGATATTATTGCATGATTTAGGAAAAAATAAGTAGAGACTCTTGAGTTTGAGCCTTGTGCCGCTGAAGACCCGCCGTGTAGAGAGAGTCGATACACGTTAAGTATGTCGAGGTTCAAACGTCCTCCCATTGGTGTGGTGTGGAAGTTAGCAACGGCGAAGGCCACGAGTTCGCTACCATGACCACTCGGCTACCAATCAAACTGAAATTCTTTTAATGAAGTCTTATGAGGTGAATAGGACTGTGATTAAGATTTCTTGATCTAGAACAGGGATATTCAACTTTTTTCAGCCTGGCTGCATACGTATGACTATTTCACGCGGGCCGCAACATGAAGATTAATGGGGGAGGAAAAAGAGGAAATGCTCTAAGACCAAGATAATATAGAGAATTTAAAATGTTCAAAATATATAAACTCTTATTTTGCTTATTTTAATTATTATTTTTTATATATTTTTTTATTTTTGTCACTGAATTTTTCTAAATTGGAAGTATTTAAAAATCATTCTTTCATAATTCCTGCATCAGTAAACGGTTTCATATGATTATCAATGATATAACACATTTCATAGGGGCCTTTGTTATCGCTGTGACACTACCACTGACAAAATACTTTTTATAGCTGTAAAGATTATTCAAGAAAGCCTATTTACCTTCTCTTCAAAGAGATCTTCAAGGAACAGCGTCATTGAACGATTCCTGTTTATATGTATCTTCTTAAATACACTTATGTGACAATTCAAACAAGTACTGAACCATGCTTGTTTTTCACTACAAAATAGTCAACTTCCCACAATCTATTTTCTTGGAATATTTTTCGCTATGAAAGATAGTTAAAAATTAGTTCCTCTCATAAAATGGTCGCTACTCCAATGTTGTCTATTATTATTAATCAGGGGGGGGGGGATATCAATTCGCACCCATACGACATCGACAGCAAAAAACAAAAAAAAATTTTTTTTTTGATTTTTTAACAAAAAATTTCCAACCAAATTTTCATAAATAAATGAATTTTTTAGAGCAATGGGCCATGACCGGGCCACTTAAAAAGGCCTGGTGGGCCGCAGGTCGAGTATCGCTGATCTAGAATCAAACCAGGACCAGTTAAACTCAACTAAAAATGTGCATAATTTAGCCTAAAAAACAATACATTTTTAATTGCCAATCCATACAACAGCGATTTTCTTTGAGAGAGATATTTAAGAGATTTTGTATTATACTGATATTATATAAAAATATAGTTACATACTCACAAAATCTGACAATCAGAATTTATAGCATTCATTGTTGCCTGAAATACACGCGAAATGAATTACGTAACATTTAGTTCAAATTGTCTGAACCATTTCAACAAGCTTCTGCAAAAACATTTCGATTTTCACATCTCCTACATCAAGGATAAAAAAAAATACATCACTATATTTATCAATAGTTGAAGAAATATATGCGATTATATTACTTTTATAACTTAAAAAAAAACAGTAACAACTGTTTGTTACGTTAGTTAAAAATTTAGAATAAATGATTTTTATTCAAAAAAAAAAAAGTTTCTCTACTTAAATATTTTTTTTCTCTCTCTCTCGTTTGATTTCCCGAAAATTTTTACAAAGCATATTCATTGGCATACATATTTCTTGCACTCAAAAAAGCAAAATTTTACATAGAACAGAAAGAAAGACGAAAATTGAAATTATAATTCCCGTCAGTTGAACGGTTGCCCTATGATGTTGAAATCACTATTTTTACTTCGATTCCGAGATAGGGAAACGAAACTTCAATAAACAGAATTGAAAGTAATACTAAATTACGGAAACACTTTTACAAGTACCTAACAGCTTTCTGATAAGCTTCAATGCGACCAAAGCGACTTAAAATCAGATAAGTTTATTAAATCTTTAAAAATACATTCAACACTTGTGTTTTTCATGATTTTAAAATAATACGATTCAAGATCCAGTCACGTTACCTTTTCCACACGGTCGCTTTAATTCTTAACACGAATTACGATCGCTGATTGTTCAGAAAAAGGATGAGGACGAAACTAATCAATTAACTTCTAGATAATTTTTGAGAGCCTTTCGATTTGATGCATCTGAATTTTATTTTCTAAACATTAATCCAAATGTAGAACATACCTTTTATCCTCTAACAAGATCGAAAGATTAGTTTAATAAGGTTCTACGAATTATATAAAGAACTTGCAAAATTAAAATAGCAAGTAACAGATTTTGTAATCAAACAGATCAATGCAGCAAAATATTTCGGAAAACACTTCAAGAAACATCATTTACCCGACGAAAATCTTCATTGGAGAACAACGATTTCTATTAATCACACCGTAAATAAGTACATTGATTACCAAGCAGCGATGAATGACTAATTGACATTCTTTCTAGTATTCTTAATTTTAAGTTCTTATTCTTTCTTTTGAAATAAAATGCATATTATCTTAATTTTTAGTTTTTAACTCAAACTTCTATGAAATTAAAGTAAATGTCCAAATGTTATAATGTCCAACATATAAATGTTAAATAAAAAACGTAGATACATAAACAAAAAGCATACAATTAAATTTTCCCTTTTCTTACACGCTTTTTTATAAGTAAGGTATATTTTTTTTAAATTTTATCTTACAAGTTTTTAGATAACGCGGAACGTATCCCTGTTTTTATTATGCAAATCGTTTACACGTGGTTTCTTTTTACTCTGATTCTGTGAGATATATTTACTACATAAAAAAAAAAAAATTTCTGTGTATAACATATAAAGCTCAATCCACCCCCTCCCACCCCCCGCTCCAAAAAATTATTAGAACAGTAATTATAATGCTTCATTTGATACTGCAGCAGTGGTACTTTCAGTGGCAAAATTGGATACAGCAAGGCAGTGGCGCACACAGGAATTTTTCAGGGGTGGGGGGTTTGAAAGTCCACTATTCTAGTATCGTCCTCCAATACGCCTAAAACCTATCCCTTTCATATTGTCGATTTTCGGGGGGAAAACAGTAAAAATCTAATTAATGAATTAATAATTTGTGTTAATTATTAAAATTAGTTATTAATAATAAATAATTAAATTTTACGTACTATTACATTGGTTTATAATAAATCGGGGGGGGATCAAAAGCTTTGGGGGGGTCCGGACCTGGGAACCCCCCTTCCCCCTTGTGTGCGCCACTGCAGGAATAGCATCATGTCGCCTTTTCAGACAAGTCCCCGGTCTGCATGCAGCATCCCCCTTGATGGATATATTATATTTCTGTCTGGAGGCTTTAAGGAGAACGCATGCCACACACTTATATTCGATATCATCATGTCGGCTCTGAATCTGAGGTGATGGTATAGGCAACCATTGGGCACACGACAAAAAAACTTCTTGTTCACGTCGACGGTAATCAGAACAGCCAGCGTTTCATTTTTCAAATCCTAAAGCCGATAGATTTGCCCTATCTTCGAGGCCTCGGAAACGTCAACTGACTACAAGATAACTCAGGATCTCACATAAGACTCATCCTTTACCGTGACGTACTTCAACTGTTGCTCTTACCATCACGTTGTCCACATCTCTCACCCACTGAAAACACGTGGTCATGCATACTTGAGAGACTGGGCAGCCTCCATTCTCTACCGCTACTATTGATGACATAGACTTGAAGCAGCACGGAATGACTTGCCCTAATTTTCATCCAAGCTCAGTTCAACTCGATGCCTAGCGATTGAATTCGTTTTAGCAGCCAGGAGCGGCAACTGCGAGTACTAATTTCGGATACACTAATTTCACTTATACATGTCGATGAAGGGGCGTAGCTACTGCTGTATCAAGGATGCGGGGCTCCATGCTACAGGGCCGCCTCACATGTGTAATATTTAGATATATTCAAATAAGTTTTATTAATGCGATCATTCCCGCCCCCCCTTCCAAAAAAACCCCAAGGAATTTTGATAAGGGTCCAATCAGGACTAGCTACGCCAGTGTAATTATGTATAATGGGATACGAACAGCAATAACAGATCAAGGGGTAAACGAGAGAAAAAAGGTTGTTAACGTAGAGCTACATTAACGGTCGGCAACCATTAGATGTTCACGTGCTATATTTCACGTTAAATTTGATTCCAATCAGAGAGGGAGTTATATTAATGTCGCACTACAAAGCTGCATGGCTATTGATGAAAGACCTCGTAATTTCGAACCAAGGTCAAGTCGACACCTCAGCTGCCACCCCCACTCCAAACTTCCACACCATACCAACGGGAGGACGTTTGAGCCTCGACATATTTAACGTACATCGGCTTCCTCTACGCGACGGATCAGCGGCGCAGGCTCGAGTTCATGACACGCCAGACACGAGTCAGTAACCTTGACCACTAGGCTACCGTGACTCGATTCCAATCTGAGACTGATTACACATGTATTAGAAATGATAAATTCAATCAATTCATACTTCAAATAAGCGATTGTCAAAAATGCTATGTTATTAATAGTAATTCGTAACAGTTTTCAATTTCGGGTTATGAAATATATTTGGACACGAATGAATATTCTTGAAAATCTAAATCTTTGTAATAAAATAATTTTATAGAGTGATTCAAAATGCAAAATACTGGTTATATTTTATAAAGTAATAATATTAGTAGTTTTTTAAAAAATGTCATACAAAATACATTTGCCTAACAAAAAATTAATATTTATACCATAGGCTCTTGTTAATTTACATTAACTTTTCTATTTTATTTTTTATTCGTTATAGCTTTTATTTATTTAGTGTTCATGCATGCATAAAACTATTCCTTTTAAAGAATTTATAAACATACAGCATATTTTAATTAAATTTATAATACAAGACGTAAAAAGACAGAAGCGAAACAAGAAACACAAACCGTGTTTTCTCTTAAGTTAATTAGTTTTTTTATTTCATAAATATGACAAGCACACGATATAAAAATGATAGTAACAAGAAATGCAATCCTTATCTTGAAATAAATCTCAATTGAGAAAGAATTTGCTAAAAATAATTATTTCCTCAGAACCCACAACATTTTCTTGTTAAAATTTCTCTAGAACTTATTTTAATTAACAAGCGACTCTAAATGTTTCATTTTTATTTTTTTTAAAAATCAACTTCCGCAATTTCATAATATTTTAGAATAAAATCTTTTCTTTTAAAGCAGCATTTTGTTTTATTTTTTTCCAAGTTTAAGCCTTAACCTCTTTTTTTCCCCTCCACAAACAAAGTAAATTTTGCAACAATATTATTAATTTTTTTTTTTTTTTTTTGCCTGCTGTCATCAAACTTCCTTAGATTTACTTTTAAACTATCAATAAAAATATTAAAATAAGTTATGTTGTTGCCTTTTCTCTGATGGAAAAATGCTTGAAATAATTAGCTTTCGAAATTTAAGTTAATTAGCATAAGACTGTTCGATCAAGGAAGAAAGTCATTGTACGAAATAAATTGCTTCGTAACCATTCTCTTTAAGAGATACAATTTAATTCTTACATGTAACTCTATTTCCGAGTATTCAAATTTTGTCACAAGATTCGCTCTCTTGGTTTTTATTACGTCATTTTGTATACTTTGATTCAGTTCCATTGATTCCACTAAGTAGGCGAACATTTATCTGCAGAAAGAGATTGGGTTGAAGTCGAATGCATACGAGAGATAAATTACTATATATATATATATATATTTTGTTTATTATCGTTGATAAAACTAATCTACAAATCGATCGAATTCTTTCGTTGTAATTGCAATTACTTCAGTTTAAGGCAGAGTTTCCCAAACTCTTTCTCATAGATCCCTAGCCATGTTTTACTGCTTTAAATAGACCCCTGCTTACCTCTCTCTAATATAGAATTTTGTCAAATTTATCAACTTAAATGTCTTCTTGACAGTTGATATGAAGCTACTTACATTAAAAGATTAAAATTTTTAACTGTAAAAGAAGTATGTCTTTTTAAAGCCAAAATTATACTGACATCCGTTTTTAAACTTTGCATAAGATCTCCTTTCTTGCCTATTCCCATCAGTTCTTGTAATATCACATGTTTTTTCTTTCGATGTGTGACCATATGAATTCATTACTTACTGTTGAAATAACCATATTATAGTCAAAGCATTCTCAAACTTAGTTTCAAAATCTGAATTAAGGGCATTTAAATGTGGAACATGGATTAAAACGTCATTTTCTCGTTAGATTGTCTGTGGCCAATTTAGAAACTGAGAAAAGGTGACATCCAATATTATACTCCTTTAGCTTAATTCTGGCAAGAAACGCTGTGTGAAATGATGGTTCTTGCTCAAATAGAATTTATGCTTTCACCTTGTAACTGCAAATTAACCTCATTAAATTTAGTAAATAAATCTGTATGGTAAAATCTGATTTCCATATTAGATAACATTTTCTTTTAAAGTAACGATCTGGTTTAATGACAACCACTATCGTAGATCCCCATTTACACCTCATGGACCCCCAAATTATTTTTTCTTTGGCGTGGACCCTTGCAGATCGTCGTAAGCTCCTCGGGGGTCGTTATAGACCACTTTGGGAATCACTGGTCTGAACACGCTGAAATGACCAAATGCGGTCAAAGCACATAATTTTTGTTTTTAATTTATTGAATAAGCTATCTCTTTTGGGGTTAACAAAACATACTTTGATTTGTTTTTACGTCACCTACATCCAAGTTACAATCAATTTTATAAAGTTAGAAAAACCGGAAATGGGTCTTTAATGTACCAGAAATTTTTTTTAAAAAATTTTAATCAGTCAAAGAGAGTCTGATAACTCAAAATATTACAAAATTATTTTTATGAAACTTTGAGCCTGATATTTATATCATTTTCTAGAGAGGGAGAATTAACTATATAAAATATTTATTATTGTACGAATATTTTTTGAGTTATGGCCTGTTTATTAAATAATGGTCTCATAAATAATGTCACATTTCTTGTAATATCTACTCAATCAGCTCTAAAATTTTTTAATTTTAATAAAACTTTAAAATTTCAGTACATTTTTCAGATAAATGAATCTAATTTGTTTTATTAATACTTTTAATACTTTATACGTTTACTGACATAAATTGATTACTTTTTTCTCTAATTGCTTTGAAGTTTTTCAAAAATATTGCAAAAATTTTACTTATAATTGTGGTTTTTGTAAAATATAGATAATTTTTGTAGAGTATTGTTAGTTACATAAATATCAATATTTATTGATATTGATTCCTTAAAAAGTATTTATAATGTTTTTAGAACGCTATTTTTTAAACAAGATATCAATCATTGGCATGGCCAAGTAATTTTAGCGCGTTTTTCACATGTTGTATTTTACAATAAAGCAACTAATGAACCTTTTACTAATAGTATACTTTAGTAAAAATAATAGTATACTTTATAAAGTAGCACTGTACCACTCCTCTAAATGTACTACTATTGAGCTGAAAAGAAATAATGACACAAATCTGTATCAGCACTATAAAAAAGCAAAACTAGCGAAATTCAGGAAAATTTGTAGGAAAATTCGGGAGAACTATGGGAAAATTTAAATATGATTCGGCTCATCTAGGGCACAAATGCGACCCAATGCCGAAAACCCGAGGTCAATTGGTTGCTTACGACAAAAGGTACGACAAAATATGGAACGAAGACGAAATTTGCGTCCTAATAGCGCTTTTGTTCCACTACGTGGAAAACGCGCTAAAAAGTACTCCGAACATGTTCGAATACCTTAAAAGCATATCAAAATTGCTCTTAGCAATTAGCTTAATTCACAATTGTTTTCGAAGTAAATTAACATAAGCATCCTAATTAAATAAGGGGCGTGGAATTTAAAATTCTGTTAAAACTTCTGTTTCCTGAGGGTGGGTAACTGAGTCACAGCACGGATAAGATTTAAAATGTGTTAAATTTAAAATTTAAACATTTATAATTTTTTGTTTTATTTAAAAAATTCACCATTTCTTCAAATATTTCAAAACTCTTCACAATGATCCGAAATTTAAAAGACATTCTTTATAAAATTTCTACTCAAATTTAAACATAAAATAATTTGATTCATGGTTTTTCGAACTAAATCATAAATGGACAGAAAAAAAATAAGCTTTTCAGTACAATTATTTCTTTAATGCTTTTTTTAAATAATAAAGAGTTTAATTTTATAATACTGTAACTCTCTCTCTATCAAGTAAAATGTAAACTGCTGGCAGCAGTTTGAAAAGTAAAAAAATTATTTCGAGAAAAATTAAAGTATTTAAAACAAAGATATTGAAAAGTATATTAAACTTTTTAATGAACATAAAAAAGTCAGATGACTAAAAAATCGTTCTGTTTATTTTTTTTAAAAAGTCAATGAAATTAAATACCAATAGATGCAAATACTAAAAATCTGAAGTATTTGATACAGTCACTCAAAAAAGTATTGGGACATTTGGCATGCTTAACTGTAAAGTTATTTATAAAAAAAAGGAATCACATTAAAACAAAATCAAAATGAATTAAGAAATATTTTAACATTTGGTGTACAGTATATAAGGAAAATTTTACTAGTACTATAGAATTATAATTTGATCTAGCTTTTCAAATATAATTCAAAGGCACACTGGAGTCAAAAAAGTATTGGGACACTTTTGAGATGAGAAATTTAACAAATATACAATAGAATTTTATTTCACACCACTTTTTTAGACTAGAAATTTTAACATAAACATTTCAAAATATAAGATTATTTATAGCAAAAATGGCGAGAAACAAAGATGTATCAGTTGGTAAGCGAAATGTCATAATAAGTCATTGGAAAGAGGAGAAATCAGTCCACTGTATAGGAAAAATCTTGAAATTGAGTAAGTCTACTGTTTTTAACATCATTGACAGGTTCAGGAAAACAAATAGTTTTGAAAACAAGCAAAGATCAGGGCGTCCAAGGTTATTTATTGAATGTGATAGGAGGTGGATTGTGAGACAAGTACACATTAATCCAAGAACTAGTGCAGCAGAAATGACTTTGCAAAGTAAAAGTAAGTTCGGAAAATTAGTAAATCCTGAAACTGTCAGAAATGTTTTAAGAAAACAAAGTATAATGGCATATAAGAAGAAAGCCCTACACCAGCAAAGCAAATAGACAAGCTAGGTTGGCATTTGTCAAAATGTTTGTAAGGCAGCCAAGAGAATATTGGGAAAATTTAATTTTTGTTGATGAAAGCAAATATAAAATTTTCGGATCGGAGGGCAAGCAAAAAGTTTGGTGGAAATCAAATACAGCAATGCATGTCAAAAATGTACAGCCTACTACCAAATATGGAGGGGGTAACCAAATAGTCTGGGGCTGCATGGCAAGCTCTGGTGTCGGGAACTTACATTTTATTGATGATATAATGAATAAATATGTCTATCTTGACATTCACAAGCGAAATTTAAACCAAATTGTGAGCAAGCAGGAAATCTCAGGAAAATTTAAATTGTACTAAGATAATGACCCGAAACTTACTGCAGATATTTGCAAGTTATGGGTCCTCTGCCACTGTCCTAGAATTATTAAGACTTCTGCACGAAGTCCATACCTTAATCCCATTGAGCATGAGTGGGATTAATTGCATCAAAAACTATATCAGCACCAAATTTCTAACAAGCAGGATTTAAGAAAATATTTGGTCGAAGAGTGGACCAAAATCGATAGATCGTTTTGCAAGAAATTAATCCAATCCATGCCAAATAGACTTCGAGAGGTCATAAAAAGCAAGAGTGGCCTAACAAGATATTAATTTCTAAGTTTGAATTATTTTTCTTAATTTATTGGAAAGTGTCCCAATACTTTTTTGAGCACGTTTTTTAACTTGATTTCTTTTATTTTCAATTTTAACCGTAATAGCAATTAATGTACGAGTTTTGTTCCAATTATTATTATTTGTATTTACCAAAATAACATTTACTTCCTTTTTTGGATTCATTTGTTTGTTTAAGTAAAATATTAGGATAAAAATCTAGCGAGTCCCAAAACTGGTAGCGAGTCCCAATACTTTTTTGACAGACTGTATGTGCATCAATTTGAACCAAGCACAAAAATATAAATATTTTTATATAATTATATTTGAAATTCTGCAACGATAATCTACACAACGTATAATTAAGAGATTTTAAGCCAAATGTTTTATCTAGATCTTCAAATTCTTGATCACTTAATGTAGAAAATTCTATACATTCTTTTATTAATTCTAGAAAGATTCAGAAAAATATAAAAATTACCATCGAGAATTCCTTTTGTTTATTATTATCAAATGGTATTATTAAGAAATACAATAAAAAAATTAAATAAGAACAAAATTTGATCGGAGATAAGACTGAACAATATTTGTTTTAAATTTTGCAGAAATCAAACTGTTTCTGTTTTTCAAATAGTAAATATACAAGTTATGACTGAAAAAAATATGTTGTCAAATATATTAACCCAAAGCTTTCTTCACTTTCATTTAAATAAATAACAACCAAAAGTTGCATATAATGTCTTCTTTCAATTATTTCAGTATATCTCAACATTTTGCATGTAAGCGATTCTGGAACTTCAAAAATGATGATTAAATCAGCGTTTCTTTACCTTCTTATCGCCGCGAAACGGTCAACGTTTGATTACTTTATCGCGGCCCGCTGACAGGGAACATGAGTTGTTTATATTTTAGATTGATTTGATTTCATAATTTTAATTTAATTGTATTCCAAATATGCCTTCAGAATAAAATACAGCTACACCAAAAATGAATATAAAGTGATTTCCATGGAAAGTCCCACAAACCCGAGAGAAATGTACCACAGTAAATGTTGTGGAATTAATTTAATATTTCTTGAGCGCCCCCCTCCCCCCGTTACTATTTGATCCATTAACCGATCCTGGTCCGCGGCCCGGTGGTGGGGGACTACTGGATTAAATGAAGAGGATAAAACACTTTAAATGAAGATGCAGATTGCCTAAAATCCATTACAAAGCAGCAATTACATACGATTTAAACCCCCATTTAGTCCGATTTTGATAAATCACTATCGAGTAGAAACCGAAAATTAACCTTATCACAAACCTCAATGTTGAAATAGGACGATATGTAAACCATGTGCTCTCTCTCTCTGATATGTCTATTTTTAAACTTGAACAACTCGTAATGTAAAAGCTTTGAAGACCATTTAAATTTAATGTGCATCAACGCCTGTTATTTTACAAGATTGAGTTAAATCGAATTTTAAAAGGCGTCCTATCAAGCACAAAGTTCCCAACCTTATTACTATGGTATCACGATTAAATGGTAAACCTGAACAAACATTTTATAGAGAGATTCAAATTTTCTCCATCAAGGAATAACTTTTTCGAAATATTTTTTTTTATTTAGACTCTTCAGATTTAAGACCTGAGAATTTTTGCTTACTTTGCTGATTCTTGAAACTGACTCATTGAGCTTTTCTAGAAGATTCGTGAAGATATAGCGTTCAAAATGCAAAATCCTTCTCTTTTTTTTCTCTCTCTCTCTTTAAACTCCGAAAGAACTCGGGCGGTTAAAGCGAAAGACGCTTTTATCCACAAAGCGGACGCAATGCTACAAAAGGCGCGTCATTCTTTATCTTATGATATATTTCCGATAAGTAATTCACATATTTCTTCACGGGTTGAATCATTGATACCTACAAAATCAGTAGGTATATTACGGCAAACGTAAATAAGAGAAATTAAGACAAAAAACAAATGTGTAACCTACACACTGATTTACATTATTAAAATCCACAGTGAAGATGATTACAGAGTAGAAAAATATTACAACAGTCACGCATTTAAATACTTTGTTTCGGTTTAAATGGAAAAAGGGAAGAGAGAGAGAGAGAAGGAAGAATAAAATAATTTTAACAGTTGAGAAAACTTTTAAAAAATACGAAGCGGTGTACTTTCCACATCAATATTAAAAATTGTTGAGAATTAAAGCTTTATGCACTTCAAGAGATGAAAATCTTTCTCGGGAGGATTTTTCAAGAGTAGTCATCCCACATATGGGAGTAAAAAGGAAGATTAAGGAAATGGAAACACATCAAGCTTGATGGCGAATGCTAATGCGCAAGTCAGAGACTGCCTTTTTTTAATCATTAAAAGCGCCAGTCAGTCTACCATTAACAGGACTAATTAAGGAATGCCTTGGATAAAACAACATTCTCCTTCTCAACTCAGAGACAACTTCGTTCCAGATTAAGACAATCTGCTTGGAAATAGCTTGGCATTTAAAAGCCTAAGTCTTCTAATTACAAAGTACATGCCTTTTATCATACCATGCGTACATATGTAAATTCCACCCCGTATGCGAAAAATTTGGGCGTGAAACACGATCTGCCTAAATTCTGCGAAATTTGATTTTTAAAAAAAATTACGTTTACCTGTGTAATGTTTTCGGTCGAAATAATGGATTTAAATGGAAGTAGATCGATTTAAATAATAAAATCAAATACTGAAAACCAGCCATAGTTATTTTTAAATATCCAGTGTATGTGTGTAATGAATTCAGGATGAAAATAGTCGTGACAAGATAAATAGCCGAGTAAAAAATTTACAAACGTATTTTAAACACAGAAGACAAAGTAGCCATTAAGCATCCTTTTGCTACAAGTACAGATCGTGAGAAAATAAAAAAATAAAATAAAAACACGCTTTTATAGAGAATTGAACTATAAAGCGAACTTCTTAATATAAGAATAAAATGATTAACTAAAAAATTAATGTCATTGGGGTAAAAGTGAGGGATGCTCTATATTAATTGTTATAATTTATTACTAGTTCCATTCCGAAATGCTGAGTTAGTGTAAAAATGTAATTCAAAGCACCTCACGCTTTTACCTCAATGACATTAATTTTCTCGTTAATCATTTTATTCTTATAGTAAGAATTATATTTTTTTTTACTTTATAGTTCGATTCACTATAAAAGCGTGTTAGTTTTTTTAAAACTATAATTTATTTTTCATTTTCTAGTTCGATCTATTAAAAGCGTGCTTTTTTTTTTTTATTTATTTATTTTTTTTAAACTATCATATACTTATTGTTGAATTTATTCTTGAATTTGGTATTTGAAGCCGGGGAAGGGGAATTAAGTAGCTGCTGGAATTAATCTTGCTCTTCAATGGATATTAATTAATGGGTCTGAAGGGTATCTATTCTCTCCTTTTACTGGGCCTCGGATCAGTCCCGTATCGTTATGTTTCAAAAATTTCGTCTCTGTAGATGCTGGTCAAATCAAAGTGTTTTGAGAAGAAATATTAGGTGTCAATCGTATTATCACTTTTTAAACAAATTGCTATAATATCAATTCGTATCATCACTTCTAAACGTATTGCTTTGTAAAAATAAAAAATATTTAGCAGTTAATACATAAATTATTTTTTCCCATGCATGAGTCTTTTTTTTAATTTCCATTTTCAGAAAAACTAGACAATTCTTTACATTACGGTAAGAAATAGCTGACGCACCCAACCTACCCTTGCTCATATAAAGAACACTTTTTTGTTGGTTTTATTTCTAAACCACAAGTGTGTATTCGTTTTAGGGGTTGCACCTTAATCTTTTAGTCACTAAATCAGGAATTAGTCGCCAAATCGAAATGGTATATGGAATTAGTCGCCATATCTTGAAATGGTATATGGAATTAGTCACCAAATCTGAAAATGGTTTCTGCAATAAGTTGCCAAATCTGGAAGTGGTATATGGAATTAGTCACCAAATCAGGATATCGTTGTTCCTGACGATCCTGATAAGGACAATGGAACAAAATTATGAAATTATTGTATTGTCATCGGTCCTTGACAAGTGTGCAAAATTTCGAATTAATCTGACCTTTTAAAGTGGGTAAAAATCGAGTTCAAAGATTCCGTCACACAAAGTGAAACTTATAAAAGCGTGTTAATAAAGTGGGTAGAAATCTAGTTCAAAGATTCCGTTACATGCAAGTGAAACTTATAAAAGCGTGTTAAAAAATGAACAATCCCATGATTCTCTTAATTAGGGAATTATAAAAGGGAGATTAATAATCAAACGGTAAAGTGAAGGGAAATAGTAGTTATTTTTAGGTAATTGTGGTTTTAGAAAGAAAAGTGCCGCCACATTGTCGCTGAAAAACGCAAATTTAAAGTATTATAATATTCTTTTTCTAGGAATAGAAAATAAATGTACCAAAACAAAAGGTTTAACCTTTTTACATGAAAAATAAAATGAGACTGGCAATAGAAAAATGATATTCGTAATTAAGGTATACAGAAAAAATATATAAGAATTTAAATTACTGTTAAGCGAAGTTGTGTTACATATATATTATATATCTCATTCAATGCTCTTAAAATACTTTGACTTACATATCTAACTATAGAGTAAGTGAGAGAATATTAACGTCGCACTGATTAGCAACACGAGGGCTTTTGGCGACGGTCCGCGTAATTTTGAACCATGGTCAAGTGACGCGGACGACACCTGAGCCCCCCCCCCTCTCCTAACTACACCTCCACGCCAACGGGAGGACGTTTGAGCTCTCGACAGATTTAACGTGCATCGCTCCCCTACACGGCGGATCTTTAGTGGTACTAGGATCGAACCCATGACATGCTAGCCATGATCCGATGCCTAGACCCCTCGGCCACCGCGGCCCTCTAACTATAGAGAGTATAGGTTTAATATTTTATTTCCGCCCAGAGACATATTCATATCCGAAAAACCAGTTTTAGATTCAAACTGCGACAATTTCCTTCAAAAAAAAAAAAGTGTGCTTTTACTCTACTTTTAAATTTGTCCAAAAAATCAAATTAAAGAAAATGGTACAAATCTGTAGCTCTGTGAATTAAGACTGCACTAAATACTATTTTATAATATTAAGACTCGAATTACGTAAGTTTAATTCACCCCCCATTAATATAATACATTAACCAAAGGGAATTTTACAACAATAATGAATTAGTCACGAACTACTTTAACTTATATATGTTACCGTTAAAGTGTATAATTCAGTTATTTCTATGAAATAACTAGGTATTTCATGAAATAACCAGACAAGTCAGTTAAAGTATAAAATAGATGAAAAATTGCATACTTACCTAGTAATTCTATGAAATAACTAGGTATTCTATGAAATAATTAAGGATATACCGTTAAAGTGAAAAATAAACAAATTAATTGATCATAAATAGCTAAAATATCTCGGAAAAATACATTTTATCTCTTTTTCTCATGAATAATTGATAAATAATAAGGGAAAGCAGATGATATAATTATTATTGCTAATATTGCTAACATTAGTCAAACAGAAAGGGGAAAATTGAATATGTTGGAAAAATATATTATATTTGAATATTATCAACAAAAATAAATGCTGGGAAGAAAAACTGTTGCTTCATAAAAACATTGTGTAAACTTTTTAAAACAAAAATGTAAGAGCATATTAATTTAAATTTTATAAGATACTTTTATTTTACTTTTTATTATTTATTAGAGCAAGGATTGCTGTGATGATACTATGGATTGCACTGCTTATTATTTTTGAAACACGCACACTTTTTACTAAAAAACATTTTTTTTTACACGAGCACTTTTTAAATCCTTATCCAGTTCCGCAACTTTAAGCTGTTGCAACAGATCGAAGTGTTGTGTCAATATTTGGAACTTCTTCAATGGAAATTAATTCTCACTGACATATATTGAACTGATATATCTAGAGTACAATTGTTTTTAGCGCATTTTTCACGTAGTGTAAAAAAAGCGCTATTAGGACGCAAATTTCGTCTTCGTTCCATATTTTGTCGTACTTTTTTCTCAGCCAATAATTAACCGATTGACCTCGGGTTTTCGGCATTGGGTCGCATTTGTGCCCTAGATGAGCCGAATAATATTTAAATTTAATAATTTTAGAATTTAAAAAAAAATTAAATTTGTTTTTCTTTTTTTAAGTATAGTACTACTTTCTGTTAGTAAAAAGTTCATTAGTTTGCATTATTGTAAAATACAACATGTGAAAAACGCGCAAAAATTACTTGGCCATGCCAATGATTGATATCTTGTTTTATTCATCCATCTCTAGTTCCTAATCAGAAAAATGCTTCCCAAATCAGCTAGAACCGGTTCAAAGAACTTTCGAGGGCCGTATTTCATACTTTAACGATCAAGTAATTGTTATTCTATAGAATACCTAGTTAAATCGTAGAATTCAATAATTTTATATACTTTAACTGATTTATCTAGTTATATCATGAAATACCTAGTTATTCTATGAAATAATTGATGCCACACTTTAACGGTAACATATATATATGCCGTGTTTTCCGAGTCAATACCAAGGTTTTTATTCAACGAAGACATTTCGGCGTCTGCCTGCTAAGAGAGAAACGGACACCAAGTTTTCAAGTCTGGAATCACTTAAGGCCAGATGTTTCTCAAGTACACTTCTTGAAGAGGTATATTTGAAAGTTAAGCATGACATACGAGGTAATAAAAATTAATGGTCGGAGATAAAAGTTCTGTTTAGGGCCATGTGTTCTTCAATCCAGAAGTGGATAATAAATTTAATACTTGAAGATGGACTTTAATACGGAAAATAAAAGTTAAAAGTGGTCTATGGATTTAATTTTAGATCTAATTTAATTATCCTTACGTATATATGTAATAGACGAGGCCGTTGAAAGGTATTCCTTAATATGATCACTATGTTTGATAGCATTGACGAGGCAGTCCTTTGAAATAGTAAATACAGTTTATTGAACACTTAACTTGTAGCGTTGCAACATAACAAGAAGCAGAGAAGAAGACACAAAACACTATCCAAGGTACAGCCGATTACATGACGAAAAGACAAAACAGAAGAGAGAGGGATTATTCGAATAGCAAGTATTTATATATAGGAAAGAATCGGGAAAAACACATTGTAAAAAATACAGTCACGTGTCTAGGTGAAGGGAATAACTAGTTATTTATAGAAATGACATCATTGCTTAGGGAATATTAATCCCTATTATTAAGGGACATGGAAACCATTAATGATTCTATATTTCTTGGAATCGCCAATAAATTTATGGAATTTCAAGGTCTAAAGAATCAGTAATAAACCAACATGTTTTTAATGCTTCAGAAAGAGATGCGTTTCGAAATAGGGTATTAGGATTTATGAATTAGATGTTATAAATAAAGGAGATTCGAATTAAGAGTAGATATATCAATTTAAGTTATAACATATATATATATATATATATATATAACAAATTTCAATTATGTATTTACTCTCTATATAAAACAGTGTTTAAATTCTCTTTCTTCAAAAACGCTAAGTTTATTTTTAGTCACTTTAAGTACTTGCACATGCTTCAAAACATTTATTTCTTTTAGCCTTTGAGACACATCGAACCTAATTTCATACCTTTTATTTTGATTTTATTTATTGCTAATTTTTTATTTTATTATTGGTTTAAATTATGGGCTGTCTACAGAAGAGGTTTTCTCCTAAATCACCCTTGAACTTGTGAGTCTAACTTCCGAGAAACACTACTATAAATTATGATGAGCAAAGAACACGTGCATGTGTGCGAGAGCTCATTGCGAAATTTGTGATGGCTAAATTCATATGACGTCATAGTCACATGATAACGACAAACACGTGTTTCTAGTCAATTGAGTTCAAAAATTCAAGTGCCATCATAGTCACACGATAAATGCAATCATGTGTTTCCAGCTTATCAGTTCATGCGCCAAATTCTGCTCTTGCACAAATTTTCTTTTAAAAAGTATATGTTTGTCAGCAATATAATAACGCACGCAAAATATACTTCCTTTAAAAATACACAAAATAAACTTTTTTTTTAAATTTTAAAATCTTTTTTCATTTGAGCATCTTTACTCACTTATGAAATTTGAAATTTTATCTAAATTTGACAAGTACAACAGCACGTACAAGTTAGTTTAACATCAGTTTCGAATTCAGTTACGAATACGCGATCGCCATGTAAGCTGCCATGAATTGAGCCCATTTTATGCATTGATGGGAGGCTTGGAGGCTGACCGGTATTGAAGATGGCCCCCAAATAATCAGTAATTTTGTATATCCCCCTTGTTTACAGGATGTTGTCGGAATTCCTGAGCCGGGGTCCAGCGCAGGGTGTCACTGAGTTTTCAACGGTCATGCAAGTTGAATGGACTCATAAATTTGGGAGAAACTTTAACTTTTGTAACTTTGCGCTTGGTCACTGTCCAATGACGAGGCTGGACAAAGAGAGCGCGCAAGCACAAGGGGTGGAATTTGCCCTCACTTAAAAACAGGCGCCGAGCAAATTTACGCCAGATTCTCTCTTACAATCACTCCTAGACTAATTTCCAAATTTTAGGAAAAACTTAGTTCATTGTCCGGTGGACAATGCCAGCCCCCATCACCTCGCCTCCGTTTCAGATAAGTGAAACTCTTATTGTTTGTACATAGTTCTTATTCTTCAATTTTAATAGTGTTAATCTAAATTTCGTAATGTGTTTTAAATTGTAATAAACTAATTTAATTTAATTTTAAAGCGAGTATTGTCATTAGTTTTGCGTTGTCTCAATAACTCATTTTAAGTACTAGCCACTATCATGATGCGGACTAAATTAAATAATCGAACCTGGGTAGTTGTTAAGACGTTATTTTAAAGTAAAATAAGTGAGCGCCGCATCAGTATGTCAATTTCTATATATGATCTATTTCAGAAAACGGGCCAAACTGACATTTTTTTTTAATAACAGTGACATTTTAATATATTTAATTAAGCAACTTTTCGGAATTTTTTTATTCATAATTTTTATGTTTTTAACTTTAACGAAAGAATATTTTAAACGTCAGGCGGGACATCGATTGCAAATTGTTGACTTAAAAATCTAACAGTAATAAAACTCAAAAATTTTGAGACCCGAAAATGATCCCCTGAAAAAAACTAAGATTTTAACTCTACTAACTGTATACCATATCAAGGATGCTAAGCTCAGGTATCGTTCTCGTCACTTGACCGTAGTTCAAAATTACGAGGTCCGGAGCCAAAAGCATCGGGCAGCTTCACAGTGCGACGTTAATTAAATCAAATCAAACTACACTGCATAAGGAATTTCGAATTCAGTAGCCCCATTATTCAACACGATGGCCCTGATTGAATTCGACCCCGCTATTCGCTTTGAAAGAGCTTACTGAAGCTTGCACTAACTGAGCACTTAGGCTATCGCGGCATGTCCTTTATTGTTAGAAATCCGCGTTCAGTGGTCGATTGTTAAAAAAGAAACATGCAGTTACACTTTGAAAGGAAAATTAACAGTGAAAAAAAAAAAATCGCAGTGAAGAAGAACAAGAAATAAAAAAAATGAACTAATTGGGCAGAATATTTTCCTATTTTCGAATCCATGACTCAAACAAAGAAGTTGTCTTAGTTTTAAAGAATATGACTCAAATTAAATTTCCCAACCTAAATTCTAAAAACAAAATATATTTTAACTGTGAATAAATATAGTGAAGAAAAGAAAGCGAATAGTATCAAAATTTTTTTTTGATATACATTCGAATTCTTGATGATATTAAACCCTTGAATTCAAAAGCACCTACACATACCCCGTGTGGAAATTCCTTTTTTCTTCAACTACCTAATTGCACGTCTAATTGTCTAATTAAATTAATTAAGAAATTGTTACGCCTAACATGATCATCTAAAGCAACGGTTCTTAAACTGTGGTCCGCGGACACCCGGGAGTCTACTGCTTTTCTAGGGGTTCCACGATGGTTACTTGATTAATGTTATGATTTTTCTTTTTTTATAGACTCTGAAAAGACTCATGGAAAAAATTGAAAGATATGCCATTCTAAATTAGATCATTAAATTGCCTCCAATGAAAAAACTATCAAAACATGTATTTCGATCAAGAATATTCAGTTTTTTTGTTGTTGTTTTTTTTACTGTTTGCAACTACATAGCCATTACTTGAACGTAATAATTCTGATCAGTAGCAGAAGAACATTTTTAGAATAACTGAGGAATCTTTAGATCACTCAGCCATATGTTGGGAGTCAGGGAGAAGTGTTTAAAATCTTGGGAGTCTACGAAGTCACAAAAGGGGGCGGCGATGATCGAAAATTTAAGAACTGTTGATCTGAAGGTTTCCCTAAAATATCTTCGGAATTAATGATCCAATTTATATAAAATTCCTATCAGACTTACTTCGAAAACTTTTTACTTAATTCTGCAAAAAAAGATACTAAGCGAAAATTGTTTTTGAGAAATTATATGTAACCAATAAAAAAAATTAATTTAAATGTTAACTTATTAAACGTGATTTTTTCGCGTTATTAACAATTATACCATTTTTGCCCTCTGCGTTGAGAATTGCGAAAATTATTCACTGTCACGTTTTTCTAAAACGGACCAAGTCTTTTATCCATTCGTTTTGGGTAGCTGCACATTGCCGGTTTATCCATTGGGCGCTTGGGGCAGGTGCCAAGGGCCCGGATAAGCTGGACTTAACCAGATTTTCTGGTTATAAATTTCGATCAGCCATTGCAAAGGGGAACCGTAGATCTTCTGCGCCCAGGGCCCGAAATGACCTTAAATCGGCACTGTAACTATATATACACACACACACAAATGCTGCTAAGTTATGGTCATTTGAAATGCAAAAATCTCCGCGTGTGTTCAAAATATAACATCTGAAAAATCACACACACAGAATCTAAAATAATTTTTAATTTCATCCAGAATCGGCAGCTGCCATATATACAGCTGTCATTTCCGCACAAAATATTGCAGAACGTTATTTATTACGGATCTAGTCAGCTGTTATGCCTGCAAGTAAAAATAGGAGGGGGGGGGAAGAGAAAATATTAATTATTCATAACTGATGAAAATAAAATATTTACACAAACAACCTTGATAACAGATGAGAAACAAATTAAAATCACCCTTCCTAATGAATTTAGGCATAAACTGTGGATCGTACATGTAATTTATGAAACTTAAAATATATGATTATAACGTTTCTCTCTATATATTAAAGATAGATAGCTGGACTGGGGTCGTTCAATCCTCTCAGCTATTTACTTAAATATCACCCCATTTGTGAATTTGTTTATGTGTGTGTGTACACATTTTAACTTTACGATTACTTCTGTTCTGCAAGTCTTCTTATAATTAATTCTCAAGTTTCCCTCGCCTTAAAAAAAAATCAAAATGCAAGCAAGTTTCATTTATTTTTTTATTATTTCAATTCAGATGTAGAATAAATTCTGATGATTCATTCTGAGATAAAAATGAAATAAATTTTAAATCATGAAAAAAAAAAACTGATCGGAATATTAAACGAAAGAAAAAAAGAATCTCGGAGAGAACTATTTCAAGGAATGAAGAGAGAATTTAATGAAAAAGAGAATTACTGGGATACTCTATGCAACATATTCTCTCATTTCTGTTTGAATCCACTTGACCAAAACTAAATTATGTCCCATATATATTTCATCTTCAATAGTTTTACTAAGTAAATTTTGAACATTACTCGGAAAAGATAAAATTTTTATACATATAACAATATGTTAATGTAGCGATTCTTATACTGTGGTCTGCGGTGTCATTTAGTGTTAATATTTCCCTTCTTTTACAGAATCTTGTTGTTGTTGTTGCTTATGCCACCTGTCTGACGTAGTCAGATCGAGGCCCACGAAATTCATCATGGCATCGGGCAAGAGATACGTCTGTCATTAGCCTAAGCTTTGAGCCCATGAAGGTGACAGCACGATTTTGCTCACGATAGATGGCAACACCATTCGGACCCACAGATTTAACAAGCACGTGCTCCGTTTGTACTCGGCGAGTTTTTGGTGGCATCGGACATCGAACCCAGGCCTTCCGGTCTGGCGTCCGGTGCTCTAACCACTAGGCTACCCACGGCCCCTTAAAGGCCTCATGGAGAAACTGAAAGATGTGTCATTCTAGACTAGATCACTGTGAATTGCCCTTCAATGAAAAAACTCCACTAGAGAGCATGTATTTCGATCAAGAATATTTATTTTGTTTTTTATTATACTACAACGTAATATTTAAAAAAAAATAGTAGAATATATACCACGTGAAAAGACTAAAGGAACAAAAGAAGTGTTAGTCTGAATACAGGTTGCAGATGCAGTTTTACGAGTATTGATAATCTAAAATCTTTCAGATATGTGTTGGGAGTCAGGGAGGGATATATTCAAAATTCTGGGAGTCCGCTGCAGTTTGATACATGAAGGGGGGCCGCTGCGATCGAAAGTTTAAGAACCGCTGAAACATATACTTATGCGTTATAATTTGAATTCTGGGACATTTTTCAATCAGAAAAAGTGTTCCTTGGATTGTCTTGTTCTTTAATAATTTGAGAGAAAACAATTTTTCTGAGGAAATCAATTAATCAATTTTGAATTAGGGAAATCCTACTAAATTTCTAGGTATATAGTTTATTTACAAATTTCATGCATAAAATTGTATAAAAGAACATTGGCAACAAACCTCTTACTTTTGAACAATGATCAAGTGAAACCCGAGCTGGCACCAAACGTTCAAACCACGCCAAATGAAAGAATTTCAACAACGTCAGGCCACGCTGCAATTTTTTATTGGCCTCAGGAATGACGGATTCTACAGTCTCGATAACCGCAAGCTCATTACCTGGACCTCTCAGTTGCCTAAAAATTCTTTAAAAGACATAAATTTTAAATGCCTAATGTCCATAGTCAGGAAGAAGCTTAATTTTTAGCTTCGACGCATTCGTTGTAATATCACAAGTCTGGTTGATTGGTAAGTTTTACTGGGGGTCTCAGAGGTATATAGGATCGAACTGCTCAAACATAAACCTTATGTTGAAATGTGAATCTACGATTTACAAAAACTACTCAAGAAAAATGATGAAAAGAAGAGAAAAGAATCGAAAACAGAAAAAAAAATCGTTTAAGCATCCTAAGCGGTTCGTTACCCATGTTCTTCAAAAACTGTAAGACCCGTGGAAGAAAGGAAGGATCGGAGACCCCTGGAGGTCATGACGTACTTGCCAAAAAAAATCCTACTCCTCAAGGCGACTACTGGTTTTTATTTTTCATTTTTATTTTCAATTTTTAAGCATGTTTTATTTTTTGCATTCCTCATTCAGTGTATATTCTTCACTTGTTTCATGTGCATGCTTTTTGCCAAAAATATTCACAGAATAGAAACATATTAAGAAATAAAAAGAATGAAAAAGAAGGTAAATACAAAATTCTTCACGCCTAACACAATGCTAAAAGAAAAAAGTAGTTAATTCTTTTCAATGGATCAACCATCATTCCTGAATAATCTCAGTTATTTATTACGAGGCAAAAAAAAAAAACTTTTTTACTCTTATAGTAAGATTTAGATATATTAATAGAAAAGGATTTAACCTAGTGGTCATGGTCACTAACTCGCGGACGAAGTTGTGGAGTCGCGGGTTAAAGTCATGATGCCACTGAACACCGTGTAGAGGCAACGAAAAATATTAAATCTGTCGTGGTTAAGTGGCGTGTAAATTACGGAGTTCCTATTTCAAAAAAGGCATGTACTCATCAGAGCTGTTAGAATTTAAATACATAAATTGTGATCACTTAAAATGTGAAGTTGTGGTTCAAAGTCGTTTCGTTAGCATGATGTGAAAGTTTGAAGACGACATTCAGGTGTCATCCTCGTCTCTTGACCACGGCTCAAAATCATGAGGTCCGTCGCCAACAGCCCTCGCATTGCATTAGAATGCGATGTTAATATAAGTCACAACACAAATCAAGAAATTTTCCATAGGTTTGATTAACTCTGATTTTATTTCATTTTAATGCACTAGATAAGAAAACTTAGGATGCTAGTAAAGGGTTTCTTAATTTTTAGTTACACTTGAGTGCTATATTAAGAGACAATGAAAAAATTACATTTTTCGCAAATCAGGATTTTTTTGCCCCTTGAAAATCTAAAACATTTTTGAATTTTACAAACTGACGGGAAAAAAATAATACCAAAATACCCATAAGAAGAAATCTACCAAAAAAGTCATTTTTCAAATATTTGAGCAAAAAACTACTGAACTAAGCGATTTTTACAAATAACCTTTTGAACTGAAATCTATGCGTTTTAAATCTAAACAACATAAAAACTGTGAGTAAAGCAGTAAGTTATAAAACTATTAAAAACATGAAAAATTCAGAAATAATATAAAATCAAAATTTTATACTATTATCCAGAATTTTATACTATTACCAAAAAAAAATCTTCAGTAGTTTATTTACATTTTATATAAGACATATTATGACGTTTTCTAAAAAGGAATTTATATCTTAAAGCTTGCACTCAATGAATATTATAAACCAAAACTCTGAAAAGCAATACCACCTAAAACATTTGGAGGAATTTATAGACCACATAGAATTAAAACCAAAAAATATCAATATTATTACCTGATTGCTTAGCATTTTCTTTAAAAATTTTTCCTTTCAAATGACACTAAATTATTTCCAACAATTTACTTAAGTACCTAATAACAATTTTGGTTGTATCTAATAAGAAGTGTAACAAATTTTAATTTAGGAAAACAAATTCTTATATTGATCTGCACCTGAGAATCACACTTCCTTAGGAATCTTTAAAACTTTTTTTTAATGAACATACATAATCTTAGTTTCATTTTAGACCAGCTTTACAAGCCAGCTAAACTGAATTAAAATACCAAAAACTAAACTAAAATACTAAAAACTTTTAATACCAAAACTAAAATTCTATGAAAGCAATATTAATGTTCTATTTTTATTAACAAATTGACTTTTTTTTCTAAAATTTCATATATATATTTTTTTTAATATTCTTTATCAATATCTTTTAGAGACAAAATTATGTTGCCTGAAACTAGGCATTTTTAAATTTTTAATACTTATTAAGTCTTGAAACTTATCTAATCTGCCAATAATTAGAATCATATTCACAATATATCTAAATTAGCAATAATTTTTTTAACATTAATATTCAAATATCTTAAAGTATTTAATTACTTACTCACTAAGCAAAAGGACCTATACAAATCAATGATACAAAAGATTTCTTATTTTTAGAACACCATTTTTTCTTTAGAGATTTTAATTTTTGTTTCTTGTATGTATTTTAATAATTGTATGCATACTGAAATTACATACCCATTATACAATATACCTCAAAAATTCCTTTATATAATAATAGTACTTATACAGTACTTTTCTTAATACAGTACTTTATACACAGTACTTTTCTGAAATTGAATAATTTTATATTGTTTACTTTATTTACATGCTACAATTTCTGTATTTTAAAATTTTTCTATACATTTAATGGTAAAATTAAACTTTTTTTTTAATTTTATGGTTTAAATTTGCCCAAATGAAAAATATAGCATGCATTAATATTTTCAATCTTTGGATGCTAACAAATTTCACATTTTATATTAGTCATATTTAATTAAAAATATTTTTATAATTATTTCTTTCACATTTACAATTTGAAATTTATAATCTAATGTAAAATTCTCATATATATAAATTAAACCTTTTTAAAAAAATAACAAAAAACTTAAAATTTGATAAAAACAAAACAAAAAAGTCAAATACAATAAAACATTTATTGCATAATTTTATAAAAGTTAAATTTTTTTGTGAGCATGTTTGATGTTATTTAATTACATGATTGCTGTCAAGTTTTTATAAAAGCATGACATATTTGATTATATGTATATGTTACAAAATTTAGGATTTTTTTTGCAAATATACTACATTCATTAATGTGTGAATATTTACAGACAACAAGAAACAGATATAGCAAAATAAGCAATCACATAATTTTAAAAATTTGTAAAAAATTACAAATATTTATTGTGTATTGATACTATAATTGTATACTTAACAATGAAACAAACAATTTAACTTAAAAAATTCATGCAAAACATATTTACTCCAGAGTATAAACAGAAGATCTATCTTTACAATTTTGAAATTCATCATGACATAAAATTCACCAGAATATTTATCACAAATAATTTATTGATCCAGAAAACTTCATTATGTAATTAAATTTAATGGAAAAAAATAAAAATAAATCTGAAAATTTTCCCTGGAACACTGATTTATATGAATATTTATTTACAGGTGAGTTAATTTTGACAATGTTTATAAATCTCCAGAAATGATTAAACATAATTAAAATTTTTAAGAAATATAGTAGGATGAAATAGCACTATTGTAGAAGTTAAAGAAATCATTATGAATCATATCTCAATTAGTGTAGCTCAGATTATAGATATTATAACAATATTTATTAACTACTAAGAATTTTACTACTTTCAAAGTACTAAAATGATTGGTTCTACAAATTTTATGATTGTAATGCACTGGAATCAATGCAAATCAATTTAAATTCTAGTAGGAATTGATAGAAATATCAGTTTTAAAACTGAAAATGACAAGTTTTGATTTTAAATAATACATAGATCGCTACTATAATTTTTCAAAAATCGAAAAAAACATTTTTTATTGAAATGTACTTAATTTAACAATTTTTGCCTGAATCTCACGTTTAATGGTGAATTATAATATGTTTATTTTAGACAATACAAATAAACATAATATGACTGGAATGAAAATAAACGGCAAGTCAGATTTAAAAATCATAAAATCAACAAAAACGACTTATGAATTTATTTTATCTTAAAAAAACATGAAGCTGAAGGATAAAAATTAAATTCAATGCGATCAATCGAGCAAATATTAATTATACAGCTAGAAAAAGCTTCACATTATTAAATACATTTAGAAATTCAAATATTTACTTTTATTCATATGAATAATAAACTATGCTGTATTGTTTAATAAAGGTTTTTTGTTTCAACATTCGATGAATTCATTAAAAGTAGAATTCGATGTGTGTGTGAAACAATTTATCAATACATCTCGATTAATTCTAAATCCGCGCTCAACGGTACTTTTTTTAACACACGTGCGCGCCGACATAATTCCACGAAACAAAAACAACCGCACCAGGGGGGTGTTTAAATTTAGAAACGATTCCAATGCACTTCTCGAGAGTGCCGGTATTTTAAAAATTAATTGATATCTTCAAACGACATTTTTTTTAAAAAAATTATCTTTTGTGCACACATTTAAAAAAAAATAAACATTTCGTGCAAATGAGTCACAGGCATTGCTAATATGCTTGCAAGCACACCACTAAAACAAACAAAGAGAATGAAAAAAGGAAGAAAAAAAATACTACAATTCATTCACACTTACCCGTCGCGTTGTTGATACTGACAGAGCCACCACAACACGGTTTCCTCAGTTCGGCGTGGGGAAAATGAGATCGAAGAGTAACACACAAAAAAGAAGAGCGTTTTCTTATAGAACTAATGCATAATCCAATCGTTTGTAGAATGCTTTTGGAATGTCAAGTGACGGATACCTACTTCAGAATGCATTTGTTTTCACGTTGTGAGCATTACATCACTGTGTGGTCATTCATTACTATCTTAAGCGCCCTGCAGAGTTATCTCACACGGGAAAAGATCGAGTTTCGTTAGCGCGCCAGCCGCCAGAGGGCAGTGCGGCAGTGAAGAATAAAAAAGAAAATCATAAAAGGTAGTTTTGGGGTTGTTGGTTTTTGGGGCCTTCTGCTTCACCCAAGGCCATTTCAGAAGCGTCCAAAAGTAACGCCAACACTACTCGTTACGAAAACTCGCATGCATTGTTTTTTTTATTGTGTCTGTCTTTGCTGCTTTGACCTTGGCTTATTTAAGATTTAAAAGAATACACATGTCAGACTGTGATCGCGCCTTTTTTTAAAATCAGTTCCTGTGCCACACAGATGTGTGATCTGTGTTTTATGTAAAAAAAAAACTCAATATATCAACGACCTGAATATAAAATATCGGAACGATAAAAAGCGGTTGTTGGCTCATGGCAAGATCAATTTTTTTTTTTTTTTTTTGAAGATTCTGAAAGAGGCCTTTTTAGGTAGCAGTTGTATTTTGATGGTTTTGGTATGAAATCAGAAGATTTTTAAATAATAATAATAAACAGAAGTGAAAAAAAGCTTCATTGACATTTGAGAATTTTTTACAGTCAATATGCTCTTTATATATATATATATATATATATATAAACTTCAGAGGAAATTTAAACAAGAGCATTTTAATTTTTAATAAATCTATTGATTAAAATTATTTGGTATATTTTATTACTTATGTATGATCACTAATTGATTACTTATGTATGATCACTAATTGAATTCGAAACTAATGTCAATGATTTCAAAACTAATGTCAATATTTATGAAATTATCATTGACTTTAGTCTTCACATTATTCACAAGACTTCAAACGAAATAGCTGCATAATATTTATATAAAATTTAAAATATATAATTAAAGTAATATAAAATTTACAAATAAAATTATTCATGTTCTTATAAAGGATTCTTGAAAAAAATGAGCTGAAAGTCTTACGTAAAGAAGTGTTAACCCCATCAAGAGATTGAAAAAAAGTACTTGCAGTATTTAAAAGAAATTTAAACACATAACAATGCTGAGCTCTAGTATCAAAGATTAGTTCCAGAATTAAATAGAATTTTTATTTAAAATTTTCACTCAAAAAAAAATCTTCCTGGTTTTATATATATATATATATTAGAAAAACCTTAATTATTCCCTTAGCGACACCAATACATTAACAATACTTTCACTTTATTTCTTAAATCACTTCATTTATTCTATACTATATTTATATCAATGTGTTCTCTGCTTTTAAAAAATAACCGTAAAATTCTTCTATTTAATTGCTTTTATAAAATATTAAAACAAGACACCTATATAGATGAAAAACAGGATCTGTAATTTTAAAGAATGTATTTTCAGCTAATAAAAGAAGAGTATTTCTTAAAAATCTAATCATTTTGTGAAATAAAATTGTTTCATCAAGAATGACAAAAATATTTCAATTTTAATAATAAAAATTTAATACAATTTATTGTGTAAAACCATTGGCTAGTTTGAGTAATTAACTGGGTATATCTGTTAAACAATCTAAAATTTTCATTAAAGTGGAACATCGTCTGAAAGGATAAAACTTTTAGTCAAATCCCTTCTTTTAAGCGCTGGTAGACTAAAATTTTGAGAGTTAGGTGTCGGCCCTCGTCACTTGATCGTGATATTCAGATTTACAAGATCTAACGCTAATAACCCTCATATAACTTCGAAATGCGACGATATACAAACAACTAATTAATCCCTCAATTTTCAGGAGTGTACTCAATGAAAATTTCCAAATGGATCACCCAATTAGACATGATAAGAAAAAACAGAGGCCAGAGTTGACAAATTTTATAAAAACTAGTAATAAAAGATTTTTGAAACCAGAAAATTAATAATTCCCAATAGGATTTTTTTTATTTGAAGAGTTTCAGTTTATAAAACTAAAGAAAGAAATGATTTGAAGATTTAAAAGTGAAACTATTGAAAATATATAAACATTGAAAAATATTTAAATAATACATTAATAAGAAGCAGAAATCAAGGAACTCTTCTCTACCAGAACTATGAAACTCCTGTGATCAAGGTCATGAGTTTCAAGGCCAGAGATATATCAGTCATGGGTTCAAGTCCTAATGCTTCCAAACACCATCATTCGGGAATTTTTACAACAAAAATGGAATTAAGCCTCAAAGTCCACATATGATACATGGAGAATAGCTAAGAAGACAACACATCAACAAACATTTGGGGTTTTTAAAGCCGGTTTCTCCTGAAAAGACTAATTTTTATACCGTACAAATAAAAATTGTAAGCCTTCCTACTCAAATGTCGTTCTCGTCATTTGCTCGCCGTTCAGAAATGCGAAGTCCATCGCCAATAATCCTCTGGCAACTAGCTCCTTTGCGACACACATTAAATCATACAAGACAAAAAAAAATCCCCTTCCACTTCTCTTTGATCGTAAAAGATACCCAGAATAAGTAATAAATCGAAAAGAGAAAGGAATTAAATGAATTCCGGAGTAGTAAATAAAGGGCCAACGAAATTATTTCTTGGAAGTACCTAAAAAAACGAAAGTGATATTCAATCACTGCTGTAGTTCAAAAGAATGTAAGACAATAAATTGAATAAAATCTTTTTTACATTTGCATCTTTTATTCATATATTTATTTCTCTTTTTAAATATCTTTCATTAATGTGTGCAATTTATTTTAGAAAAATGGTAAATTGATGTTTAAGTATACATAAAAGCAAAAATCTATTATATCGAAAAAAGGAAATGCAAAAAATCATTTAAAACCATGCGCTTTACATATAAGAAATAAACTCAAGCAGTATTATTGAATTAGGTACTGTTGTAAGTGGATCTTAGAATTGATATAATTCGCACTTTTATTTCTTTAATAAATCCAGAAAATGCCAAATTAAATTTAAAAATGTTACTTAAAAAAACGAAAATTATTGATTTGAACTATGTTGGACTGCAAATTTATTTCTCTTTTCTGATAGTCTTTTTTTTTTTGTTTCTTCTTTCGAATTTATTAATTTTTCAAAGAAAGTATAAAATTTGATGTCTTTAAATAACGAGTATTAGCAATTTTATTAGATGTAGTTTTCTTATACGTCTAAAGCAGTATCTATTATCATGGTCTTTTTTCCTTCGGACATACCAACTAAACCTGATCGAAAATACCAAGATGTGCTCTAAGCCAGTTCATTCCCTTTAGTGTTAAATGCTATATGTAATACTATATCTTAATTACTAACATATAGCTGTTTTCCAACAAAAGTTTTTCCAGTTTTAATTACCATGTCTATAAAATTTACCTTAATATATTTGATGTTTTGTATCAGAAAGTTTAACATTACATTTATTTTACTTAAACTTATCATTTCCATATAAATTAATCTCTGAATTTATCCTATTTGTTTTCTGAATTTTCATGCAAAAGGTTTGAATATTATTTTCACAATTAACATTTTTAATTAGTCTTTCGAAGCTAGACTTTTTTCCAAAGGAAGAGGTTGGTAAACTTTTGAGACAGAAGAGCCAATTTGTAACTGAAACAAGACAATCAAACTATCAAAGAACCTAAATTATTCATTTGCTTAAGCTTGCATTGGAGCTAGCACTCGCGATCAGGACTCGTGCTCCAATCAAAATATTTTATAATACTTGAATACAATTTTATTTTAAGTTATATTTTGCATTTCTTCAAAAACTATTAACTGTAGAAAATATTTTTATATCTATGGCACAATGCGAGAACAACCATTGAGAAAATTCCATAGTGTTGTGAATTTAAATTTCTGTGGCTTCGTGAAAGAAATTCTGTACCAATAATACTGTAAGTGCTATGTTCTAGAATTTTATGTTTACATAAATAATTGAAATTAATTTTGGTCGTTCTCGCATGCAAAAGTAATTTCAACGCTCTTTTTATTAACTTACAGCTTGTCATATATATACAGAATATGTTTTTGCCACTTCTGTAGGGGATTTAAGGCTGTTTTCGGTCAATGTTAAAAAATAGATTCGAATTTATAATGTTTTTCAGATACAAAATAACTGAAATATATATATATTAATATTATATCCTGGCCTCGCGCTATCCAATAGATAATCATTTATTTTATCATACTATTCAGTTTAATCTTTGATCCATCTTTTCTGGTCCAAAATGTGTTCTGCATTTTTTCTCCTATACCGTAATGAGTCATCACTTATATGCTAATATAAAAAAGTAATTGTTTATGAATATTTTGAAATCTTAAAAACGCTGTATTATCAACAGATGTGTGAATCACAATGTAGCAAATTTTCATGAAAATTCAAACATTTTTCTGTCTGAAAATGTGCTCCGCGTTTAGTTCAGGTTCTCATACATGTGACGAAAACAGCATTAAATGTATGGCTTGTCCAAAATCATAAGTTCTCTGGTTTATACAACTAAGTGAACGTCGCTGGAAATCACTTTAAGGTATGTCTTTCTATGGTGTCATTTTAACCAATAAATTGGAATTTTACTGCTAAGAAATAATCGTAATATTTCCACTGCTTCTCAGTAAGCTTTGTTAATGAAATATAGTTTATAATACAGAAATAACAATTTTAAATAACTTTCTTAAGACAGTTAAATATTTAAAAAAATGTATCTCTCTCTCTCTCTCTCTGTAAATGCATGTAATTCTTTCACTAAATAATTGCAAATGAAGAATAGAAAGGGAAGCAATCTTTAGTAGGCATAATCACTTTTTTTTTTATAATTTAAAGAGACAGGACTGAAGAGCCGCAATCTTCTATGCAGAGTTGCGATTTTCCGACTCTTTGCATAGAAGTTTCACATCTACAAATGTGAAAATTCTTAACACAGAAAAAAATAACGAAATCAACTCAGTCAACTTTAAGATGGATGAAAGGAAAATTATCCAGAAACTTACACTTAGTATTCGTGAATAAAACATCAAGACAAATAAAAAAAAAGGAAGACTGAAGGAAGAATTGTTAAAGATATAAAAAAAAAAAAATACAAAATGAGTATCTTCAAAATTACTCCTTCTACTTCTAGATCAATAGAAAGATCTGCTTCTAAAACTATTTGAACGGTCTGTTGAAAAGATGGATAAAAGAATCGTATGTGTATCTAGGGGAAAACTCTTTATCTACGAAGAAAATTGAACCTGAAGAATGCCAGGAAAAAATATATACTTATACAGATTTCTATAGTTAAATTATTTTTACGGAATGAAGATCATTTAATGTTTCGGAAAGTGATAATCGATACGACATTTGAGAAGCTTAACCAAGCAATGGCAGGGGGGGGGGGGGGAGAAGGGAGGAAGCCCTAAAAGTTTCGAAAACTTGCCAAAATTTATAGATATATATATATACTTTTATATTTTAATAAATAAAGAGATGCAGTTTTTTCTTATTCGCCCTAATTGCTTCTAAACTCGGGATATTTTACGCACAGTTAGAAAAAGGCCTTGAGAAGCTGCGAATTAAATAAACTATAGTTTTCTCTTTTATAGTCATTACTATTTTCTATAAAAAAGATTCCAAATTTCTTAAACGATCATTATATTTTATTTTCTCATGGACCATCATAAAAATGCTAACAATTATTTACAAATGCAGTAAGTTTAAATCGCGATATAATGATTATTGCAAATAGGACAAGTATAATTAAATTATAACCAGTGGCGCGAAACGGAGAATATTAGGAGCCCCCTGCAAAAACAGGTTTTTTCACATACAAAGGATTGCAAAGTATAACATAACATAGGCTTTGGGTCCCCTAGAGATCTGCTCCCACCCCTGCAATGCGGGGGTGTACGTTACGCTACTGATTATAACAAATATGAGTTATAGTTAAAATAATATATTGCACTCTAATTTCAAATAATTAATGTTTATTATTGAACAACTTAATTATATTGAAAGGTAATTAAATATGTTACGTGCTACATAATATTAATGTATATTAATAATTTCATCGTTTATATTAACTATTAAACATTAAAATTGGACATTTTACAAATTTTCCGGTTACACCCCTGTCTTACGAGTTGATTTTACAAAATATTTTATTTAAAATAAAGCATGCAGAAATTTTGTTGCTTGTATGCGAATGTATTTCAAAGGCAGGAAATGTTAAAAGTTCTTGAACGATGTCATCATCAAATTAAATGTTTTTTGTAGATCTTTTGCTGAAATAATTTGAAACAAATCTGAAGAGCTCATCGATGGTCAAATTCCATTTTCTAACACGTACCAGAAAATGATGCCAAAATAATGAAGAAGTAATCATTCAATAGACTAGTGACCTTCAAATAAGAAAAAAATAACTATTTTCGACTATATTTTCATTGTCATCTGCAGTCTCCTATCTTTACTATAATAGAAAATTGCTTTAAAAAAAAGAAAAAAAAAAACATAATTTAAAAGGGTAATACGGAGCACATGGAAAAAAGTTTTGAGAAAAATAAACAGTATCAAGAAATACCATTCAGTTTTTTTTATTTAACATTCCAACGAAATATAACACTTTTCATTCATGTTACTTCCTCATAAGGCAATCTCTTTGTAAAAGGTTCCAAGTTCTGGGCAGAAGTTGCAGAAATAGATATAAATTGTTTTCAAGTGACATAAAGATTCTGTGAAATGCCTTTCTTCCGTTCATTTGATGTGACAGAACTCAAAATTATCAAACTACTTATGTGAAAATCTCTTCAATTATACTATTCAGGCAACCCAAGACTCCTAAATTACAAATTTTTTGACTGCCCTTGATACTCTATAATCAAGTGATAAAAAAAATTCAGGTGAACATCAAAAGATCTCCTATACTCAAGGATGTCTTAAGGCATGGGTCAACTGGGTCTCGACCCCGAGGGGGCCTCGTCTCGTTCTCCAATTGGATAGACTCAGAGATTTTAATTTTCAATTGTAATTCCCGGATATATTCTCCAAAAAACAGGGAATTTCGAAATATATGTCATTTGGCAACAGTGGCAAGACTGCATCTGCATTACTATGTCACGTCCGTGTCTAGACCTAGGCCTACCATGAGACACCCTCATTACTCATTGAGTCGGTTTGTGCCTAAGTTTGTGAGAATATGAGTTGCGCACATTTATTTGTTACGGATAATCGTTTTGACAAGTACTTCACAACATATACAATATATTGCCCTACTTAAAAGGGTGGCAGGTGAAGCTTACTTTTGCAAAGAGGTCCAGGGCCTCAAGAAATCTTAAGACATCACTGCCTATATTAGACTCCCACTCACCTGCATACTTTCTGTCCATGACTTTTCTAAATTGCTAAGTGCCGTAGAATTTTCTTATAACATCGTCTGCAATTTTTCGATAGAGTAGAAAATTTTGCAATCTGTTGGCTAAAAGATGTCTTACAACACATTAATTTTTGTTTTGTGCCATACCACAAAATACAGTACTTGGATTAGCATTTTTGAATATATTCAGTTTTCTGAAACATTACAGTAATACCTCTTAACACTCCCCCGACTTATGCGAATTCGGAGTTAAACGATTTTCAAATCTAGTCGAATCTTACTTTTTTTTAATCACCGAAACTCAGTGCTAGAGCCTGATGAAATTCGTAATTCTATTGAAGAAATTATCGATCTTACCAGGCAAATAACTTTAGAAGAGGATAGTGATGACGTTCAAGAACTGCTGGATTCCCACAATCAGGAGCTGACAATGGATGAGCTCATAGAAACGTTTGAGTAAGACATTAAAGGTCTTGAGTCTTTAGACCCAGTTCAATTAGAAGATCGAATGACGGTCGATAATTTCACGGAAGGCCTCAGTTTAATTGTAAAATGGTTACAAATTCTACAAAATATCTACTCCAACAAAAAGTGTATTTTTCCAAAAAAAAAGGAGGGAAAAAAATTATTAGCATGCTATGAGAAAAGTTTTCGGGACAAAAAATATCTTTAAGCTGGCAGACTACTTGCTAGATTTTGTGAAACCTTCTACATCAAAATAACATCGGTTTGCGATTTTGTAGGTGTATTTTCTTCGATTTTATTAAACATTTTTCTTTCTTTCGCCTCCGGCCCCAACTAAAAAGAATTTATATGTATTTATATGCGAAATTTTACCCCGACTTACGCGAATTCGACTTACACGGTTATCACTCAGTCCCACCTATCGCGTAAGTTCAGGGTATTACTGTAAATATGACTTTTGTTTTCACTGTTGTTCTTATAGCTTTTTCTCATCCTTTTAACTTTTAAAATTACACCACAAACAAATTTCATAGTAAAATAATATGCATGTTTTTATATATGTCATGTTTTCCGAGTCAACACCAAAGCATTTTATTTGAACTGACTTTATTCAACGAAGACAATTTTGGATCTGTTTTCTAAGAGAGAAAAACGGACGCGTGTTAAGTATCAGAGTCGGCGGCCACTTAAAAGCCTGATGTATTTCAAGTACACTTCTTATTGAAGAGGTATATTTGAAAGTTAAGCATGACATACGAGGTAATAAAAATTAATGGTCGGAGCGGAAAAGTTCTATTTAGGGCCATGTGTTCTTCATTCCCGAACTGGATAATAAATTTAATACTTGAAGATGTAACTGGAAAATAAAAGTTAAAAGTGGTCTAGGGATCTAATTTTAGATCTAATTTAATTATCCTTACATATATATAGCATATTACATATATATCTGTTTATTTAAATATATACATATATTTGTGTGTGTGTGTAATTCATGAAGTTGTTTTTATCAGCTGTGAAGAAGCTATCTTTATGAATATTCTTAATTTTAAATATAAATGAAATAATAACTAATTACTTCTAAAAATAAAACTAAACCTTTAAAATCAAAAATAATTTTTTTAAAGTCTTTTTTCCAAAAAGGAACACATATTTTTGTAGATACACAACTACAAAAATATTGTGGTCCTGACTTTATTTCTCATTTTTATTTGGAAATTAAAAACGTGCAATGCCTAATAAGGCTACTTTTACTACTTAGACGAAAGTCGAAAGAAGCAGCATATACCTTTATTCATATTTCATTTATATATTTATCATATTTTATTACAGTTTACTTAAACTTTGATGATATAAATCATGTATATTTCTTCTATTATAGAATTATATGATTTGAAAAAAACTATCACTACCAATAATAAACTAAATGCTTAAGCCATAAATTAAATTCTTATATAAAATCGTGAAATATTTAAATTTGCATTATTATATGCAAAATATGGTATTTTTTTTATCCAAATACATTATTGTTCGCATCTAGATATGTTTTAAATAACACATTAATTGTATTAAACATAAATGGAAGCACTAAATTGGTGAAACACTCGAGAGACCCATGTATATATGTTCATCTAGTAAAAAAATATAAAGATACAAATAATATGAATAAAAATTATATCAGCTACAAAATTTTTAAAAAAAATCCCCCTTATAATTTATTTTTAATTACCTTTTGTTTCTATTATCATGTAATCCCTTACAGGCTAAACAGAAAATTTCATATCAACAAAGCATTTAAAGTGTATTTTTCTGTACTTGAAGTAAACAATTTCTGTTTATTCAAATATATCGAAGATACTTTCGCAATCCTATTGTTGTACAGAATTTATACTTTAACATATTTACTTTTTTTTTTTTTTTTTTACAAAACAACATTAAATAAAAAACAATAAGCTAAACTACGAATTAGAAATTCCTCAGAGATGAATTCGTATTTTAGTAGATAGTTTCATTTCTATTATTATATTGAATGCGTTCTTACTAGATTCTTATATTAATAGATAATTGTGTTTGACTTCATTTGGTAATATTTACTTTTCATAAAAATATTATTTAACGTGATGTGTTTTAGTTTAATCTTTGTTTTTCGTGCAATACCATCATTCGTTTTTTTTTTCTCTTCCTATTTTTATCCTCTCATGCATTATTTATAGTACCATGAAACTTCGTATTCTAAATCCGTATGAAGGGATACATGTGATTATGTTCAGAATCGATTTCGCTGTTGTTCATAAAAAAAATCGAACCTGGATCTTATTGTTATATTTCAGCTCAGAAAAATAAATAAAAAAATAATAATATCTTTAATATAAATTTTTTAGGTTTTCAGTGTAACAGAAAACAAATTAATTTCCAATTATAAGATTTAAAAATATTTACCTTCTGAGCCATTTTGTGTTCTAAAGTTATTTATGCTTAATATTATGGAATAAATCCCGATATAGGAAAACTTTTGCAGATTCAATATATAGTCAAAATTCCCTACTATAGAGAGATGAATAATCAATAATCATCAAAACTGAAAAACCGAAATTGCAAGATAAACCAGACATAAGATTTTAAAAAGGATATATTAGAAATTATAAAAATAATAGAATTTAAAATATAAATGTGTGAAAATATGGATGCTACAGCATGATAAACATAAAATATGGATGCTACAGTATGATAAACATTGCTGACTTAGGACAGCTTTTATATATCAAATAATTTATATAAAAGTGGGGTTGAACAACTTTTTTTGACCAGCCAACCTTTTCCCTTTCTGTTAATAATACTGAGCAAAAACTTATAGATAATAATGGATAGAATACCTAAATTCATTAAAAAAAAAAGGTAAGTTACCTAAAAATTGCATTAAAAAATGCATAGCCCGCGCGAAATCTCAGTACAATAAACAAGTTATTCTGGATCCAAATACACATTCAAAGCATAGAAATGGCTGAATAGTAGCACTTAGCAAAAGTATGGAAAAAAAATAGAAATAAAAATTTAAATAGTGTGTATAAATACTGCCATTACTTGAGAGACACTAGGATTATATCAATGTATCTAAATATTAAAATAAAAATTACTACGGTTAAAATAAAACTAAGAGAGAATATAAGTAATTTTATCTTAAATTATAGGAATATGGAGGTAACTATAACTATCTAGGAAAAATGATAAATTTATAAAAATAAACTATTAATATTCTAAGGAATTTTAGTCCTTACTATTTAGAATTTCCTTATTCAAATAACTATTAATAAAATTCATTGGGTATTTTTGAATTAAGCAATATTTAGTGAAATGCTTATAGTTTTTTTTCTGATTTTTTTTTAAACAAGAAATTTATTGCGTTGCATGTAACTAATAATAATATTTCTGAATATAGAGACATGTACATTACTCTCCCAATGAAGTACTTTTATAATACTGAATTTAAATTCTTCTCTTTTGTCTCATAAATATTATAGTAATTATAATACTATCTTTTAATTTAATTTCTATATCAAGAACATTTGCTTTATAGTTGTTACTGTTTGTCTGTATTAAATTAAGATATTGTGGATAGAAACTAGTGTACATATATATATATATATATATATATATATATATATATGTGTGTGTGTGTGTGTGTGTGTGTGTGTGTACTGTATTTACTCGAATCTAAGCAGCCATAGATTCTAAGCCGCACCCCAAATTATCCACACGCTTTCGAGAAAAAAAATATAAAGAAAATGTATAAAATAGTTCATTAATATCCAATACTTCAGAAATTTAAAAAAAATTTTAATGAGAAATAATAAGTTAATAATTAATTTATTTTACCCGTATTTAAGAACTTACAAATTTATACATGAACCTATAATTAATCGAATCATCAATATCATGTCTCGAAAATGATTCGTCACTCCAATTGTCACAGCTGACTTCGAAATTGGGGCCGGCGTCTCTATTTTCCCTAACAGTTTCGTCTTCCTTGCCATCCAGTGAGTTTGTTATGCAGCATTTTTATTTAAAGAATGTATTATAGAAAAATGTAAAGGAATTATTAAAGATTGTTGAGCACTTTCAAGCAAATATTATATGATTTTGCTTATGTCATCAACATATATTTGTTTCATCCATGTCAAATTTTCAGTAGCCACTGCTCTGTTTTCGTTTTTTTTCTTCATATAAAATTGCCTCCCTTTTCATACTTGCGTCATAGTGAATTCGTCTTGATGGTATTATCAAAATCTTCGATGTTTCGGTGATTAAAATAAAGCGTACGTCAAAAAATTTCTTAAATACGATCAGACAACAATGTTTAGAATTGAATCAATACAGAAAATAAACTGCGGAAAGGGGTAAGTCATCGATGCAAGTGACCAAAATGGATGGTTACATTTTTCCTTTTGAAAGGGGTGGAAATTCAATTTCTCCCATCCAACGATTGTTTTTGTCTTCGATTATAAGCAGCCCCCAACTTTCAGTAGTATTAACACAGGAAAAAAATAGTGCGGCTTAGATTCGAGTAAATACGGTATATATATATATATATAATATAGATATTCTCTATAGATATTAGATTCCGAATTCAACTATCGTATTAAGAATATCATACTTTATTATACTACTAATTTATGGTAACTGAATTCACTTTTGCAGTATAATTTTTTCCAGTTCTGGGTCTCTTCGCTCCTACATTAAACAAAAATTTATCTTTTTAAAAAGGAAACTACATAATTAAGTTAAATGCTTCTAAATTTAAAAATATAGTATGGTAAATGGGATTTTATATTACAATTTAGTATTGACACATTTTGAAACAAAAAAATGTATTCCTAACTGAAGTTTTGAGCTTTAACTCTTCGCGAAGACATCCCAAAAAGTTTTAGGAGGGGAAAAAGAACCAAATGAACTGTAGAAAATCATTGAGAGAGTTAGACAGAAAAACACGTTGAAAATAATTGTACTAATTAATATTAATTATATTGTTGGTTTTTAATATATCCGAATTCTCCCCCCCCCCCCTCTTTAGAGATTGAAGGTGTTCTAAGAGAATAAATTTTGAATGAGAAGTCTCCTGAAATAAATGGAAAACTTGTACTCTTAGAGCAATCCGATTTTAATATGAGAAGATCTAATCGTAAATAATTTGTTCCAAAGGCAAGCCCGCCGTTTCCAAACTGCCTCAACAGTAGAATATCCTGCGGGTTGGTTGATGTGTTGACTTTTCCCGGCCTCAGAGTTGACAAACTTCGTTTTATCAATGGAATTAATAGCTATTTTGCGTACGAGGATATTTCCAAGATTTAGCTTCTGCTTCAAATAATGTGACCAGTTCAATAATACAAATTAATTTCACACTAAAATGATTTAACTCATGTCGTTGGTCACAAGAAGATGAATTTTTGTAAGTAGTCGGTGGGCTGGATTATAAATGCCATAATGTGCTGTGGACAATATTTTTATTTCAGGAATCGTTGGAATTATATATATATATATATATATTATATATACAGCTTGAAGAGCCTAAAAAAACTGGTACAGGCATGCGTATGCAAATAATTAGATATGAAACCAATCAGAGTACGGCGCTGTGGTCCGTAAAGCCCCAATAAGATAACGAGTGTCTGTCACAGTTGTTAGATAAGTTACTGCTGCTACAATGGCAGGTTATCAAGATTTAAGGGAGTTTGAATGTCGTGTTATAGTCGGCGCACGAGATATGGGACATAGCATCTCCGAGGTAGAGATGAAATTTTCATGTACGACCATTTCCCGAGTGTACCATGAATATCGGGAATCCGGTAAAACATCAAATCTACGACATCGCTGTGGCCGGAAAAAGATCATGCAAGAACAGGACCAAAGACGACTGGCGAAAATCATTAAGAGTGACAGACGCGCAACCCTTGAGAAAATTTCTGTAGATTTTAATGCTGAGCCATCAACAAGTGTCACCGTGCGAACCATTCGACGAAACATCATCGATATGGGCTTTCGGAGCCGAAGGCCCACTCCTGTACCCTTGTTGACTGCACGACACAAAGCTTTACGACTCGCCTGGGCCAGTCAACACCGACATTGGACTGTTGGTGACTAGAAACACGTCGCCTGGTCTGAGGAGTCTCGTTTCCAATTGAATCGAGCTGATGGACGTGTACGGGTATGGAGACTACCTCATGAATTCATGGACCCTACATGCCAACAGGGGACTGTTGAAGCTTTGTGATGGTATGGGGCGTGTGCAGTTGGCGCGATATGGAACCCCTGATGCGTCTAGATACGACTCTGACAGGTGACAGGTACGTAAGCATCCTGTCTGATAACCTGCACCCATTCAAGTTCATTGTGCATTCCGACGGACTTGGGGAATTTCAGCAGGACAATGCAACATCCCACATGTCCAGAATTGCTATAGAGTGGCTTCAGGAGCACTCTTCTGAATTTAGACACTTCCGCTGGCCACCAAAAGCTCCAGATATGAACCTTATTGAATATATCTGGGATGCCTTGCAACATGCTGTTTAGAAGAGATCTTTCACTCCCTCTTACTCCTACTGATTTATGGACAGCCCTGCAGGATTCGTGGTGCCAATTACCTTCAGCACTACTTCAGACATTAATCGAATCCATGCCACGTCGTGTTGCTGCAGCACTTCTGCGTGCTCATGGGGCCCTACACAATATTAGGCAGGTGCACCAGTTTTTTTTTTTTTGGCTCTTCAGTGTATAAATATTGATTGCTGAATTTCAGAAAGAGTAAACATTAATGTAATTCAACTGTAAATTCTTTAATGCATTTCGTCAAGATTCCTATTTTTTTAAAAAGACTTCAGACGTTGTGTCAAGATTCCTATTAAAAAAAGGACTTCAAAAGATTCAAAAGGCTACTTTTTGAGTCTAATTTGAAAATGAATGAACATAAAAGCAAGGAATTTAGAGGAAGTGGGCATTAATCAGTTTTTTATTGAATGCGACCCATAATTTTGCATAAGTTTAAGCTAAATATGTTTTACAGCAAAAAAAAAATTTTTTTTTTTGGCAGAAAAGTCCATTTTTAGATAAGGCAGTACATTATAGTTTTATGACGGAAAATGTCGTAGAAGCATTACAAAAATGAATTCTAATAAGGAATGTGTCTACCCCTGATTGCAACGGTTGCTACCAATTAAGCTGACGGATGCCGAAATGGGAAGCGAATATCAGACATAGAATAATCCTTGTTCACCTCGTATAACGACCATGGAGAAGGACTTAAGACAACAACGTGTCTACCAAGGCATCCATCATCTCTATCGCACTTATGTCTGGGGATTGAGCTGACCTTTCTATCTGATCCAAAACATGATCGTTAAGATAGCCCTCAAAAAGCCCATCTCGGTAAGCTCGTGTAATATCATTGATCAGAAAGAATTCGTTAACAACAGTAGCAACATAAGGGTGAATATATTGATCAAGGATCTTGTCCCGATATCTCACATCCATGGAACGTATGCAGGTTAGTGTGACGACTGAGAGAGAAAGAGAGAGATTCCTGCCTAAACCAGGATTCCACCATCTCTGTAACTCTGTTTTTCAACAATGTCAGATGGGTTGTATCTGATGTGTTGTTTACTCCAAATCAGCAAATGCTCTGTATCAGTCTCCTATTTGAACCTAGACTCGTTTGTGAAGAGTGAAGAAGCTATCTCGTTCAGAAAACTTGCTCTTTTACCCAACATAATGAGTACGTTTCTGTCGTCAATTCAGAGGGTACACATAATTGGTTATCTTGTATAGAAGTCTACATTATGAAGGCATCTTCGTCCCGTACTGGCTGAGAATTTTGTTTCTGATGCGACAAAATGATCTGCAACGAGCTGAGGCACAGTAATGCTTCTTCTTCGGTCTAAAAGACATAGAAAATTGTCTCTCGCAGTTGCATCTCGAGGTTGACCCAGAACATATCTTTTAGAGACAGAATCTTTAGATTTAAATTGAACTCAAAGTCTTTGGACCACACATTGAGCCTGATACAATCAAATTTCCATCCACCTAAATTCCTGCCAAGCTAATGAATCGGGTAAACGACTTCCTTAGACATTACTAAAATGTTCTGAGTATTGTTAAAGAAATTATTAACTATTGAGATCAGCAATCGTTCAAAACGTACGCAAGAAGTTGGGAAAGTTTGTTTTTTAGCACATTTTCTCCATTTCCTAAACAAATGTCCATTTCTGTAAAAGAAAAGTAAAGGCTATCGATTTAGCATAAATTTTCTTAAAGTTCAATACTATCATTCATATAAATTATGAATGAAATTTTTACTGTATTTTATTAGCGAGCTTTTAAATAAAATGTTATACATTAGCTTTTGGAAGCTAGTATTTTGTGAAAGATGATTTATGCTCAACTTTTTCTAACTTTTTTTCATAATTAATGATTAAAGCAATGAAAAAGCTTTTGTTTCTTAAATATTGGTATAAACATTATTTTTTAAATGTAACTAATAATCAATAATAAACCTCTATTTTTTTTTAAAAAATTTAATGAAATTTAGAGCTCTGTAGATTCATTTACTTCTAAACTTTAAAATATAAATCTGTTTTTTCAATATAAGAACAAGTTTGTGCAAAGATTAAAACTAGATTTATACAGGGCATCGCAGAAATAACTGAATAATCAAAACACAAATTGCATATGAAACTAACCTCTTAAAACTAATTTGGAGTTCCTTTTCCCCCCATATTTTCACTTTTAAGTTTTAACTGCCATCTTCTTAGGGAAAAAAATGTGATATTTTAATGATATTCATATAAAGAGATGTAGAGAGTTTGGAAGATACTATTAGTGAGAAATTGGGAGCGGAAAGGTTATGTTACAATTAACCAATGATTCGGAACTTATTTCATTGCTAATTGTATGTTAATTTATGTTTGCTGAACTACAATTGTTATTTTTCAGAGATGTTATTAATCTAGTCTACCATTAACAACAATTTCGACTTGAAAAATAGTTTTCTTAATTAAAACATTTATATATGCGCTTTTCTAATGAATTGACGTCAGTCTCATTATATCCAGTTAATCTCTGCTCGTCGCTGGGATAGTGTTGGAAGAAAACATCAAATGAGCGAAAGTTATTCAAGTATTTTGTATACAACTATGTGATTGATTCAAATATCTCATGTGCTTGCGAAAGAATTACTGTCTAAGTAATTGGGAAATTATAAGATATATGTATATGTTACCATTAAAGTGTATAATTATTACATCATAGAAAAACTAGGTATCTCATGAAATAACTAGACAAGTCAATTAAAGTATATAATAGATGAAAATTTTCATACTTTACTTAGGTATTCTATGAAATAACTACGTATTCTATGAAATAACTAAGGATACACCGTTAAAGTGAAAAATAAACAATTTCAAAGATATTTTATAAATAAATGATCATAAATAGTTAAAATCTCTTAAAAAATATTTTTTATTCCTTTTGCGGATGAATAATTGATAAATACTAAGGGAAACCAGATGATATAATTTATTGTGATGCTCATATTGTTAACATTAGTTAAACAGAAAGAGGGAAAAAGAATATGTTGCAAAAATAGATTATATTTAAATATTATCAACAAAAATGCATGCTGGGGAGAAAAACTGTAGCTTCATAAAAACATCGTGTAAACTTTTTAAAACAAAAATAAAAGATTATTAAATTCCATGAGATACCTTTATATATATATATATATATTTTACTTTTCATTATTTATTAGAGCAAGGATTGCTGTCATGACAATTTGGATTGCACTGCTTATTATTTTTGAAACAAGCACTCTTTTTACTATTACACATTTTTTTTTACACGGGTATTTTTTAAATCCTTGCCCAGTACCACAACTTTGAGCTGTTGCAACAAATCGAAGCATTGTGTCAATATTTGGAACTTCAATGGAAATTAATTCTCGCTGGCATAAACTGAACTGATATCTAGAGTACAATTGTTTTATTCGTCATCTCTAGTTCCTAATCGAAAAAATCATCTTCCGAAAGCAGCTAGAACTGGTTCAAAGAACTTTCGAGTGCCTTTAACGATCAAGTAATCGTTATTTCATAGAATACCTAGTTAAATCGCGCGCGCGCGTAGAATTCAATAATTTTATATGCTTTAACTGACTTGTCTAGTTTTTTCATGAAATACTTAGTTGTTCTATGAAATAACGAATTTTACACTTTAACGGTAAGACATATATAAATGATTCAATTATGGATAATTTTTGTAAATAAATATTCAATCTTTTTTATGTATGCATAATGCAAAATACCCATAAAAGTGTCATAAGCTTCGATCCACCTCAAGAACGTTGACATGTCTATTTTATGTTCCCCCTGAATCAATAGTGATAACAGTAGTGTGGGATGTACAACCAATCCAAATAGTTAAATGCAAAAAACTTTCCGAAATCCTTTTGGAATAATATTGATGCATGCATTAATGCAAAAGGCAACTGTATAATATAAAGAAATAAAAAAAAAATTTGAATCTGAGTCATAAGAGAGATAAAAATAGATGCACGAATAAATAATATGTATTTTTATTTTCAAGAGATTATTGGAATCTGGATAAATAATCGGAATAATAAGTAAAGGAAAATTATAAGTAAATATACATGTTACCGTAAATAAACGAAATACGTTTACTTCGGTACTTGCAAGTATAAAAGCGACCATCCGTAATAATTATTATATCTTTCTGTCATTAGCCCGTTCTTATTACAAGTTCACAGTAAGTAAGCGAATTACATAAAATTGACCAATATTGCTCATAAATCATTTACACGCCAGATCAGAGTATATTACATCGTAAGCAAAAATTTAAACACAGAAGAAAACACAAACTGACAGACTATATATTTGAGTGACACAATTTTATGAATATCGATTACGTACAACCATAAAGTTTCGGTACATATCCGAAATAAAATTTTCTTAATATCCGTAATAAGAAATCATTTACATTACTAAGTAGGGGAAATTACAGATGCTCTTAAAATACGTATTTTTACTTGTAAATGTACGTAATAACGGATTTCAGCTATTTTGGGTAATACACTTATATGTATAAATAGTCATGCTTAAATTATTTTCAGTGCGTAGTATAAAAACTTAATCTATATTTATATATAATTTTCAATCTACAAAAGCTAGTGGCTGAGTGTCTTGATCGTGAACTCCTGTTGGTGTTGTCGAGTGACGGATTGGAATCATAATATCACTGAAGACCCACCATATAAAAGGGCTGATGCACGTTAAGGCTCAAAGTCCTTATGTTTATGCGACGTGTAAGTTTGGAGAGAGAGGTGTGCCAGAGCCCAAGTGTCACACACACATTCTGTCACTTGACGGAGATTCAAAATCACGAGGTGCATCGCTAATAGTCCTTGCGTTTCTTTGTGTCCAACGTTAATAAAAATTGGAATTAATCCAAACTAATTACTATTATGTTCTTAATAATCTAAGATTCATTTGGACTGAAGGGAGAAACATTTTTCTCAAATATAATACCACAGAAAGATTTTTTTTTTTGTATAACTGAATGAATAACTCTTTTAAGAAATAAGAATTTACTTGAACATGTTTTAACAATACACCCCTCTTTATAAGAATGAACCTCTCTCACATTTCCATATAATAAAAACCATTCATTTTCTATGGTTATGTTTTCGTATCATTACCTTAAAACAACTCTTTCTATGCAATTATCCCCTCCCTCACTTCCCAAATATATTGAATTCTATATTTGCAGCCTTATTTCCTATTTAATGGAATTAAGTGTTTCAAGGGTTTATTTAATTTACGTCATTAATTTAAAGAGTTATTAAAAGGGAAGATCTCTTCAATTTTTCTTTTCAGTTTGAATTATAACTCAGAAAGCCCAGAGCATTCAATGACTTTTCTCGCAAAACCTTTCTTTTCTATATACAGAAATTTTATTTTTCAATATTTTTTTATTAGTGTTCTTTGAAAAGTATTTTTATAGAAAACTTTTTCCCTTTTGCATTTAAATGTAGTGAAAATTTTGATTGAATTTTAATTCTATTTAATTTAACGATTTCGATACGTTGCTCAATTTTCTTACTCTTCATTTGATTTAAACTTTTAAAGCTTTTTCCATGATAGATAAAAAAAAAAAAAAAAATGAGTGAGGCGAAGCTTATGTGTGCATCTTCGACAAATGATAAAACCTATCTTTAGATAGATAGTTTTCATTTAAAATGGACTACAGTCGACTCCGATAATTCGAAGTTGGAGGAACCAATGAAAAACTTTGAGTTATCAAGAGGGTAAAAAAAAACCCTCCCAAAATACACGAAGTGAAAATTTTTCTAACACATTTAAATTTTAAACTATGCAATAAAACAACAATTGTACATATGTATAAAATTACTGTATAGTATTTTCAAAAAGTACATATTATATACAGTATAAATATTATACAGAAGTTAAAAATCCTGTATTAAAACAATACACTTATGTAGGAATTCTCGAATAGGATTCTTTCACGCACCACCAAATCTCTTCCATTCGTCATTAGAAATAAAATCGTTTCGAACCTCAGACACTGTCCCCAACACCATTGGTTCTTCAAGGCAGGGTTCAGTCTGGGCCATGCCCTATTTGGTGCCACAGGCTATAAGTCACACAGATGAGCCATAAATCGTCATGTCAGTCCGACGCCAAACACACAGTCCTACGCATCACTTCTTCGCAATAACAGACCATTCTTTCATAACGTATGTGTAGCAAGGCCACGTGTTAAACGAAAGATATGGATGGCTGACAACAAGTGCGGCCGGTCTATTGTCCACTTGAAGAAGGAAAGCAATAAAAGTGCCTTTTTGCTTGAGAAATCGGGAAACACAAAGAAGAGACGGCAGACAGACTGTCATCAAAGGGGCTACGTTACAGGGAAGACAAGCAGAGACAATACAACACAAAATATATAAGCTCCATCCTCTTTGTTACTTTAGATAGTAAGTGTTCAAGTTGTCGAGAGTTTTATTGCGTATTGTAGTCTAACCAGCGGATTTTACTTCGGAATACTGAGTTTACCAAAACGTATTGTTTTAGTTCGAAATATCAAGAGTTTTTCTAGAGGCTGAGCATATACTTCGAATTGCCAAGAGGTTTGTATTATCGAAGGATTGAATTAGCGAGAGTCAACTGTATATTTTTTTGAAAGCTAACCCACGACGAAATGAATAACGATGTCCAAGTTCACCAAATTATATTTTATTAAATTTTTCTTAATTTACTCGATTTTTAAAAAAATTCTAAAATTGCTTTTATGTTAAATCCAAAGAAAACAGAACACAAATTTCAAAATTTTAAGTATCAGCAAACAAAGTTAAAAATATAAAAAGTAGAGACAGTGAAATCAAAATCCGAGTATTTGTCCGATTATTATTTTATTTCATCATTTTAGAAATTTATAAAAGTAAAGATACAAGAGAGATAGAGAATATTCTAAAAGTTTTACGTACTCTCAGATACGTTTACGCACAATTTTCATTCCGAATACTTATAAATATCTACAAAATTATGTTATTGTAATTTTTTTGAAATGAAGACTATAAACATTTTTTAGTTCAGCTTCTGATTCACATTTTAAGAAACTTCTTTAGTAGAGTATTTCTTAAAAATGATTTTTAAATTAATATCAGTAATTATAAATGCAAAAATTCATCCCTAGTAGTAAAAGGATTTCGTATCAAAATTTGGAATTATTTAATACAGATATGTTTCAATTCCAAATATATCATAAGTAATAAATATCTCCTTGAATATCTTGAATCCTGTTCTTCTCACGGAGGATTTTTTTTAAAAAAATAAGAATCATCTGCCCCTTTAGCTTGTTGGCATAGAATTTTTTTTTAATAAGGCTTATATCCAAATTAAAAAATTTCAAACAACTTTTTTGAATGATATCTAATTATTCGTATTAATCACCTATATAATCTCCAGTGAATTTCTGAAACAATACGTTTTTGCAATGGTTAGTTCGAAAAAGAATCGTAATTATGTTACAAAGAACAAACGAATACATACAAAGTAATAGGATTCAAACACACAAAGCAATATGCATTAAAAAGTCTTAAAACTGAAAAAAAAATAAAGGAAAAAATAACACTAAATTCTATTTCTAAAGTTAATAGTTATCCAAAACAAATAGCTCGAACTAATTTAGCTTGAAAATGAACAGAAAATAAGTAATAGAATTAACGTTAAGTGGAAATCAAAAAAATATTTGGAACAGATAAAATAGGCTTAACTGTGATCAAGATATCATAAATATCGCGAAGGCACAAACTGAAAAAAAAAATTATAATATTAACGTTTTAAATTAAAAAAATGTCCAAAAAGGATAAATTTAACTGAAATTTAGCTTAGCTTTCATCAAAAATAAAACAGGCTTAGTTTTGATTAAATTATATCCAATATGCAAATAAATAATAATACTAATAAAATTTGCAAACAAAAGCCGTGTTGCCAAATTTAAAAGCAACTTTTTAAAAAATACTTTATAAACGATGATTCATTCGAGAAACAATTGTAATTCTACCACAAAGAACAAATAAATGAATAAATGTAACAATAAATAATTATAATGTTAAAGCAAATATGTAATAACTTCTATAGAACTACATGAAGAAATAGATGTGACGTCATATATTTAGAATTATGAAAAATCACTTGGAATTTGTAAGAAATGTTATTTCCCATATCATAATTTCCATCACCCATGTGACGTTTGATTCAATAATGGTAGCGTGTTTGAAATATAATAATTTAGTTTAATTAAGTCACAGCTATTATTTACATTAATATACAATTTTGCACTATGAGATGACTTTAGAGTTCCAAAATAATTTTGTGAGGGAGGGATCTTGTTGGTGTCTGTTCCATGCGAAGTTTTCGCTCTCCACCCTCTTCTCTCCCGGGTCCTTTTTTGGTCCCTCCTGCGGTTGACCGACCTCGTCTCCTTTCACACCCCACATCCGGTGGTGGCGAAATGCTTCCCCTCGGGTCAAAGGTTGCAGGGGCTAATTAAGACACGTCCGTCGCAGTATATTAGCGACTGCAGGTGTTTTTGCACGTGTGGTCATCATTCTTATAAAACTGACCCGGCCGTGGGAAGCAAGTCCCAGATGTCTCAAAGGGGGACGCACATACGTCACACCCAGTTTCAGCATATAGAATTTCAAATAAGCCTGGGCTTTTTTCTGCTTTTATACAATAATGCTTACTCGCACATTTTTCTCTTTTATTATTATTGATTAAATCATCACGTTATAAAACATGAAGAACAGAAAAAGAATCATGTGTCACCAAGTAACATGATAGCATAAATAAGTGTTCTTTTGTATTTATAATATCGGATGTATGCATATTCGACAGAAAATTTTTATTTTGATGGAGTTTTGCTTAACTTCAAAACTTTCAATATTTTATCAATCAATGATGCAAAAGACTATAACAATGTTTTGATGGTTTAATATCCCTTTTAAATCAACCCGGTTAACAATTCGTTAATTAGATATATTTTAATTGACTGGTACTTGATCTTCAGTTTTTGTTATTCGTCTTCGAGAATAAAAAAAAATCTTTAAAAAATAGAGGGAGGGGGGGATTATCAAATAAAATAAAAGTGAACAAAAATTGGAAGAAAACGACATAAAGAAAAGAAAAAATTCAGAACTCTGACTTGGCGAGGCAATAATTATATTTAGAAATCTACAAACTTATTATTTAAATGAATTTTCTAAGAAAAATGGGATTTTTTCTGAAAACTGACCTCGGAAAATGTAATAATTCAGAAACGAATTAGTATAATTTACTGTAGCATGATATACATTTACTTCTCAAAGCCCTGAAAGAGTAAGAGATAGCAAATGTTAATCAAAATTTATTCATTTGTGTTTAACGGACATTTTAACGACAAAAGTGGGGGAAAAATTGGGCAAAATTCAATCAAAACGTATTGAAATATTTATCAAATTCAAATTAATCAAAATATCACTCAAATTGCACTTATAATATATCTTTAATACTCTTCGAAATGTACATAAGAAAGTAAGGTGTAACGTTTGTAACAATGCTTTTATACTTGAACTATTTTCCCACAAACAAAATTTTCACTCATTCTATTTTAAAAGTACAGCATTATTTACTAAAAGGATTAAAGTGGAAGCAAAAGTTTGTTTATATAGTGTCTTGTTTTAATACCAAAAAGAAAAAAAAACTACTTAAAACCTGAAAAGGATATTTTGTAACACTTTTTTAAAAAAATCTGATTCAGAATATGTGTAGGCGGATACCTTAAAATGAAGCTTCCATCAAAGCCTTGGGCAATTCAAAAATAAAACTCCACAAATTTTTTTCGCTGATTTATTGAATAAATTACATCAATATATATGGAAATTAAATCCGAAGAATGACCAGAAATAAAAACATAAATAAAGTAAATGATCTGAAACATTAATGTTCTTTCGCTTGAAGTTCCTAAAGGTTTTATGTTTGTTCTGCTGGAGTTCTTAAAACATTTTTAATATTTCTATCTTATTTTCCCCTTCATCCACAGGTAAGATACCCCAAAATGTGTGTTTTGATATTTTCATGAATTGGATCTTCATACATAATTTATAAAATTAAATTTTTTTTTCTTTTCTGTGAAATTTTGAAAAACACGTTTTATGAAAATTAGATCCATTGATTTTTTAAAAAAATATATTATATTTAGTATATAAAGACTCTAAGTATTATACATTCAAATCGTTGTTATTATAAACAGACTATGAATGACATTAAGTTTGCAGCAAAGCTGATTTTGTTATTTTCCGAAATTGTGATTGGCATTTTCTTTGAAAGCATTTTTTCAATAAACTAGATTTTTATCATAAGAATGAAAAGAATCTCTAATGTTGTAGTCTGCTTATATTACAATAAGATTTTAACACTTTGAACTTTTTTATCGCACATATGTTTACCAATTCTTACATTGTAAAGAGTTACAATAGTTTAATGTATATTTTATATGCGTAAATTTCTTTTAAAATGTGTCACAATGTTTATTCCTTTGAAGAGATATTACTTGATTTTTATAATTTCTTATTGTTTCAGTGTGTCTATGAACCTTTTTTGGTTTTATAATCAACATGAATATTTGTTATTATTAATATTGATTACAATAGACAAAAAAAAAAAGATTGCCTTAAATGAATCTATAAAGGAAAAGAGAGAGAGAGAATAAACAATTTTCGCTTAAGGTAGTTAATCTCCTTTCTACTATGAGAACAAAGACCGATATAAGTAATTTTAAAACAAATAACATTCGAAGTCAATGAAATCTTAATAAAGTAATCTCTCCGTTTATCCCTTGATTAGGCTTGAGATATCAAACCTTAAATTCATTATAAAGTATTATATGAAAACACAATAGAGAAAAAAAAATAGAAACAAATGGTAATTGTGTGAGAAAGTGTGGATTTTTTGTTCTTCCAGTAAATACTTAAAATGCTTCGAATAAAAACTTTTCAATTCCTATAACAGCAAAATGCATATTTAAGAATGTAGAATAGCTTCTTATTTTAAATGGCTTTCATGATTATATCAAGTTGCTATTTTTGTATAAACATGTATAATAACATTTAACTGCTGAAATGAAATGGTATTACATATTTCTCTATTGTAACAATGGTTTTTGTATTTGTGTAAACCCGACAAATCTAGATGAATAAGGAGAAATACATTTCTTTGGATATAGTTCTATCAAGACTAAATCTACTTTATTTTTTCAATAATCCATTTCTTTTTCATTCTATATCTTTGCACTGTTGATGATAATTCAATCAAAGCTATGTTCCTATTTAGCTTCGAATAATTTTTGACATCAACTAATGATAATGTTGTAATTTTTTTTCAGTTTATTTTTAAGCTTAACTGGGGTTTAAGTTATTTATTTTAGATAATTCTTACCTTTCATTTATGCTAATTTGTAATTTATTTCCCATTTACCATATTTATCTTAAGTTGTTTTGTGTATTTGGATCTTATTCTTTCTTAATCCACGCCTTTAATTGTGGATTCTATTATTTATCCTCTCCTTATCCAATTCTGAAGCCAGTCTCCTAAGGTGAAATTTTTGTGTTAGTGTAAGTGTATTCGTTTTGTGTTCATTTAAACTTTCTAAGCGTTTGTAACGATTTTTTCACTTAAGAAACCCCCAACGAACGTTCTTGCCACATTCAGTTGATGCATGTATTCACGCGCTGAATTTTGCTCTAACGATCTGATGGTCAATGGCCAGGCATTTGATAAATATGGCCTGTCCAGAATTAAACATAAACCCTTTTCTATTTTTTTTAGATTTTATTGCAGCTACATTTTTTTTTATATAGGAATATATTTATCTCCAGAATTCAATGAGCGATACTCCCTATGTCTTTTGTTCCTATAAAAAATATTATTTCATAATAAAAACCTAATTTAAGAACAATTTATATAAGTCATTGTTTCTGTATAGTATTTTCACTTAGCAAACGTATAACGCCCTTAATCTTCGCAAAATAAAATCGCCAAGAAGATAATCTGATCAAACCCATCTGCTAAGCTTAGTCATTTGCAGAAAAACCATTCAGCGAAGGGAAAGACTGAAATTACTTCTGACCCAGAGGATTGGTGTAGGATTAGCAAGGATTTCCCCACTCAGAAAAAAAAGAAAGGATGAGTAGATTGCACCAACTTGGCACATACGCATTGATTAATACCAATACCAAATTGGAACTTCCATGATAATCAGGAAAAATTTGATTTTGTTAATGCTCAAATATAAAGCTTAGTATATAAAAAAATATTTATGCATATTTTCTTATTGAACTTTAAAAATATTTGTTTTTTATATTGACGATTATTAATATATACGCTGCCATAAATACTTTCAGATTTCAAGCAATCAGTGCATTCTCATTTTTTATAAATAGTTTTTTTTTATAAAAAAAATTCTCTTTCTACAACATTTTATAATTTTTATTGAAATTTTAATTTAATTAATTATATTTTTCAAAAATTATATTATTTTTAAAAAAACAATAATTATATTTTAAAGAAATCTAATACTTTTTTTAAAAATATTATATTATTGAAACAAATATTATATTAAAAAAATAGTATACTTTTTAAAATTAACTAACTGTAATTTTTTTAAAAAATAATAATACTCTTTATAAAATTACTTATATTTTTATAATTCTTTTTTTAAGAAAAAAAGTAAAATATTTGAAAAAAATAATTAGTAAACGAAAATAATATGATAATATTTCTTAAAAGAGGTATTCGACTTCAAAAAAAATAATAATTGTTTAGAGATTATCTGTCTGCTCTTTCAATTACAGTCGTATTAGCGTATCCCAGAGGGAAAATATTAAACTAGAATAATAAAGAAGTTACTTAACATATAAAGATATCGGTATATATGGAATCTTCTTTCTTTAAATTTAATAATAAAAATATAAAAACAAAAGAGTTATATTTCCCTGTAACCTTTACTTTAATGTGAAAATGTCATTCAGTAGTTTTTCTTAATATTAGAACTCATAACTACTTCTTAAATGCTCAAATACAAAAATTTACATAATTCAATCATTATACAAAAGTATATAAAAAGGTTTAGGAGTACTTACTCATTGTTTTGATGATGTTTCACTTGAATAATTTTGAATTCCAGAAATCGATTGAGTTCAAATAAAATCAACCAAATTGGTTAGAAATTTATATTTTTATTCAAGTCATGCAATTAAAATCATTTAGCGCCAATTCCAGTTTCAACAATATAAATTTCTTAAAATAAATGAAATTTTTAAAAAAAAATCGGAAAAACACGATACGGAAAAAAACAAATTCAATGTTCTTTAAAATGATAATGAGAATTCTACTGCAACACTAAGATCAAGCAAACGATAATTGAAGAAGATATTCAAAATTTTAAAACAGATATGAATGATATTAATTGGAAAACGATTATGATAAATATCGATTTGAGGTGGAATAAAATATTAATTATGTCAATTTACTATATTTAATAATCAAATAATCAAGTCATGCAATTAAAATCATTTAGCACCAATTCTAGTTTCAACAATATAAATTTCTTTAAGTAAATGAAAATTAAAAAAAAAAATCAGAAAAACACGATGCGGAAAAAAACAAATTTAATGTTCTTTAAAATGATAATGAGAATTCTACTACAACACTAAGATTAAGCAAACGATAATTAAAGAAGATATTTATAATTTTAAAACAATTATGAATGGTATTAATTGAAAAAAGATTATGATAAATATCGATTTTAGGTGGAATAAAATATTAATTATATCAATTTACTATACTTAACAATCAAATATAATTTTATTCATTCTTTTTATATTTTTATATTTATTATTATTTTAAAGCTTTGTCAGTTTTACAGATTTTATTTGTGTAAATTTATCGATTGAGGAACAATAAACAAAATAATTCTATAACTATCAGACAAACGATTTCAAAGTCATTTATTAACTGCATTTAATATAAATTATTTCTTACTTAAAATTTATATTTCTTGCATCGTTTAAATAAACCCTATTTCTTAATAACTAAAGAAATAAAATGAATTAAAGTCTTTGATCTCTTTTAAAGGAATATTCTATGAGCGCTAACAAAATCCGGCTAAATTTAAGATTCTAAAATGTGAAATACATTAACAGCAAACTATAGCTGCAAATTTAACTTAATTTCGCTAATTAACTTCCATACACTTGAACTACTGTAGATAAGTCTTTATATACTTAATCTTTTAAAAGGAAAGGTATTTACAGTATTAGGGGCTGTGCGTTGTTCAGTGTTTCGGCCAATAATTGATGTTTCGCATTCTTAAGCCCCCGTTTCTTTCGCTTTATGAAGAATAAGAATTTGTAATGGAAACTAAAAAAATGGATTATCCGTAAATTGAGGGATTTAAAATTACCAAACAGTTGGGAATACTCTTTTAAAAAGTTATCAGAATAAAAATGTTTTCATCAAAACGAGAATCAAGAGATTTGGTCTATAAAATATTTGGTACTAATGCGTTATAGTACATGGGAAAGGTTACGAAATGAAAGTGCTAGTCATATAATACAACTTCGAAAAAACAATTCTTATGGAATGATAAAAAGTTATAGGAGCCCAAAATACTGTTTGTCTAGTCTTCTGTTTGAAACTAGATAAAATAATTTAGTTGCTTTTCAGACATCTTTTTTCCATTCCTTCTACAGTTTAAAAAAATGAAACGTGTTCTTTTGTTTTGTTTCAATTCAATATAAGAAGTTATGTCCTTTTATTTCTCTATTTTATTGTATTTATTGCGACAGTTGGAAATTTGTTGTGTTTCAATGGATTTATCGTAATAGATTTATTTCAATTTTTTAAAGAGTAATAGAATTCAGGAAAAGGAAAAAATTTAAGAAAAATAATTATAAATTACTTTTTTTCAAAAACTTTTTAGATCAAATTTGTATAGTAAAAATCACTTTTAAACACCTGTTTGATTGTGGGTAAAGTTGTGTCATATTACTATTACGGCGAATGTAAATTTTCTACAAAGTGCATTGAATTTGACTGTAAAAACAGAATTTGTGTTATTATTTTTTATTCCCGTTATTTTATGTAATTAAATTTATAATATCTTTATCACGTATGTACAATAAGCATTCTGACTGTATTATCAAAGCAGTTTCGCTAAGTCAGTTATAATTCTCGCCAGCGCCGCTATTTGAAACGTCAACACTAATTTTCATTTATTTTAATTTTAAAAGTATTTAAATCTTAAGAATACCAAGACATATGAGATTTAATTTAAGAAAGTTTCCATTTAGAAACATTGTATTATTTACATATGTTTTGATGCTAAGCACATATAAAGAACGATTTTTTAAAAATTAAATGGCCTTTAATAAACACATTTTCATCTGCATTGTTTAATGACATGTGACTAGTCGCGTTTAAGGAAAGGTAACTGTTTAATGTTGCTTAGTTATAATTAGAACCTTTTTCTTTCTTACTTTCGTATCTCATGACTAAACTAGTAATTAACCAATCATGTAATGATTATCTTTCATGTTTTTCTATCTGAGATATTCTAATAATATTTTTAAAAAAGGCTTCTTTCCACTTGAATGAAAAAAGAGTTTCCTGTCTGAAGCAATTGTGAGGATCTTTTTTCCCTCAAGCCCTTAGCCAATAAAGAAAAAAAAATAATAGTGAAGATAATATCTTTTTGATAAATAGTTAATATTTGAATATTAATTAAATTATTTCAGTATTCATTAGGGAACCCTATGAAAATGGATGGAAAAAAGAACATATCGGAATCATTTATTGAAATACATTCATTACCTTTTTAAAATGCTATAAACACATCTAGGTACTAATTGCCGTTTTGGAGTTACTTAAATAGTAGCAAAGATTGAAAAAAATGGAGAAAAGATAATCAGCTTATGATGTTAAAAAATTTAAACAAATGTTAAACTTTGTTTTCCGCTACATGATTGAAGAAAATAAGCAATTTAATTTTTTTTCATACATACACACACAAATACAAATATATATGTATATGTGTGTACTCTTTCTGTTTCTTCTTACTAGAGTCAAATGAATACGCAGCCCAAATTTGCAGGGGAGGAAAAGAAATTCACTCACCCCACAATAGGATTATATTTTCGAATTCAAAGTAGTTGAGCTCACGGAAGCCTAGTGGTCATGGTCACGAACTCATGGGCGGCGCTGTCAAGTTGTGGGTTCACGTTCTGATGCCACTGAAGATCCACCTTGAAGAAGGGCTCATACACGTTAAATCTGTAACGGATCATGCCCTCACATTGAAGTGGTAAGGAGTTTATAAAGTGGGATGCAAGCTGAGATATTGTCCTAGTCACTTGAAAAATTACGATATTCAAAATTACGAAGTCCGTTTCCAATAGGCATCGTGATGCTTTAGAGTACGATGTAAATTAAAATCAAAATCAAAGCCTGATATATTAAACAATCTGTATTACTAAAAATTACATCACATTTTTGAATACTACCTCTTTGAAATGTGATTTAATGGAATTTATACCAATTCTGATGTATATGTAATACAGTCCTCAGATTTTTGAAATTCTTTAGAGTGAATGTTATTGTGATAAAAGGAATGTACTAAGCTAATACATCTCAAACAATCATAGGGTTAACTTTTTAGAAATTCAAAGTTCCGCCTTCGTAGGTTGTAGGGTCAGTTAACCTTTTACCAACCATTTGCAATTTCAGCACTCAAAGTTAATTGGAAAGCAATTTAACAATCTCTGTCAAATGAAAACTTGAAAACATTTAAATCCGCTTAAAAGACTAAGAAATTTGTCAATTTAATTTTTTTCTTTCGATTTTCGATATGACTCTTCATATTTCTTTTAGTGATTCGAATGTTAGTTATAAAATTTTTTAAAAAAACTTTCAAATATTAGAAGAGTACATATATAGATCAGCGTTGTTTAACTCGCGGCCCACAAGAACATTTTTACACCCCGACCGATATGACAGCACACAATAATCAGTGGTGTAACGTACACCCCCGCATTGCGGGGGGGGGCGGCGGCTAAGGGACTCTAGGGGGCCTAAAGCTTGACCGACTCTTATTTGAGCTTGGGGCCCCAAACCTGAGATTTCAGGGGGCCTAATATTCTCCGTTACGCCACTGACAATAATATGTAATAAAATTTTTAAAAAAATCCCCCAAATAGCAAATATAATAGCAGAGAGGAGAAGTCAAGTGTCAACGTTTACATTAATTTTTTTCTTTTATATATGTTTATTATAATGTTTTATTCGAAATAAATCTAATTTTCTATGAAGATTGATTTTTTTTTTGCGGCCCACTTGAAGCTAAACCTTGTTTGTTTCGCCCAAGCTAGTTGACTTTGACATCTTTGATATAGATTTATTTTAGGCTGGGTTATTTTTAGCATCAAACGCACAAAATTCTGGTTTCCAATGCTTATATAATTAAAAACTTCATCGGATTAACAAAACTTTCAGAAATTCAAAACTGCCCTTAGGTGGAAGAGCGCTGACAAATGAAATATTTAAGATAATATTGCTGTTGAGAGTGCTTCAGAGTGGACGTGATTTTCAACAGCGTCTTTCAAATATGAATCCTGCAGTAATTCAATTACTCGACTAAGAAAGGGATGTATAACTCATAGGATAAATATTTATATCTACTGACTGATTCAGTGACAGTTGGAAATCTTTTCGCTTACATCCATGTCCTGAATATATCAACAAGTCCAACAAGGGTGGCTCATTGAGCAATAGAATATAATTAAATTATCTTCTAATGAAGGAGTTACTTTCTCCCCCGGTCTTAACAAGAATTTAAAAAGGGCTTGGGGAAAAGTGTCAGAATAAATCAAGGTTGTTTAAACTGATTATTTGAAGAGTAGGCGGGTGAATGTGGAAAAGGAACTATATTCGTCTATTGCCCAGAGATTTCAATCTGTACAAAGAACACGCTGGTGTGTGAATGGGTTTGCAAAAATGAAGAGTTGGTTCTGTTTGCGTATCATTTAAGGCAGGATAAACTCATTAGATCATTTAGAAAACTTTCTGAGATTGTACTATATTAGTTCTTCTAACTTTTTATTGTTAAATGAAGAAGAAAAAATGTTCCCAATTTACTTACTTGCTGAGACAGACAAATATGATTGGCTGAAAAGGAAATTCATATACCTTACAGGGCTTCATAATGCTGCAAATTTAATGAGTATAAATTCTGAATCCTAAATGGTTGGGAACTCATTTAAAGCACAGAATAGAAGCATAATTTAAATTTTAAATGTTAAATGATAAAAGGGCATTTTGTCATCTAAATAAGTCCAATGCTCCAAAGCAGGGGGTCGGTAAACATTCGAGATAGAAAAACCAAGTTGTACGTGAAACAAAATAACTAAGATATCAAACAGTCATTTATATGCATTTGCGTGCGCAAAGGGGAGAGGGTCTAGCAGAGGTCACGATCATAACTCCTGTGCTCTAATTAATATTTTTTAAAGAAATATTTAAATAAAATTTTATACAAAGTAAAACATTTTCTACTTTTGTAAGAATTATTGAAGATATTTTTCTATGTCTGAAACCCAACGCAAGGACAACCGTTGTCAAAATATCACAATGTTGAGAATTAAACTTTCAACAATCGTGAACAAATTTCCGTATCAATAACGCGACAAGTATTTTATGCAAAAATTTCATGTCTACAAAGAGATTTACAGTTGACTTTCGTTGTTTTGCATTTATAAATAATTTAAGGTATCCGCGCGACTACTTCCGACAATTTTTAAAAAAAAAAAATGGAGATATGGGAATATTTTGGTTGTTTTTAGATTTTTTTAGTATATTTAAGATAAATATGCAAATATTAAGAAGAGAAAAAGAAATTATTATTACTAAAATGGGAAAAAATAGGTAATCATGTACGAAAAGGGACATAAAAGGGACCCATTCTGTGCCCAAAATTTATGAACAAATTTTCATTTTTTTTCAATTCTGATGTGTTGCTATATTATTCCTTTTTGAAATGACCTTCAGGATAAGAGATATTTTTATTTTTACAAAAACTAGAGCACTTTATCTTAGTTATTATACGAAATTGCATAAAAAACAGTGATTGTATTAACATAAGGGACAGTAAAATTTGTAATAAAACAGTGATTGATAAAGCTGAAGGTTAAAACACTTCTACTATTATACAGAACATACACAAAAAATTTAAATTAATTATTTTCAAAACTTTTTTAGCAATCACTGACCCTTTGAGCATTTTCAAAAAAACACATTTCGAGTAAAACGCCGCGTTTTAAAGTAAGACATATTGCTTAAAGTAATGGTATCTGTTTTTTCTAAAAAAACACTTGTAGTTTTTGTTCTAGTGAACGGAAAATAATAAATTTGGTATTTTTATAAAGCCAATAAGATGGCCTATAATATAAAATCTTAAAAAAAATTGTCAATTTTTGGCAAAATTCACAATTTTAGGGTAGTCGGATACCATAAATACCCTTTTTATTATTAACCTTAAAGTTGTTCACTTTTTCCTATGTCATAAGCGTTTCTCTTAAGTGCATTGGTGTAGATAGTTCTTAGTGTGGACTCTGCATCAAAATCCTCCGGGCCCCTTTTTAGATATGAGAACTCTGTTAGTGAGAATTTAGTTGCACATGTTGAGGCCCCTGTAAAATGGGGTCCCCGTATCATTAGTACGGCTGATACGGTGATAGCTAGGACCCTGCTTAAGTGTTAAGGGATTTAAGTGTATTTCTTATCCATTCATGAGTGCTCCCGAGCTGTTGTCAGAAATCCATTTGGGAAGTGTGTCCCATGACGGTATTTTTCAATTTAGTTAAATGTTTTTTACTTCAAAGAACTAATTCTCATATTCTCACTGATTCTCAATAAACTTTGTAAACGAGAAAAAAATTAATTCAGAAGTAACTGACAAATTTTAAACTGTTAATGCAAATAAAGGTACATATTTTCGATAGGTAATTATAAAGGGAAAATAGAAAAGGGAACTATTTTTTTAATAATACATTGAGGGAAAAGAAGTCTGTAATGAGCCGCAACCTCCACGGTTTGCCGACCCCTGTTCTGAAGGATATTTTGCCTCGCCAAGAGGCATAAAAATCGAAACAACCTTACCGTCCTACGAACTTCAATTAAAGAATAATTGCAGTTTACAAGGTCACTAATTTTGAAGGGGTATTAAATACACGCTAGTTATTTTTCAAAAAGGTCTTGAAAAAAAAAATTTTTTAAAGAATTTTGGAATTTTTTTTTTGAATAAATTACAAAATATTTAGAATTGAATTAAATGCGTTGGGAACTTTTTTTTGCCCCGATTAAATCGAAGAGAGTGCAATTATAAAGAGAATGAAGTATACTGATTTTAAGTCGTTTTTGCATATAAAAATTATTGCAGATTGAAAAATACATTTTAAATTATGAAGGTAAATTTATATATCATATTTCATCTTAATTCTTTGTAAATTATTGCTCAATAAAGATTTTTCAAGCAACTGGAAACTATTGAAGTCCTCATTAGTAAAGAGTATTATTACTATACAAATTAAGTATTACAAGGAGAAAAAAAATACATTTGTCATAGAGTGAGTTTAGCAGCATTTTGCGGACGCTCCTTTTTACTCATTCACAAAATTTTCCATATGGAAAAGAATAATTAAAGGAGGATGTGACGGATCTATACGCGTCCTTATTAACAAGTCCTCTTGGGGAAACATTGGGGCCAACATTCACGTTAATTCACAGCCTTTCAAGAAGAAACCCTGATATTTAAATTAGTTGGACTATATAAAGTCAAGGTTTTGTAGATGTAAGATAGAAGGAGCCAGAGAGCTGTTGCGGTGATACGTAGGTGAGAATATTAGAATATTTCACAAACATAGCACGAGTTAAGGAAGTAGTTGCCAAGATATTAAATTATTAGATTGAGGGGATCTAAGATAGATTGAATTAGATTTAGTTATCGGATCACTTGCGCTTGTTCGCTTTGTCTAGTTCACTCAGTTGGGTTTACTTAGAGTTATTCATTGAGGTTAGATTGCTCGCTTTATATATCACTCCTAAGGTTTCCTTTTGTAGTTTCACTTGTGATTGATTAAGTGTGTTTGAAGAGTTATAAAATAATAGTAATTATGGAAGTTGTTGGTGATGCTTTGTTTCCCCCCACACCCTTAGGTAGGCAAGATGGTGAAGGAGCGGTGCCAAATAGGACGCGCTCACAAGGATATTGTATAAAAATTCAACGAAGAAAAAAAGTATTATTTACGATTATAGCTGACTTATCCATTTCAAAATGCAAACTTTTCAATGATTCATTTCTCTTCTGAGTTATATCCTTAGTGCTACAAACAAACTGATAACAAACTGATAACAACAAACTGATAAACAAAACAACAGAATTGGGTCTATTTTGAAAAAGCTATGGTATAAGGGGTTCACTTAAATTTAGGACCTGAAATAGTTGGTTTTTCTGAACATTCCATTACATTATACTTAATTTTTAACTAAAGGAAATCTGAAGTTTGAGTCTATAAATATTTATATAATATTTAAAAAAATTAATATAAATAATAATAATAATAATAATAATAAATAATATTAAATAAAAATAATAATAAATTATAATAATAATAAAAAATATATATAAATTAATAAATTATGATAAAAAAATTAATAAATTATAATAAAAAGTAAATGTTTTATAATAATTAAATGAAAAAACAAATGAAAAATAAGAAGTAATTACCGCTTGCTTACTTATTTTAGAAGGTGGTGGGGGTAATATGAATCCTTTATTTATAATCATCATTTTTTTTTTCCTTTTGAATGTGAACTCTTAAAGTTACCAAACTAAAAATTTTAAAATTTAGATTTAAAATTAATTATGAAGTGTTGTTTTTCCTCCAATTCAATTTTTGTAACAATAATTTTGTTTGAAGTATTTATTTAATCAAGACATTATTGAATCTTTTTTTTTCGTAAATTTATAATTTCCATCTTATTCCTCAAGTCAAATAATTTCGTTAAGGAAAAGAATTTTGTTTCTGGTGATTAAAATAAAAAAGTTGTAACTTCTTCCTAAAATATTTCTTTAACGAGAACTGTGACATTAATAATTGTAACAATGTAAAAAGAAAGATTCTTTTTTTGAAGTTATTTTTTCATTCCGTTTAAAAGTCATTCTAAATATTTACAAAAAAAAAAAAAAAATGAGTTAACAAAAACGTAATACATGAGAATTTGTCCTAAAAAATTAATACCTTCTTTAGTTGCCTGTTAAATTTTTAAAAATATAATTGATACATTTATATTTTTAAAAACTACCTTAGAAGTAAAATAAATTTTAAAAATTTAATTCAAATTTCAATGATTAAGGAAAAGACGCAAAAAAAGGAGCAGAAATTTGGAAAATTACGTTATTCAATCACCAATCATCTAAAATCCCTCATTCTAAAAATATCAAAAAGAAATATAAACAAAAGTTACATTTGCTTTGAAGTAATAATTATTTAAACTCCACCTGTTTATTCATCATTATATATATATAAATTATATTTTTCATCATTACTCATCTATATAATACTATTACTATCTATACTATCATAATATAACTACATGCCATTTACTATCATAATTTTGCGAATGGATAATTATGATGAAATATTTGAGAAAAATGCAGTATGAATATACATACATTTTTAGACTTTATTAATGGTAAAGCATAAACCGAGAAAAGTTCCTTTTGCAAAACAAATGATTATGCCGTATTCATCTGTAACGAATATATCGTATACAAAGGGACATTTTTATCATCTTATTGGGTTAGTTTGTTAAGAGAAACCTTAGTTTGTTAACAGATATCCTTAAAATGTGAATGACTACGATATCAATGTAGGGATTCTCTCATATTTCTATATCTCTATTACCTTTATTTCTTCAGGTATGCCGAGAAAAAATACTTCAAAAGTTATGATAACTAATTAAGACAAAAATTGTATTTTTAGGTTTGTATTTTAAAATGCTAAGTTTAATCCTGTTCAATATAACTTTTATTTTTTATTTTTGTTTGCACCAAATCAGGATAATTCGCAAGTCAAAAGTCAAAAGTTATCTATTTTTTTTTACTTAAGTTACATTTCGATTCTTAAAAAGTTTAAGAAGAGCCATTTTTTTTCAAATCTAAAGTTTTTATATGTATAAGGTAGCACTAGAATTTAATTGCCAGGCATTTAATCATTTCCGCAAAAACATGGGGACATGTTTTTGCGGATACGAAAAAGAGGAACTTTATCTCTCGGAAACCAAACTAAGAAAAAGAATTTATACGAAAAACACGATAAAAATGTGAAGTTAATAGCTCCAGTCATTCGATACTTGACTCTTATTCTCTTTTTTATCCATCTATTAATAATGACAGCGCTTTCCCCCAATATTTGTTTCGCAACGGATTGAAAATCAAATCACGGAAGACATTTGTTAGAAAATGTTAATCACAGTTCCACGATTCAAAACGTTCGATGGAAGATGTTAGGGAGGGGTGGATTAAGAACGCGAACATGACACAGGTCAGGAGGAGGCTAATAACAAAAACCTGAAAGAAAAATAATGAAGCGGAAAAAGGTTCTAATATCGTTTTTCTTTTCTTCCCCCCTCCTCTTTGCAGTGAAAGCTTTTATCTCTGAATCCTTCTTTTTCTATAAAACGCTAATAAAAAGGGGCACTAAAATGATTTCTTTTTGTATGGTAATTCGAGGTGCACTCGTCTGTGTAACTGATTGAAAAAATCGTCTTATAAAAAAAGCAAAAACAGACTGCAACAAGTTTACATGTAATTCCGTTTTTACTTTTTCTTCTTCCTCTTTCTCTCTTAAAATCTAAATATGAGATGTTGTTTGCCCGAACTAATTTTGCTCATTTTTAATCAAAAGTGTTTCATATTTCTTCCCAATGTTCATTAAATGTAACATAAATAATATTTAATAGTTTCTTTCACAGTAACTTTTTCGTAGCATACAATATCTACATTAGCAAACTATACTTATGGTATTCATATACAATGCAACGATTGGGCTCTATAATAAATTTCAAAATTTTAAAAACAATTTTTCTGTTGAAAATGAGTGATTTAGAATAATACACTTTTTTATTATGTGAAAGCATTATATGCTAATTAATTCTATCATCCCCCCTTATAATCTTTCTCTCTCTCTCTATATATACACATAATCGTTTTATATTAACATCGTCACACAATTTTCATCCCCCCCCACACACATTATAAAGATTCTTTATTTCAATTTTCTTAAGTGAGATTTTCTTTAACTCATAATTGTCCTAAGCCCTTCAAGACATCGCGTGACATTATTTAATTCTTTCATTTATCTACCTAAAGAGAATACAATATTGTAAGTACATTTTCATCGCTCGAACACCCACCGCACTAAGACAGGCCTTCTTATTTTTAGAGAAAAAGGCCCTCAGGATGCGACTGAAAATCAATGAGAATAAGACCAAGTACATGCCTTGCACTAAATCATATTTTAACAATTCCTACTTTAAAATTGAAGAGTATAGTTTTGAAGTTGTTGACAGTTTCACTTACTTAGGTTCGGAAATTAACAATAGAAAACTACAGAAATTCCAAAAGAGAATTACTACGGCTAATAGATGTCTTAATGGAATACGAAAATATATGAAATCAAATTTTATCAAAAGAAAACAAAGGTTCTATTGTATCTTTTAAGATCAGTATTAATTTGTGCATGTGAAACTTGGTCCATGTCTCGAACAGATAAGAACATAATAAATATCTACGAAAGGAAATTTTAAGATTTATTTTTGGAGGAATTCAGGAAAATGGAACATGGAAAAGAAGATCAAATTTAGAGCTCTATCAGTCATAAAAGAATCTGACATTGTTAACTTCATCAAAATGCAACGAATTGTATTTTGGGCAGGCCACCTGTCAGAATGTACAAAGACCGTACCAATAAAAAAGTCTTCAATGCTCAACCAATTGGCACACGGAGAAAAGGCAGGCTAAATCTAAGATGGATTGATAGCCTAGAAAAAGATCTCCTAGTTTTGAGAACTAGGAATTGGAGAGCACTAGCAGAAAGAAGGCTGGCCTGGAAAAGGCTTCTTGAGAAGTCACTGAGAAAGGAAGGAAGTGCACTCTTTTGGCTCCCCCCCCCAAAAAAACACCGCCTTTCATGGTGAGAGGACATAATATTGCATCAAGTATTTATTCCATTTGCCTCGTAAAAGGCTCTCATCGTTAAATAGTTCTTTTACATCATTTAACGATGAAACTTTAAGTCAGCAACTGATAAGAGTTATGTTCTTAAATCTTGCTCTATTTTATTTTAATACTTTGTGACCTGCTAAATATACCGCAAAACGGCCCAATTCTAGACAGAGAGTTAGATTTTAAACTTCTACTTATTGAGATTAGACTTAACACAATAAAACGGTATGCATTAAAAAGTGTAGCTGAACTCAGTGCCGGTTTATCTATTGGGCGCTTGGGGTGGACGCCCAGGGGGCCCGGGGACCGGATTGGCACAAAAGGGCCCAGGTAAGCTGGACTTAACCAGATTTTCAGGATGAAAATTTCGATCATCCAGTTGCAAGGGGGCCTGTAGATCTTCTGCACCCAGGGCCCGAAATGAACTTCCACGTATTTTCATACATCTTGCTCATACCACTAAAAGAATTGTTATTAAAAATGCTTTTTACAAAAATTGGTTAACATATTCCATAACGGTTGTAATCTCTGCTAATGACGTGCACTGCCGTCAATTTGGAGTAAAATATGGGAATTTACGTCTCTAGTCTTCAAAGTGTTACTATTACGAAGTATTATTACAATACTTAAAATATTTAAGGTTTACTTTTTCTCTGATTTATATAAGAAAACTTTAAATTGTATTTCTTTTATCTTCGTACTTTTGATATTAAACTTTAAAGCCTTTTGAAGTCATCTAAAGAGCATTTGACAATTGCACAGTGTAAAAGTATCCCAAACATACCATATGAGAATGCATTTCCAAATTAATTTGCTGAGTGTAGAATATAGTTTGCAGGGTTATTTCTGTTTCGTCATTTTCTATTTATTTTGACAATTAAATAATATCTTAAAGAATAATGTTTTTAACATGAAAAAACCTGTTGACGACTTGACAAAAAAATATTACTTTTATTATTATGACAGTAAGAAAAATAAA
>BMAO01029506.1:0-40671 GCA_019973975.1 Trichonephila clavata | reverse complement strand
TGCTAAATTTGAATAGTTGCCATTACTTTTAATCTTTTAGAATCAACTTATAATTCAATGATAAATAACAATATTAATGTTATTAAAACCTATTTTGTTTTTTATAACAATGAGTTAAACTAAAGCATAAATGAGTAAATAGCAATGCATTCATATAGTTTCAGAAAGTATCTAAATTAGAACACAAAATAATTTATAACTTACCTCAGAAGTTGTTCTGATCTGAACAGATGACTTGTACTTTACTCTCTTCGTTTCTACTTTTACAACGCTTTTGATAAAAAAAATTAATAATTCACTGCTCACAAATTTGTCATCGAATATAAAAAAAAGAACTACAAAATTTTGAGAACTAAAATAACTGAGAGCTATATCTAAGTGAATCAAGAACTATAAACAAATACACCAGCTAACACTAGTCGAAGCAGACGAATACCTAATTAGATAAATAAATTACAATAAAACAAAAATTATGTTTAAAAGTTGTTAAGATTATTTCCTAACAAATATATACACTAGAATAATGCAAGAAATACAATGATATCACATATTTTAATTAGATAAAATTAAAGCTAAAGAATGTCAACAATTTGCTTATACGGTTCTACCACAGTAATGCAAAACACGTGCAATTGTTGCCCAATTTGTCACGTGTTTCCCCGCTTGGCGTCTGCCTGGTGTGAATTTCGTCCATAGTATTCTGGACAAATCCATCCGACCTAGACAGATGACTCATCTTCGCTCGAAACTTCCAGACACTCTCTCATTTTCGATTAATTGTTCTGTTTTCTCGAAAGAACCGGAAAAATCCAATTCCCGAACAATCCTTGCAGGTAGGTATAAATACAAGCGAGGCCGCCCGAAGATCAGTTAGTTAGCGACTTAGTCAGTCATCTGCAACGACCCACTGTGACTCGAGTAATTGTTTGTGTAATCCCCGAAACTCCCACTGACTTAACAAACACCCGCGCAAGAACATTAGTTAGCAGTAAGCTTTCGTCAATTGCGTTTCTGTGTGTTGTTCTCCGTAGTAGGTAACGTCTAAAATGGATGTTAAAAAAAGAAAAGTGGATTCAGAATGTCGAGTTTTTAAAGAAGAATGGACTTGGAAATATTTCTTTACTTTATTAAAAGAAAAACCTGTGTGCTTACTTTGCAATACAACTGTTGCAGTTTTAAAAGAATATAACATTCAACGCCATTTCAAGAGCAAACATGAAAACCACTCCTACTCACCGTTAAGTGAAGAGGTGCAAAAAATTAAATCGAAAGATTTAATAAAAAATTTATTAAGTTAGCAACAATTATTTCAGAGAGCTAATCATTCTCAAAAATGCGCTACGAAAGCCAGTTATGAGTTGGCTTATAATATTGCTAAATCTAATAAAGCATTTTCAGATGGTGAATTTATAAAGCAGTGCATGATAGATGTATGCGATATTATGTGCCCTGAAAAGAAAAATGATTTTCAGTCACTGTCTCTCTCAAGAAGAACAATCACCGAAAGAATTGAAAATATTGATAAAAATCTAATTTCACAACTGACTACAAAAACTCAAAAATTTATTTTTTATTCAATTACCATGGATGAAAGTACAGATATCAGCGATACTGCCCAGTTACTCATATTTGTAAGAGGAATCAACGCCCACTTTGAAATTACAGAAGAACGTGCAGGGCTGCAGTCAATGAAAGGAACAACGACTGGTGTCGATATATTTTGTGGATTTGAAAATTGCATCGATAAACTTCGTTTACCTATTGATAAGTTATGTAATGTAACTACAGATGGTGCTCCTAATATGGTTGGAATCAATCAAGGATTTGTTGGGAAATTTAATTCTAAGTATCCGGAAAATGATGTTTTTTTACATTGCCTTATACATCAGAATGCTCTCTGTAAATCGGCTTTAGATATTGACCATATACTTAATATTGTTGTAAAACTAGTAAATATGATTCGTTCCAGAGGATTATTACATCGCCAGTTTCAACAGTTTTTGGAGTCCGAACATGCTGAGCATTCCGATATCCTGTATTATTCAAAAGTTCGTTGGTTAAGTGCTGGAAAAGTATTTGAAAGAATTTGGGATTTAAAAGACGATATTGTGAATTTTCTTCTTGATAAAGACATTTATAATCAATTTGACGTCTTAGAAAACGAAACGTGGCTTTCTGATTTCGCTTTTTTCACAGACCTCCTCGTACACATGAATAAACTTAATCTCAAATTGCAAGGGAAAAATCAGTTTCTTCACGATATTTGGCAATACCTGAAAAGTTTCAAATTACAGTTATTATTATTTGCTAATCAGATCTCTAAATCTGATTTTTCTCATTTTCCAAGAATACAATCTTTAAAATTCACTATATCAAACAATAAGATTAAAAAATACGAAATTAATTTGAGAAAACTACCTTCAGAATTTGAAAGGAGATTTCAGGACTTTAGAAAAATGGAACCAGAGTTTAGTATTTTTGCGACCCCATTCAATGTTAATTACGAAGAAGTTGATGCAAAATTTCAACTTGAGTTAATAGAACTGAACTGTAATACTCTCCTGAAACAAACTTTTCATACAGTACCATTACTAGAATTTTATAAAAATTTAAGTCCAGATAATTTCCCAAATCTAATTACTCATGCAATGAAGATAATGACAATATTCGGCTCATCTTATATATGCGAACAAATCTTTTCAACAATGAAGCTTAGGAAAACTTATTTAAGAAACAGAATTACAGATGAGCACCTTTCATCAGTTTTAAGAATTTCTGCTTCGCAAATGGAACCGGACTGTGATGAAATTTTGAAGAAACAGTCTCAATTTCATTTTTCTCATGCACCATCAACCAGTAATGACACCAGAAACTAAAGTGATAATACTTCACATCAAGAACTACACTAAATTCATTTTATATTTTGTGCTTATAATTTTCTTACCTTTTGCTTTTTTACTATTAAAATAATAAGTGTATGTAATAATATATGTATATGTTTATAGAACACATAAATTTTTTAACGATTAAGCATTATTCTTTGGCCCGCTACGATTGTCTAGTTATTACAAATGGCCCGTCTTAAAAAAAGTTTCCCCACCACTGGTGTAAGCTATTACGATATTCTTTTTCTAGGAATCACAAGTAAATCTGCCAAAATATGGGTTTTAATTCTTATACTGCGACATGAAATGAGACTTGCATTTCGAAATATGGTATTTGAAATTACGATTTACAGAAAAAATACACAAGATTAAAATTTTAAATTAGCATTAAAGCACACACACATATATATGCGTAATATAACTTAATATTTACTTAAAATTCTAATCTTATATATTTTTCTCTAAAACAATATTTCGATTACTCTATATTGAAACGTGTCTCATTTCATTTAAAAATAAAAGATTAAAGCCTATATTTTGACATTTACTAGAGATTTCTCGTTAAAAGGAATGGGTTTTGAAATTTGGACAGATTTATTGGCAATTCCAAGAACAATATCATAACAGCTTATACGTGCCAAACTAGAGCTTGAAACTTCCCCTAAAATACTGATATGTTGAAATTATTGCTAAGGCCATCTGATAGACAGTGTTCACGTAATTCATCGTGGCAAGGAGCTAAATGTACACCTGTCATTATCCGTAGCTTTGAGCACCATCAGATCTACCCCAATTTTGAGGGAGAACACCCAGGGGATGTGGTTAAGGGTTTCCCACCTCTCTTCCCCCTCCACCAACCTCACGAGAGGACTTGCGGCTGGACGGCTATTTAGAGTATCTCCATGCCGCAAAGGCACTATACACAAAACACTGGTTATATAAATAATTTATGTTTCCCTCGGTTGATTATATTTTTTATATTACATTTCCCCCTGTTTTTCCACTAGTATTTCAATACAGAAAACGAATAATTACTGTCTTAAATCTCCTGAAGTTGAAATTAAATAAGCGAGGATGTGATCAATATCAAGAAATGTCTTTCCTGTTACTACTACAATTCACAAAATGAATACAAATGCATCGTTATATTACGTTGTGACGGTTCTATCCGCGATCTTTTCACTAACAGTCCTCTTGGGGAATTCTTGCTCTTTAAAAATTATTTTATTAGAAAGCTTGCTCCGAAGAAGAGAGCGTGAACATGTAAATTATGATTACTGTATAATGTTTAGGTTTTCAGGTTTGAAAGAGAGAGATAGGATATATATATAGATTGCTAGTGGAGCAATGATTAATTAAATTGAATGGGAATCATGGATATTTACTATTTGATAATTGAATTACTTAAGGTGATGAACTGTCACTGGAGATTGAATCTAGATTAAATAGAGAAGAAGTCAGGGATATTGAATTAAGTAAGTGAATTAAACATTAAAGTCTTCTCATATCTCACGTACTTCGTTAATTGTCTTCATATTTATTAATTGGGTGTATGTCTTATACTTGATCGACTGAATTTGAATTGTGGTTGATATTGTAAATAAATTAGATTGTTTTTGAAATATATGGCTAGTCTCCCTTCCAATTCTCCCACACTTTAGGTGCTCAGGCAAGATCATTATAACGTATATATAATTTGATACATTTTTAAAAAACCTCTTTTATTCAAATAATCAAAACAATTTTATGTTTTGCTAAGTTTATTTGGTACAGTCGGTTTTTTTTTTTTTTTTTTTTTTTTTTTTTGCTGTTCAGTTGAAATTGCATATTTTCGATACGGAAAAACTGTAACCTAATAAAATCAATTTTTTAAGAAAAGTTTAACTTTCTATATATATCATAGTCTTCTTATGAACTAATTTGCCGCTGCATAGTACATTTTAGAAGTTCTTTTATTTTTTCACATATCAATACTTATAAACACAAAATTGCAGTCTTTCATTCTAAAAGCCAAAAATTTTAACAGGTTAAAATATTGGATACATACATAAGAAGCAGCAAGACGATCCATAGTGTACTGCGATTTAAACTAACCCTTCTCTTCATTAGCTGTTGAGACCTTGAAACTGATCAGGTGACTTTTTCCCTTTGTGCATGATTGTAGTAACTTTTTCCCAATCATAGGACTGTTTTTTTATTACTGGATAAAATAGTATGTTATATCTTTTCAAAGTATCAAAAACTCTGATAAGAGAAGTTATTGAACTTTTATCTTGTTCTACCTAAAGAATATATATAATTAGTATCGACATTTGTTATGTAATAATTATAAAACATCTGACAGAAAAGATTGTTCTTTGTTAGAAATCAGCGAAATTCTAACTAATTTTTTAAAAAGAAATCTGAACCCCTAGAAAACAAAATTAATCAAAAGTGCACATTTAACCTTTTAATCCATAATAGGTAAATGTAGAGCACTCATATTCTTTTTAATAAAAGATCCTAGTACTCACCAAGAATTTCCAAAATATCCACTATTCCAGGAAAAAATCGCAAAAATAGAACGCGAATACTGCAATAACAGCATCCATTGTAGAAATGGTTGGTTTTTAAAAAAAATCTAATTTCTTGAAATTAACAGTGTTACTCTCTACAGTAAAGATAAACCAATGAAAAATAGTAATCATACACGTAAATATTACAGCTAACACAGTACCTTTAAATTATGTAGTCATGTGGAACTAGTTTGATATCACGGGGCCCGGCGCCAAACACTGTTTGGCGCGATAAAGAATCACGCCAAGCAGCGCATGCCATTGGAATGAAATTCAAGATGGCGGCCTAGCGGTAAGACTCGTCAGGAAAATAATTTTAAAGAACTGTTTTGAAAAACATTAAAATCGATTTCAAATAAAGAATTTAGGAATAAATTGAGACTAACCAAGATCAATAAATAATTAATATCAATATTATAAAAAAAATCATATTTACTAGTAGTAATATTATGCAGTATACAATAATCTTGTAATATGTTATAGAAATGATTATATATAATATTCATATAATACTAAATAGTTATAATTATTAGATATTCATATGGTATTACTTTTTATTATTTTATATAATAATAATCACGTAATATAGTTTAATAGATTCTATAAAAAGAATAATCATCCTATTGAAAAATAAGAAGAATCGTACAGATATAAGAATACTCATTTAACATAATTATAAAAAACAACAAAATAATAATTGTAAATAAATAACAAAATAATAATAAATAAATAATATAATACTTAGAAATAAATAAAATAATAAAAATAAATAACACGTATGTAATAATAATTATAAATAATAATTATTACAAATAACGTATATTATATGATTTTTACACATTCGAATATTTTTTTTTACATTATTAATAAAATAATTACATAATATATATTACAATTGATAATGAATAGCAACTAAAAAGTACTGAAAGCTTGCTATGTTCCAAAAACTACAAATTTCTTCAACGAATTTCATCGAACAAGAAACGAAAAAAAAACATTTTTAAAAAGAAAAATAAATTGAAAATAAACAATTTATAGGAATAATTAATAATATAACACTCATTCTTTTAAAAAAAAATCTTAATTCTCACCAATGATATTAGAAATATCCATATTCGAAAATAGCATTAAATTAAACAGAAGACTGAAATATAATTTGAATCCGGATTGCAATGAAAATGGTTAAATTGTAAAAGAAATAGAAATAAAATCGTCTGAAATTAATAGGATTACCGCGGGAACAGAACCAAAAAAAAATTATTTCTAATATATGTTATCTCCATGGCAACCACATCGCCAGACAATAAAAATATCAAGGTAACCATATTGTAATGTTATCGTCCATCTTGGCGAACATAAACAACAACTTGGCGCGATGCCCCGTGAAATCAAACTAGCAGGGTTTTTTTTTAAAATATACATGTAATGAGGATAATTGTATGGTTGACTTTAAATTAAAAAAATATTTATAAGTTGGTTACAGTAACAAAGTGACTGAAGATATATCGAACCGATAATTTTTTTCAGTTCGGTGCTCAGGTGAAAATTGTAAACAATTTGATGGGTTAGTGTTTCGATTTCAAATCAGTGCATTAAAAAACATTTTTAGATTCATACAAAATGTACTGAAGGTATTGAAATATAAATTATATGAAAAATAATTTCTAATGTTTATTCTTAAACAAATTAACATATTTTTATATTATTTTGTTTGAGTTCACTGATAATTCTAAAACAACGAATTCTATTTTCAAGAGAATTAGAAAAAGATGTGTGGGAATATATCGAGTTTAATAAAAAAAATAAAAGTTATCAACGTACGTTCTATTATAAATAATACTTTTCAAAAACTGCATTGCTTAAAATGCTGACAGAGATTTAGTCATTATGCTAATTTGATTAACCGATAGAACAGAGCTACTTAAACAACCGGTCACGAATCCATTGGGAATCACTTAATTTAATTTGACAGTCCCAGATATTTCATCAAAACTTACAATTTTAGATGTTATTTGACTGAAAAAATAACCACCTCACACAAATATCTAATTATTTCAAGTTACAATCAATAATTGGTAGAATCTTGAGACAATATTTCGAAAATATTTCACTGCTGAAAAATACAAATTTTTTATGCTCATAAGCTATTTGGAACAGAAATTGTTAATGTCAAAAATTTACAATTGAATATTTAATAAGGATTTTACCGAATTGTTGAATTGCACAAAATTAAAAAAACTATATTTTTTCCAGAAAGAAAACTTAGAATCATTCAAAACAACAATTTTCAATGAAATAAAACTAACCTGTTTTCTTTAAATCTTTCGGCATTTCTTTTTGTTTCGAACGTCATAAATTTAAATCTTTTTAAAAGATCTTCCCCTTTTCTGGTATTTTTAAAAAATTCTTTAATGCAAAAAATATTTTTTTAAACTATGTTCTCTCCAAATTCAAAGCAAAAACTTGTTTCGAAACAATTTTATGGAATACTGCAGGTTGCCAAAAGCAAAAAAGGAACTGACTAATGAAGAGATTAAAATCGGACACTTTGAGAGGTAAGCAAAATAAAATACAAAAAAAATTTACAATTGCTTTTTCTGTCGCACCATAACTAATCTATAGGTAAAAATATTTTTAAGAAATTATGTCACATTTGACTGCTGAAATGGGGGAAAAAACTAAATTTGAATATCCCAATTAATCCTAAGACATTTCAAATACATATTTGTCCAAATAAATGACAATGAAAAAATTGCCATTTAAGAATGAAAATTTTTGAAGATTTCAAAATAACCATCTTAAATATTCAGTAATTTCAAAATAAGATAATCAATAGTTCACAGACATGAAAAAATGGAATAGACAAAATAATTACAATGTATAAAAAACTAAATATAAAAAAAGGAAAGGAATGTTATACAAAACGTTTTTCATATTCCTTTAGCCAGGTGGCATCTCTGAATCGGGCAAACGATTTTTTTAAAGAAATATATATTTTCCTTTTTTTAACAGATATGGCAGAGAAAAAAAAATGATGTTCGTGTAGTAAATTTTTTCATAGATGCAATTTAATATTTTATGAATAGATTTATGGATATTTAGATGAAGATTTAAATGAAATAAAGTAACAAGTGAGTTGAAAAATTCTTAAGCTTCTTTTAACAGACTTCCTTTATAAGTGAATACATTAAATACATCAAAATTATTCTAAGAAGAATCACTAGTTTTCTTATTGTAAATTTGCTGCTGTCTTTTTTTTTTTATTGATAAAGATGGGTTTTTTATGATTTAATATTCATCATTTACACACTGAAAATAATCTAAAATTCTTTATTGAATATAATATTTACATAATTTATACACAGTTATGAAACTCACAAATATACAAAGTAACAAAGATAATACATAAATGATACATAATAGTAGTAATATAATACTAATACAATTATTGCGAATAATGATAACTTTTCTTTGATAAGTAACTCTGCTAGTTCAAGAATTTTTCATTTTTTCTATTTTCAAGCTAAATTAGAGTCACTTGGACGACGCCAATAAAAAAAAAAAAAATAATAATATATGATTAAAAATATTCATTTTAAAATCATTTTGTTAATTTATAAAGATAATTTTTATTTGATATAATTTCTATCTATTATTGTACATTTATCAAAAGAAAACTTTTTCTTATACTGTATAGTTTATATAACATTATATGATTGTATTTTTAAACTAAAGCTTAAAGAGTACACACGCATACAAAACTCATATTTTTTTTAAAAATAAGAGCCAATTTAATGAGATTTGTGGGATATTGAGTTGTTTTCTGACAATCTATGCAAATCTCCAATGGGAAAATTCTAATTTTAACTGGTTTCAAACTGCCCATAAAATTTTATATTCTTAATATTAAACGAAAAAAAGTCGAAAAATGCAAGAAATATTTTATCATTATTATTTTTCTAGAAAAAAGTGTAATTTTTGCATAAATTAAAAAAAATTCATAATTATAAATTATATTCTTGACATAATTTTATTTCCGCGAATAATTCTGTGTTTATACATAAAATCAAAGATTTGTTTTGAAGGTATTTTAAGTTACGAAATAATATGTACCGTAAAATGTTTAAACTATATCAGGGATGAAAAAAATTATTGTATAATATACTTTAAATAATATTCATCGCGAGAAAGGTTAAAGTTATGTATAGAAAATTAAAATATATTTATAAACAGAAAAATCAGTCAAAACTCAGTATATCGCACAAAAAGCATAATTTAAAGCTTTTACTTAAAGTATATAATTAAAATGAATTATAAAACATAAATATTAAACACAATGAATTATAATTATAAAAAATCAGATACTTGTAAATAATTCATACAAATTAGTTCTCAATGTGATATAAAATGATTCATTTATTTTTTCCAAACGATTTCAGAAAAAAATTCATATTGAATTTTGAAAAATTAGGTTACTTAAAAGAAACAATTTTTTTAATAATAGACTAAAACTGCAGAGGTGATTTTTTTAATTAAATATTCATTTGATCTATTATTTTATTTTCGTAGATTATAGATTGTTTTTTGAAAATATTGATGAACTGCATGTACATAAACTTATAAAAATTCTGAAAAATTCTATATAATCTTCAGTTGATCTGAAAAATTCTGAAGATTTTAGGCTTTATGGTACACTACTGTTAGCTTACTAAATATTAAGTATTGTGTTTAAAAATTCCTAAAAGAATAGTGAAATGGAAAAAAAATGTTTTTAAAAGTTGAAACCTGAGAGGGAACTGTCATAATGTCTGAACAGTTTATTAAATGCATTTTTCCTTTAAAAACTTACTTTTCTCCTAAGTACTTTACTTCTTTTTGTGGATTTTATTTATTGAAAGACTGAATAATAAATATCACTGTTCCTTTTAAATTAATTACTGTTTCAATGTTATTTAACACTAATAACAGGAAAAAGAGGCTGAATTGCAAAAATAACTCATAAATAAAAAAAAGGGATAATTTTTTTACGTTAAAAATACAGTCGACTCTCGATAATTCAAACCTTTGATAATACGAACCTCTCTATAATTCGAAGCATATGCTCAGTCCCTAGGAAAACTCTTGATATTTCGAACTAAAACAATACGTTTGGGTACACTCGATATTTCGAAACAAAATCTGTGGCTGGCCTGACTACAACACGCAATAATTCGAAGTTATCTTATAAAACTCTCGACAATTCGAACACTCACTGTTATATACAGTCCTGTAGCAAACAGGTTGGAACTTAAAAGTTTTGTGTTGTATTGTCTCTGCGTGTCTCCGCTGTAACGTAGTCCCTTTAATGACCATCTGTCTGCTACACTTTTTTGTGTTTTCCGGTTCATCAGGCGGAAATACACTTTTTTGCTTTCCTTCTTCAAGTGGACAATACACCAATCGCATCTGTTGTCAGCCGTCCATATCTTTCGCTTAACGCGTGGCCTTGCTACACATGTGTTCAGAAAGGATAGTTCACAATTGTGAAAAGATGCGTAGGGTTGTATAAGAATGTATTATTCTTTTAATACAGGACTTTTAACTTCTGTATAATATTTCTATTGTACAATATGTGCTTTTTAAAATACTTTAAAATAATTTTAAACATATGTACAATTGTTGTTTTATTATATAGTTTTAAATTTAAATGTTAGAAAAAAATTATCTTTGTATATTTTGGGAGTTTTTTCTACCCTCTTGATAATTCGAAGTTTTTCATTGGTCCCTCCAACTTCGAATTATCGAGAGTCGACTGTAATTGATAACCTATTAGGCAAGGAAGTTAAAGGAATTGCTGCTAAATGCCATCATGTTATGATTATCATTAGTACCAGATTAAAAAAATATCTTGAACTATAAGAAACATTTTTCTATTTAGAATTAAAACTAAGTAGAAAATTAAAATTTCTGCGAAAGAGCAGAAATATTTTTTAAAAAAACAAGCTCTAAAACAATCTCTCATTGATCCTGACATGTGAGCTGGCACCCTCTGTCTTAATTTTCATGCCAACGGAAGGGCTTTAAACATTGACATGTTTAACGTGTATCAACCCCTCTACACGGTGGGTCTTCAGTGGCACTAGCGCTCGAACTCAAACACCCTCAGCCACGAGTTCGTGACATTAACCTCTACGCGTCCAGGACAGCAAATTCCAAAAAAAAGTTCTTCTCATTGCAATTATTTCTTCTGAATTCTTATAAAAGTTCAAATGAGACAATTCGACCCAATATAACACAGATGAAGACAATTTTAGAGGAATCAAGCAACACAGAAAATACCAAACATGTAACTAAAAAACATACTGCAAACGACTCAAAAACAGAAGACGAAATTTAGAAAAAAATAGCAAGAATCATTTACGGATCCTTATTTTTCATTTCTTGACTTCATCTCTTTGTGAACGTTTTGCAAGAAGGAATGTTCTTCCTTCAGCAAGTCGGCAATATGTCTCACCTCCTTCGCATGCGAGCTCTTGGCCCCTTTGTGCAAATCAATCGAAGAGTGTACCACATTCACTACATCCATGGCAATTCCAAGAGCGACGAAGACCCCAAAGCCAACAACACGGGCAACAGCTGCCGGGACCGCCTTTCCAGCCTCGGCACCCCCTTTCATGACCAATCCTGCTACGAAGCGACCCGTCTGGACGCTGATGCCTAGAGCGCTCATTAACCCTAGAGCCAATCGTTGGGTTAACAAGGCACAATCCAATATGATTCGGTTGCGCCCGCTCATCAGACAGATCACGAAGACAAAGGTCATAACGATGGGCGAAATCTCTGAATCGAATTTCTTGATGATGTATTTCGAGCAGCACATCTTTCCCACGCATGTCTCTAACAGTTCCATCAATTTTTGATTGTACTTATCGGTATTGTCTTCCACCTCTTTGAAGAATTTCTTCACGTCTTCCAGCATCTCCTGAAGCAAATCGTGGCCCACCAGATCTTCGATGGCTTTCATCAGCGCTTCATTATGGATGAACCAATGCTTTAGACAAGAGAAGTTCTCTTCCTCTTCGGTTATGAGAGCTTTGGCCTTGTTCAACTTGTTCCTGAGCAGAACGATTTCTGTACCGGTGGTACCGACCACGACGCCACCGCCGAGGACTGATGCAACTCCACCGCCAATGGCTAGAGGTAAAGTGACCGCAGCAAGGGGAGGACAAAATAGGGAGACGCCCACGAGGATACCTGGAATAAACCAAACACAAATTGTGAAGAAATTTTGGATACAACAAAAAATACACTATAATAATAAGTTTAGGATACTCATATACTCAGGGCCGCTTTTCCACTTAGGCACTCTAAGCACGTGCCTAGGATGCAAAAGATATTGGCGCGCGAAAAATTGAAGGGCTAAAAAAGAGAAAAAATTAAAATTACAGCGCGAGCGTACCACCGCCTAGAGCAGGGGTCGGCAACCTATGGCACGCGTGCCACATGTGGCATGCAGTACAATTTTCAGTGGCACGCTGCACTTCTCAACAAACTTGTCAATTTTTGAGTGGATGGAAGTGGATAAATTTGCATGGATCTTATTCGACAAGAGCATCTTCAGAATTACATACATTTACGGAATGACGAAACAATCTGAAAGATCACTCTAAAGGTAAATATTTGCAGCTGTTTTGTAAGTTATTGAAAGTCATTGCTCGAGAGATTTAATCATTTTAAAGAAATTCTGCTTTCCGCTTTTGTGGTTCTGCATATCTGAGTCACGAGAAAAGCATTTCTGCTCTTATAAGTGAGTGAGCGAATATTACGCCGCACTATGCAGCTACTTGCTGCTTTTATGAGAGTACGCCTGAAATGAGATCTACAACGGAAAAAGAAAAGCTTAACAGTTTGATGTTGCTATGCACTCAAAATTGATTACAATTATGACATTATCATTGAATACAATCTTGTCATTAATGATTTTGCAATGATCAAAGCTAGAAGAAACCCTTTGTTGTACAAGTACAATGACAGGGACTCAACAAGGAATGAGGAAGTCTACAAGTAAAAGATAGGAAAGCGATAAGCGATGAAAAAGATGATAATTAACAAGTTCAAAACAGTCCATACAATATTGTATATTTGATACCATAATTTCAAAGATTTCATTAATTTACTGTTCTAATTGGGTTGCCTATGACACCATGTGTAAGAAATGATTAAGAGTGACCAAACCATGTTCCTATTTTTTTCCTACTGCTACCCGTTACCAGTCCAGGCCACCGCGGGTTAATAGGTGGTGGATAATGGAAAACTCTCTAAAGAGAAAAACAAAGAAAGGGAAAAGCGAAAGAGAGTTAAGAGAAAATTCCTCTCGAAGTAAAACTGGCAAGGTAAGAACCGAAGGGGAGGAGGGGTGGGACGCGTGTGGTGGGGAACGTAACATTCTGTAATGCCTAGGGCGCTGGGGAGGTTAAAAATGGCCCTGCACATACAAAATCGCGAAAACAAATTCCCGTGCATGCTCTTTCTGTGTATTAGCTCGCAACAAATAAAACAATAAAAACAAACAAATAAAAGATCAGTTTATCTGAGTCCCTTTTTAAAGGTGATGATCTTAGAATACACTAAGTTTGTGCATTGGCTTGCTGAGGAACTGACGTAATATGTTCAATAAATGTTTTCAAAAGTTTCTTCACTTCTAATTAGCTCATTTTTAATGTCATTTGGTTTCAAAACTTTCATCAGGGCGAAATACATCACTTCAGCTACAAGGAGTATTGAATATTAACCTTTTGAAGACGGCGGGTTTTGAGAGAAAAAGTTGCTTAAGGACGGCACTTTCAGCTGTGTTGGCTACCCCCTTTTTGGTCATTGACAGATGCTACCATATAACGGCGGACAAAAGAAGCAAAATAGTAATTGGCCTCCCGCTGATCAATGGCGATTTTCACTGCTTAGAAAGTCCCTAAATACAAAGATTCTCCCTTTCTTAGGGAAACAGGTTTTCTTGAAAAATCCAATGTTAAAATTAGTGATGATTTCAGATCAAGAAATTTCGGGAAATTTATTTATTTTTAAAAAAGAAATTTCCTAACAATTTAAACTATATTCCATCTGGATTTCTTTTTCAATATTATTAAGAGCATTGAGAGAAATAGCGTAAAACAAAGATAACAATAATAATCATTGCATAAAAAAATTAAACGTTTATTTCATTGTAGACAAAGGTGCAATAAACTAAACCAAATTTAATTGATTTTACTCAAGTAAAATGTATTTATATTTTGATAAAATATAAATATCATTTACTGATATTTCAGTAAATTCATAAAAATAGAGGAAATGTTATAAATTTATTTTTCATTACTTTAAATGTATGAATTTGATACACATAAACTTAATTTATGCTGGTGTTAAAACTTAAAATAATCAAAGTAGAAATAAGAAATAAATAATAATATTCCTTATAAATTACAGGTAATTCTAATCAATAACATAAAAGAAAAAGCAAAGTGGGAGAGCTTATCTCTTTATGTCATAACGTAAAATTCAGATTTTCGATAATGAACTATTCTAAACTAGTTTATTACTCTGAAGATTTTAAAAGTTTTTAATAAAAATATCTGTTTTGAGAATTGTGCATAACTCTTTAATCAAGAAGATTAATACGTTACTTATGTGTAGTTTTAAAAACTTGATAAGATTTCGCAACTTGTGTATACCAATAGACATATCGCTATAAATCAGCTATGATTTTTTGGAAACTGCATTGTTACTCAATTTATAATTGTTTTTCTCTTTCCGAAATGCTAGCAAAATGCATAATACTCTTAAGAAATTTCTTATATGATTTCCGTAAAGAAATGCTAGATTTGAAGCATAATTGTCATTTTTTATTTTTCTGTAATTCATTCTATTTTGATACATAAGAATTCATAACACTTATTGAATCCTAAGTTTAAATCTGAATTTCATTAACAAACTTTTTTCAAAAATTAAATTTTCCTTTTCCTTTCATGCAATTCTTCCTATGCATGCTGTAAATTATGATAAATCATTTAATGAGTGAGTGAGTAAATGAATATTAATGTCACATTCTTCAGCTACTTGAGGGCTTTTGGTGACGAACCTCGTAATTTTGAACCGTGGTCAAGTGATGAAGACGACACCTGAGTTAGCACTCCCTCTCTTAACTACCACACCAACGGGAGGACGTTTAAGCTCTCGACAGATTTAAAGTGCATCACTCCCCTACAACCTAGACCACTAGGCTACCGTGACTACAAAAATCATTTATTGTGTGTAGCAAATAAATGTAATAAATAACATAATCACCAAATGTTTTTTTTTTAAATGGTCGTGATTAGGGGTTTTATGTTGTAGAGCTGATACGCATTAAATCAAAACTCTTACGATGCCATGGTGTAGAAATTGGAAGTGGGGGTTCTAGCTCGGTTATCGGTCTTGTTACTGGATCGTCATTTAAATTACGAGGTCCGTCTTATTACTTTGTCCCTTATGTTACTTGTAAATGAAATATTAATAATTTATAAATTTACCTATGTGTCCCTTATAATAAATTACTTATATACACATAAGAAATTTAAAATTATATTTTTCCAACAATAATAAAATATTTTCATTAGTAAAAGAGAGGAAATGCTTTGAATTTTTAGAATACTTGATAGTAAAACCGCAAACACAAACTCATAAAAAAGACAAAATATTATGACTACAAACATTTTTAAGTTGCCTAGAAGCTTCATGTATTTTAAACTTGTTTATATAAAAATAATATATTATTCTTATGTGTACGTTATTGTTTCTTTAGCTAGTAATGACAGCATACAGGGGCTTCTTATTTTTTTTCTACCTTTCGTACAAAAAAATTAGATCCTTAACCTTCGGATTATCCTTACTTTTTATTCAAAATTTCAAAATAATTGCATAATATTGCTTAAGTTATAAGATTACTGCTCTGAGAGAGAGAGAGAGATTTTTGTGCGATAATGGACTGATTTTTGTATGTGATTTTGTGCATAAGATAGAGCCAACACATTCCTACGAAGTCAACTCTTTTGATCAACATTCAAAATCATTACAAAAATCTTTTCTTCTCAAAGCACAGACTCCTCAGTCGGGTTACAGATTGTAACAATTTTTCTTTTACTTTCTTTGACTTTCTTCAAAAAGAAGGAAGTCTTTATTTTCAAATATATCACTCTTTTACTCCCTCCCCACGATTTGTTTGGATAATCCCCTACTGGGTCTTTTTCACCTTATCTCTCAAAATCTAACACAATATCAGTTCTCCAAACGGTTAGTTTCATTCTCTTGATAACGCTCGTAAAGTAGAAGTGTGCCTTCTTTTAAGTTTTTCGCATAGTTTCTATTTATCCTATGTCCAACAATTTAATAGAAAAGGAAATGCATTTTCTAATGCTTTATTTCGACAAGAAGAAGAATAAAGGAAGAATAGTTTTCAGGGTACTTGAAAGCAATCTGGAAGATTTACAAGAAGGCAGATGTGAATTTCTAAGTTTTATTGCACCAAAAAGGCATATGGTAATCAATAACGACCAAAACCTGAAGGAATCAACAATAATCAAGAGGGAGAAGCATTATTTGTCCATATAAAAGCTTTTACAACTTGCTTTTCGTGCTCATTTACAAGAGCCACGTGACTGTATTCAGAGTTTCAAACGTTCAATAGCCTGAGAGCACACCCCAACACTCCTTTCTTATTATACTACAAAGAGTGATTGACTAATAAACGGGAAAAAAAAGAAAACGAACAGGGTTTTTTTACTTCATTATAACTATCTTTTAGACTACGTTCTGATTATATTTATTTTTAAGATGGATTTTAGAGCATTTTGCAAAAATTTTCGTATTATTATTATAAAGAAAACTTACTTTATTTTTTTTTATAAAAAACTTATTTTAAGTTCTAAAAATCACGAAATCCAACACTATAGAGCTTTCAAAGTATAATATATAACAAAATCAAAAATTTCATTCTTGCTTCTATGTTTTTTGTATAAATCGGGACGTTTTTCTTATGCTGAAAAACTCGTAATATTCGTTTTCAACAAATTTGAAAGAAAAAAATATCGGAATTGATAGTTCTTGCTTCGAAGACACAACTTTTATACATCAACTGTCATAATAAAAAATCTCGAAGTTAGTATCTTGCATTTTATAAAAAAATTCGAAATACTGAAATGAATAGTTTTAAAAACCTATAACAAACATTTCCATAATTTTTTTGTTGCAAACATATTTTCTTTTTTCGTTTTTTGTTGTTTATACACGATTAAAAAATAGGTTTTTTTTGGGGGGGGGGCATATTTCGATATAAAATTTTAAAGAATTGAAAAATGGTCATGTAAGCATTCAGTTTTTTTGCCTTTTTAAAGTTTAAATTCTTCAATTTTAAGTTTCAACTATTATATATCAACCGTTACAATAAGTAAAATTTGAAAGGTATTTCTTGTATATCACAAATGTATTCGCAAAACTAAAATGTATAATTTTAAAAGTTTATTGCAAAAATCTGTAAGACTCATCTATTTTCACGAAATAAATAATACGAATTAAATATTGTAGAACAAATTACCTTTTGAAAACTTTTTTGAGAATCTCGATTAGTCCTAATAAATTGAGTATCTATTCAAGCAGTCATAGTACATTATATTTTCCAAGCCTTATTTTATTCAAATATTTTTTAGTTTGTGTTCCCTTTTCGAGTTTTTTGTTATTTGAACAGGAATAAAAAAAGATTTGACAATGATTTAATTCATCAAAGAAAGAATGCAAATAATTTTCGTACAAGAATTAGTTGTGTATGCCGTTTCAAAACATAAATTTATTAGTTTTTAATAATCTAAAAAAAAAGATAAATAATTAAATAAATTATTTATTAAGAGATTATATTTCTGCTCAATTTTGCAAAAAGAAATTGGAATTGTTCAATATATATGATAAGAAAAACTTCAATATAATAATTGTAACACCTTCTTCCTGTGTAAGATTAAATCTGCTAGTGAGGTATAGTCATAAGAGGGGAAAAGAGGGAATTCTAGACTAGTGGGAAAGAGAGGGAACACTATCCTCCCCCCTATCTGAATACAAAAGAGACCAGTCAAGTGATTGACGTTCCTGGATTTTTATAGACCCTACGGTGATCTGAACGCTGTTAAAGGGGGGAAAGAAGAACTTGGTCGCTACTCCGACCAGCGCCGTCCTTTAAAGAACTGTTCTTTTTGGTGGCACTATCGACCACAAGGCAAAATTTTTTTGTGTGGTATTTCCATTAAAATTTTGTCCCCAGATTATGAGAGTAATTGTATCTAAAGTTTAAAATTTTTTTTAAAAAAAACAGGAAATAAATGCCATTTTTTTAAAGCAGATGTGAAAACATAACATTGGTCAGTCTTGCGAAGGGTGAAAGCTCCACATTTGCTGCAAAAATAAGCTTTAGCCTTTAGTCTCTCTATTGCTAGTTTCAGTGAATAAGCTCAAATGTAAATAAGTATGAATTTTTCCAAAAAATATTTTCAAACGGCGTACAATTTTTTTTTGAAAATTAAAAATATTTTAAGTTTGAAAAGCGATATAGGTTTTGTCGATTATATGTCGATTCTAATCCGCATTGTTGTTGGCATGAACACATTTTGTAAAGAGCATAGTTTTTTACTGGCTAAACCTATTCTTTGCAAAACTTTGCTTAGAACAGTTTCTCAATATTTTCAGGGTGTGTGTGGCAAATAAAAGTAGCCTGGACGAGTGGATACATTTGGACGTGAGTGTTACGCGCACACCAAGTGATTGAAACCGGCTAAGATCTGAAACATTCGAACATTCCAAACTTAATCGAACGCCAGAAAATGTGGATGCAGTTAACCAGAAAATGTTTCTACAGAGTGTGTGTTGTTCATGCATTAAAGCATGAACAACACAAGCACCACAGTGCCTCCAGTTCTGTGATTGTTTGTTCACTGAGACAACAATAAATGACTTGGTTCTTTCCTTTATTTCTGATGAAGCTTGGTTTCACCAGAGTGGTTATGTCACTTCACAGAATTACAGGTTCTGGGCAACGGAGAATCCGCATAACTTCTACCATACACCATTGCAAGATCAGAAGGTTGGTGTTAGGTGGGCAATGTCTGCAAGCCGCATTATTGGTCCCCTTTCCTTCATCAGACGGTAAACTCGGCTCGTTACATTTCCAATATTTTGAATCTATTTGTGGTAGCATTAACTGAGAAGGAAAAGATCTACAGTTACTTCCAACCCGACGGTGCAACTGCCCATACATTCCACCAAACCATGGAACACATTTACACAATTTTCACTCATGATAGATCTGTTAACAGAGGGTTCAGTCTGGTCTTAGCACTAGCTGGCCAGCCAGGTCACCTGATCTGTCATTGTATGATTACTTTTTGTGGGGAACTGTCAAGTCTAAGATGTATCGCAACAACTTTGAGATTTCAAGAGTTGCAACAGAATATATGAGATGAGATTGCAGCAATTACAGCTGTCCAGCTTCGATCTTCTTACTGCCACCTAGGCCCAAAGGTGCCCAGACATGAATGGTGGTCATTTTCAACATCTGCTATAAGCAAATTATCGAACTATCTCCTTTCATTTGCCATATTTCTTTGTAACCTGGAACTCCAATCTACGAGCCACTTTTATTTGCCCCGTATATAATTAGCATTCATTTATTGTAGAAACTATCATTTTAAAAGTATAATTTTTCCTCAATTCAATAGGAAAACTTTTAGCTAGAGACCTCTTTTTATCATGGTTATTAAATTCAGAATATATTGAAGATGCAATAAAATAATACCCTACTTTCTTCAAGGGAACCAAGACGTTTTTCACCTTCAATAAATCAATTTTTCGATTTTTATCTTAAAAAAAAGAAAATTTAATGCTGATTTCAAAAATGTATAACATATATAGGTTTAAAGCTTAATACCCGAGTAATTGCAGTTTTAAAATGTCAACAACAGCTATGGCGGTTAAAACAAATGTCTTTGTATCTGGAGAAAAGTATATCTACAAACATTCCCACACAGAACTAGTTCTTGTCAAGATTAAAAACATAATTACAGACACATACAGAATATTTAAACACGTATTTAGAGACTTAACTGCAAAAGAACTTTTACTAAAATGTTTGCATGATCGTATCCAGAACCCAAATGAAAGCTTCAATAACTGTGTATGGAATCAAGTTAGACAAAATAAAAGAAGATGGATGTCTTAGAAGTGTTAATGCAAGATGAAATCTAGAATATTTTAAATATTAAATTTTAGTAAGCTGTACCATTTTATTTAGATTTTTTCATATTACTCAAAATGTGTTTTTCTAGTTTTTAGGTACATCCGTAGAAAAATCTATCGCTCATATTTTGTTGAAATTTGGTATGAGCTTTTGTATCATAATAATCTATTTAATATTACTAATTTGATTCCTGAAATGTTAGTATTTTTATTTTTACTGCCAATTTTCTAAAAAAAATTACCATTTTCATCAAAATTTTAAGAAATCGAGATTCAAAATTTTAAAGCAAATAGTAATTTCCCTACGTTAAAACAATAAATTGTTTACTTACCACCCACAGCTCCAACGCTACCTCCCGTAATTTTCGAAATGCACCCATTGAACTTGTTAAGGTCAATTTTATCGGCGATTTCTATCAGTCCCTCTACGGTTTGGCAGCGTCTTGGATCCCAGTCGTCGAAGTTCTTCAAAAATTCGTTTCTCGCTTTGTTGGCCTTTGAAAACAGATCCACCACACGATCGAAATTTTCCTTGGTGGCTTCCACTTTTTCCTCGAAACTCAGCACAGAGTCGGTGTCTCCATCACCATTTTTCTTTTGCACTTCGTCAAAAGCGACGTCGTAAGTCGTAGTCGCCAGCTCCAGTTCGTCGTCATCCAGGAGAAGAACCAGGGACGAACCCAAAACGTCTTTTAGTAGAGTGTGATCCTTCATTTTGAAGGTCGACGATTTTTACACTTTCGAAATATATGTTACATTCCTTACCAAACGATGTAAAGAGCAGTAGGACGATTCAAAGTGCACTAGAATTCGATTCTGCCTCACTACCAAAATTCAGTGTTGTGAAAATGAAATTTAGATAATTTTTCTTCTTCTTTTTCTAGGATTGTGATAACAAGCCTTTTTTTTAATCGATAAATTTTGCCGTATCTTTCTTCACTCGAATCATGTACCGTATTTTCATTTAAAAATATTCAGATAAGAAGAGTTGAGGAATTGATATCTCCACCTTATCTTGGTAAATTGATCTAAATCTACATTGTTTACATAATAACCTTATTAGTTATCTCTGAAAGTATAAAACTAAACAGTAGCAATTATGAAAATGCTTCCGAGTTGGGGAAAAAAGGAAGCTACTTAACACTTTTCAAAACTACATCTATCCTTCAATTTTAAGTGACTACGTTTGGAAAAGGGATTTTGAAGAAGCTTATATATAAATAATTTTTGATATTCAGAGTCAGTTGAATTAGAATAGACATATAACATTGTTTTCAGAATACGAGGGCTGTTTTTTAAGTAAGGTTCGTTTGTTTTTTTAAAAAAATAACAACAATATTTTGTTTCAAAAAACCTTTATTTTAGAATTGTACATACTTTTATCTATTTTTCTACATAGTTGCTGAGTTTATTAATGCACTTGTCATACATTAGAACTAAGTTTTGAAAATCCTCTTGTGACGGGTCTTTTCGCTACAATTTCCTACTACTAATTCTCTTGAGGAAACTTTGGGGCTAGCATTCACATTAATTCACAGCCTTTCAATTTGAACCCGTGATATGTGAATTAGTTTGACTATATAAAGTCTATAGGTTTTGTAGATGTAAGATAGAAGGAGCCGGGGGAAGCTGTTACGTAAGTGTGAATATTGGAATATTTCATTCACAAACCAAGCGCGAGTTAAGGAAGTAATTGCTTAGATTAAATTATTGGATTGAAGATTTAAGATATTAGAATTAGCTATCGGTTCATTAGTGCTTGTTCTCCTTATCTATTTCACGTAGTTGGGTGTACTTAGAGTTGGGTATTAAGAATAGACAACGCTTTAGATATCACTCCTAGGTTTCCTCTTGTAGTTTCATTTGTGATTGTTTAAGTGTGTGTTCAAGGAATAAATAAAACTAATTGTTATTATGGAGTTTGTTGGTGATGGTTTGTTTCCCCCCACACCAATAGACGCGCATGACGGAGAGAGAGGGGTGCCGATTAGGCCAAGACCCCCACACTCTTCAAAGAAGTCTGCCGCCTGGTCGGACAGCCAAGAGTTCACGGCCGCCTTAACTTCTTCGTTGTCACTGAAGCACTTCCCACCAAAATTTTGTTTGAGGTACCGGAAAAGGTGGAAATAATTACAGGAGCAGGGTCGGGGCTGTATGGTGCATGATCCAAAACCGCCCAGCCAAAAGAATCGATTACGTCCCGAGTCGTTCCATAAGTGTGAGGCCTTGCGTTATCGTGGAGGAGCAAAACACCTTTTGACAGCATGCCAAGCCGTTAAGAAGTGAGAGCGGTCATGAACTCTTGGCTGTCCGACCTGGTGACAGACTTCTTTGAAGAGGATTTTCAAAACTTAGTTCTAAGGTATAAATAATTATAGCACTGCAAATAAATGATACATTTAGATTCATAAAAAATAAATTATGGTGGAAAAAATCCTTCAATCATCTGTGCTTTTCAAAATATTATAAAACTCTTTCACATGGAATAAAAAGCTCAACAGAAATATATTATTGACAACTTTCCTAAATGACAGTGATGTATTTATCTTCCTATAATTTTTCTCTTGGGTCTGGGTTTTCTTTTTTCTCTAACAGAGTAGTATTTTCACATCTGGCGCGAAACCGATTTTCGACGCCAAGCGAAACAACAGACAGGGGTTTTAAGGTTTTTAATTAATATCTTCTCAACTAATTGCAATATCGGAATGAATAATAGTTTACGTCCTATTCTCAGACCTACTGAATATATGCACAAAATTTCATAAGATTTGGTCTAGTCGTTTTGGAGGAGTTTGGCTAGAAACACTGTGACACGAGAATTTTATATATTAGATAATTGATTGTATTTTTCTAAATACAATTGCTTTGTAAATTTAAAAAAAAAAAAAATTGTTTCCTTAACTGTATTTCGCAAAAGTAGTAAAATGTTAATTTTGAGTTGAGTAGCTTCTACATTATTTAATATTATTTCAATGTTATATATATTGTTACGTAGATCGGGGTTCGAGGATTTTATGCAAAATCAGTTGTAAGCAACAAGGCAGTTCTTTAACAGCAATGATAATTTATTGTCGAAAATCAATCCTTTAAACACAGGATTCAACAGCAAAGTTCGCAGAATAAATATCAGAAGGATTTCATACCTTCAACAGCACAGACACAATTATCAGTATCTAAAAATACACATATATGTAAGCTTATTCACAAGCACAGCCGAGCTAATCACGATCAAGGAAAGTTCACTAAGCGCTAGTCAAAACCAGACTGACTACTCGCTAGTTGAAACCAGACTGACTGTTGAAACGAAACAAAAATTAGATTTGACGGGTGCCAGCAATAATTGCTTATACCCAGTATCCCTGAAGATAGGGTGAAAAAGAAAAACCATTAGAAGAGAAACGCCTCCCGCAGGGAGGCAAACTGAGAGGGGGGAAAAGCCGTCCGGAATAACCCTTTCGGGTCAAAACGTGGAGGGGGCAGAGTGGAGGAAGAACATCGGAGAGGCGAAAAAACGCCGATCTCGCCTGCCGCGCAGGGAGAGGAATGGAGAATGACGTCAGCAATTCAACTGACCCAGTTTCAAATAGAGTAGCGGAATCGTGTGATGTGATTCAATGTGTAACTTACGTGTTTTTGTTGAGTTATGGCGGTTTTAAGGGGAGTTCCCACTTAGACGATTTATATGCGAAATTAACTTTAGTATGAGGATAAGTGAACAGTGTTTGTGCTTTAATAAGTGGGTTGTCATGATGTTCTATACTTCTAAAGACGTTTCTAGACAGTATAGTGATGCAATTATCAATCGGCTCCATATGTAGGTCGTTGTGTATGACACTATTCCTAACGTACCAAGGTGCGTTAGTAATGATTCTAAGAATTTTATTTTGTATGATTTGGATTCGTTTAGTATGGGTCGGTGCCGCCGCGCCCCAGATGGGGCAAGCGTAGGTTATTACTGAGCACAAAATACGCTTGTAAAGGATGACTTTATTCTCTAGGGAGAGTGGCGACCTTCTCCCAATAAGGGATATGGTTAGTGCAATTCTACCCCAGAATTTTTCTGACAGATAATCTATGGGAGGTTTGTACGTTAATCGACTATCTAAGTATAGACCCAGGTAACGAACAACCGAGACCCATTGAATGTTGTTTTCGAAGAGTGTGAGCTCAGTCTGTGGGGTGATAACGCCCCATTTCCTGAATACAATAGCCTGTGATTTGTCAACATTGATAGCTATCCTCCAGTCTGTGAGCCAGTTCTCGAGTATGTCGAGGTAGTGTTGCATATTTTTAATTGTATAGTTGAGTTTTACACCCTGGGTCAATGCCGCAGAGAGAGAGTCGTCTGCGAATAAGCATGTACTCACGGTGGGGTGATCGGGAAAATCGTGTGTGTATATGTTGTGCAAATATGGACTAATACAGAACCCTGAGGGACGCCAGAAAGGCAATTCCCAATGTCTGAAAAAGTAGTATTTACACGAACTCTAAAGGTTCTATTGTGTAAATAGTTATGTATCATTTTAATTAAAAAGTCAGGGAACTGAAGTTTAATTAATTTGTAAGTGAGGCCATCATGCAACATCTTGTCGAATGCTCTTTTAACATCTAAGAAAACACCGACAGTGTAAAATTTACTTAAAAAACCCTCATTTATGATATTTGTTACACGAATGAGTTGATGTAGTGTGGAGTGGCCTTCCCGGAAACCGCATTGTTCCGGGGGAATGCAATCTATGGCTTTGCAGTGATTTTTAATTCTATTTAAGATTACTCTTTCGAATACCTTAGCAGTGCAATTTAGTAGAGAAATTGGTTTGAAGCCTTGCGGGAACTTGTGGTTTGCCCTAATTTTGGCAGCATGACTACATTAGCTATTTTCCATTGTGTAGGAAAGTGACAATTAATGAGGCATTTGTTGTAGATTTTAGTTAATTGTGCGATGGCTTTAATGGGAAGATATTTTAATGCTATGTTAGGAATTTTATCAGGGCCTGCTGACTTCCTATTAGCAAGATTTTTAATAATGCCTCGTACTTTGGTGGGGGAAGTGAGGTGTGGTGTGGTAGTTGGGAAGTTGTCGAAATAGTGATTCACTAAATTTTCGACTTCTTCAATCTTGTCGTCACTGTAGGGTTCAATGTTTTTCTGAAAAGCGGCTTCCAAGGTGTCTTTAAAAGCCTCCGTTTTTTCGAAATCAGAATAAGCTAACCCACTTAGACCATGAAGAGGTGGGATTGGAGTGAATTTTTTAGTAATTCGCTTATGCAAATGATAAAGAGAGTTATCATCGGTATTTAGCGTTAAGAGAAAATTTTTCCAGGTCCTGTTTTTGTGTTCATTGATTTCTATCTTAATCTGTCTATTGAGAGCATTTACTTCCCTTTTATAGGGAGGGTATTTCGTGTTATTCCAAAGTTTCCTGAATCTATTTTTAGTTTTAATTAGCTCTCGAATATTAATAGGAAGGCGGAGGTGTGTGGTTTTAATTAATCTAGTGGAAGTGGAAGTATTAATAGCATCTGAGACCATACTGCTGAAATTTTGAACGGCTTGGTCCAAATCATCTATCGTAGGATTGCCTGAAATGTTATGATGTAGAATTTCTTGATACTTAATCCAGTTAGTAGATTTAAGTGTTTGGAGTATTGGTGGTAAATAACAGTTAGTAACGAAGTCGAAAATAACTGGATTGTGGTCACTGCTAAGTTCATTAATAGTAAACACATTAGAATGGGAGAAATTAGCTGCAAAGCCGATGTATAAAACAGTGTTTGGAGCATTGTGATTGAAATGTGTTGGAGTGTCGGGTGCGATAATATCAATAGCAGAGCCGGCGGCCCAAGAGCTAAGAATATTACCGTTAGTGTTGCATCTACCAGGGTTCCAACTCGGGTGTTTAGCGTTAAAATCGCCGAAGAGAAAGGCTTTGTTGTTATGGTTGAGGATAGCATTAAGTTCCGTGACATTAATGGAGCCATGTGGAGGTTTATAAATACACGCCATAGTAATAACCGTGTTGTTTCCTATATGGATGAAAACCGTTGTGTTTTCTAAAATGGCGTGGTGTTTGATAGAGTTTTTAACTAAAATGGCAGTCCCCCCGCCTCTGTGTGTTGTGCGGTCACTTCTATGACAAGTGTAATTTGGAATGCGGAACCGGTCCGGAGGACGAAGGTGTGTTTCTTGAATCCCGATTACGTCGGGGTTATGGAAAATAATGCTTTCTTTCAGTTCATCAATGTGTTTACTTACTCCATTTGCATTCCAACTGTAAACCCTGAGAGTGTTACTATTGAACGCGCTGAATGTTAGTTATTATTGTTGTTTTGTAGGGCTGCTAGAATTTGTCCCCACTGAGTCATCATAAGAGCCATTTGTTGCACGATCGAATTGGCATCAAATGTGTTGTTTTTATTATTATTGTTGGTGGTCTTGACCACTGCCGAAGCATAAGTTTTTTGTTGTGGTTGTTGCTGTGGTGTGGCTTTTTGCAAGCGCGCCTTTGCTTTCTCCGTCCAGATGTTGTTGTTGGGTTGTGTTTCTTCGTTGGTCTGTTTATGGGATTACTTGGGCATCCTGAAAAATTAGCTGGATGCGGTCCCCCGCAGTTAGCGCATTTAGCTGGGGATTTGTTGGTCTTTTTACACTCTGCGGTGAGATGGCCACCACTACATTTCAAACACTTGGGTGCTCTATTACAGAGTCGGGAATGGTGATAGAACTCCTAACAGCGATAACACTGAGGAGGCCTGCTTGAATGTTTGAGATGTTCTACCACTACTCGGAAAAACTCAATGTTTGTGACATGAAAAATCTCTTTATGTTCAGTATTGTTGTGCAGGACTACCAAGAAAAGTGGCATGTTTGTCTGCGTCTTTCTATTTTTTAAAATAGAAATGTGGTTGGGTTCAAACCCTAAACCAGAGAGTTATGATATCAGCTCCTTTTGGTCGTAATCAGTAGGTAGTCCTCGGATTACAGCCTTGAGCTGCTTGTTGTTGGCCATCTCGAAAGTATGGGACCGCATTTTTTTCATTTCAATGAAGGTTTGGAGCTTCCGATGGTCTTGGCAAGTCTTAGGGAAAATCCTAAGCTTGCCATTTTCGAATCGCCCCTCAAGTGTCTTCCCTAAATGCTCGCTCAATGTATTGAGTAGCCCGGTTGTACTATTGTTCACATCAATAACGATGGAGGAAATTTTCTTTTTTCGGGAGACGGTGGTGAATCCATCACTCTCCGAGTCTGAAGCCTGGTTATTTATTTCTTCGTTTCCCTGAGCGCTAACAGGGGGAATTTCGTCTGATATCATTTCCGAGCTACTTTCGTCGGAAGAAGAGGTGTCCCCGTCCTCCATGGCCAATTTCTTGGAAGGAGAGGGGTGTTGTTTCGCGGGAGTGAATTTTTCGCTCTTCCGCTAGTTGTTTTTTCCCTGAAGTGCCTGGGGTCGGAGAAACTGGCGCTCGCTTCTTCTGCTGTTTCCTCTTTTTCGCCTGCGGCGAAGAGGGTGCAGTGGGGATCGAAATATTGTTGAGCTTTTTCAGCTCCTCGTTGTAGGTATCAAACTTGGCATGTTGCAGCCTCACGGATTTGCGGGACGCTTTAAGCGCCACAAATTGCACCTCCGTGATAAGTTTTAGCTTTTGGATGTCGTCTACGACTCCGACTGTGTTTTTTACAGAATTTATAATGTCTTCCAATGCGTCGCTTAAATCTTCACAGTCGGCGCATGAGGTGGCGCGATCTAACTATTCGTGAGCTTCCGCTACGTTGAAGCAGAAAGTATCAAGTTGAAATAATGTACTCACCAGAGTAGACGCCACATCTGTCCTGGGAGCGGACGTATCCATGATAGAAATAAAATGAAAGAGAATCTGGGTCGAAAGCGAAAGAACGTGAACCGAAAGGAAACACGTTCAGTAGCGAAAGAGGTCGATGTGTCGGCGCTTGACCTAGTCACACCGCGTGGGAAGTACAAACTCCGTAAAAAACGGAAAAATGACGAAAATAAACTCACTAGCAAAGCACTGTCTTACTGAAAATTAGGAAATAAGCCTAAAAAATCACCAGCTAACAAAATCCAGATGGATGCAAAAAGATGCAACTCATCCAGCTCAGGTATGACTGCGTAAAAGGGGCACGGACTAGAACAAAGAATCCGTGTCTGGAGTCTACAACGACAAGAAGCAGAATGTGAGAGACAATGCAAAATGGACTGACTGTTACGGCGAGTATCCCTCTATTTATAGCTGGGCCGAAACTTCGAGAAAGATGAACTCGCGCGTCATAGATCGTGAAATTAGTGGACTTCTCTAATTTCTAGAAGAATCCAGAGGGTCTCGAACTCGCCAACATGGTCACCAATGTCGCCAAAAATGATGCCAACTTGGCTCTATCTCCAATATTTCGCCAAGTTCCCATTGAATCGCTATTATAACGTAAGGGACGGTGTTTCTTGTGAATATTGCAATTTTAACATGAAATAAATATAGCATAGAGTAATACAAAGGCATTGCACATCCAAATACAAATCATTCACACCACTTTATACAAAATTCGTAACAATATATATACATATATTTTTTACTATTTTTAGCTTCATCTCAGAAAAATTTGAGTTACAAGTTCGTGAATCCTCATTTTGTAATGAGAATTATTGTTTTAATTTTATTGTGTTCGGGAAGAAGCATTCAGCTTTGCAAATAGTTTTCAAATGCGATATGAAAAACTTTGCTATTTTTATTCTGATTCGAAATTGTACGCTGGATTTTTCCATGAGGAAATATTAAGCAATGGGTTTTTATTCATGGCGGTCACAATGATAAATAAAATCACGTGTTATCCATTGAGTTCAAACCAACTGGCATGTTATTCTGCTTGTAAAATTTAGATAAAAATTTAAATTTGATCATTGGGGGTAAAGATGCTGAAGAATTAAGATTCTTTAAAAAGCTTTTCAAAATTAAAAACAAAACACTTTTATCATACGTATACTTTCAAATCAAGAGCATTTTATTTCCCTATGTGCATTCTTATTGTTTGCAAATATATTGGTTTTAGAAGAATATGTCTAAAGCAAAAAAGAGTTGGTAACATCGAAGCGCATGAACTGATTGGCTAAAAGCACGTGATTACATTTGCCATGTAGCTGTGACGTTACCGTAGAACGTCGTTTATCCGAATCAATCGGGACCGGACACCGTTCGGATAACCGAAAACCGAATGCGATCCATGCTGTATATGATACTGTACACTATACATATATTAAAAATCATAACATGCGGGAAACGTACTTGAAAAAAAAGCAAAATAGGTGCAAAATGTCGCAATTTTACATTGACTGGGGAAAATAATCACTTATATATTTTTCACTGTACCATTGTACACCTTCGTTTTTTCACTGCGAAGTCTCTGATTCTCTTCAGTCGCAGTAGTTGAGTAGGACAGTGCTCTGATTGTTGTTCATACCACTCCATAGCTATCTCTAACGCAAAAAACGCGTCAGAAGTTGCTACTTTCATTGTTGTTGTTATCGCCTTCATCCGTTTCATCGTCGACAGTTCGGGATTCTTCTTGCACAGAAGCCCCAATCTTGTCATCATTTAGCATATGAAATCCACAGTCTTCTGCATCGCATGCCATCCAGGTTTCTACATCAACAAAACTCAACAAAAGAGCACGTATACATCCCCTCACTTGGAAACAAACTGACGTAATATTCCGCGTGGATGTTTACCAAATCACACCCCCTCAGGGGGCTCACCTTCTTTAGGTGAGTACGGGTGTCACAATCCCGAGGTGCCCTAGTGATCTTTTCCTTTTCCCACGGGGTTTACTATCTTTGGTAAACACGGGCTTCACGAACCCGGGGTACCCTAGTGATCCTTCTCTATTTTCGACCCTCTTTCTTGTCATTCAATTCATTCTTTCTTGCTCTCTTCCCGTCTAGACCCCAGATATTAAAACAAATGTTTGGCGCAGTATAGCCGAAATCGGCTCTTGCGCCAATAAACCCCAAAATCACTCACTCACTCACCAAATCACACAACTGAAATTCCCCAAATATCCCTCACCTTGGGTTTTCCCGTCACTTATGGCCTCACACGAAACAACTGTTGAGCATTGCAGTGTTCGAAAACGTATCTGGACTTTGGTTCGGATATTTGACGCTCCGGATTATAGACGTTCGGATAAACGACGCTCTACTGTACATGAATTTACCAAATCACACACACACACACACAACTGAAATTCCCCAAATATCCCTCACCTTGGGTTTTCCCGTCACTTATGGCCTCACACGAAACAACTGTTGAGCATTGCAGTGTTCGAAAACGTATCCGGACTTTGGTTCGGATATTTGACGCTCCGGATTATAGACGTTCGGATAAACGACGCTCTACTGTACATGAATTTAGCCCATTGTGCTAAATTAATTTAGAATTTTATTTTTCCGTTTCATACAAAATATTGTGATACGTGTTTAAAAACCATAAAATTTATTTAATTGTTGTTGTTACTGATCTGATTGGCCACCAGAATAGGTGAGACTTTTTAAGTACCCACTGGAAAGACGGGTTAGACAAGAGTTGGATTGTGTGTCTGTCACAAGGAAGAGATAAAGAAAACTCTGGGTGAATGAGTGCATATTAACTTTGCACTGTTCATCTACAAGAGGGCTTTTGGTGACGGACCTCGTAATTTTGAACCCTCGTCAAGTGATGAGGACAACACCTATGAGCTCCTCTACACGGCGGGTCTATAGTGGTACTGGGCTCGAACTCATGACACACCAGCCACGATCCGATACCTTGATCACTAGGCTACCGCGGCCACTTTAATCTATCAAAGCAAGCAGCATTATTATCTCTTTTCTCCAAAATCGAGACAAAAAAAAGCAAAAGTTTGTATTCAAAAGAAGATATACGACTATTTAGGGTATGTCTTTTTCTTGTAATCTTAACTGTAAATTATGAAAATGACTCATAGTTTCAGTAAGAAAAGCTAAGCCCCAATGCCTGTGATCATTCTTGAGTAGCAAATACTCCCCCACTGAGCAGTTCTCTCTCACACACACGCTTCCTCATATTCCAAAATCTCACGAGTGCACTTCCTTTAGAAATCCAGCGCACACAACAGTGAAGGAATATTTTTTACATTATATTTTTCTATTGTTAATTAAATTTTGATTTTTTTTCGTCTAAGACAGCCAAATTTTAATCAAATTATAAAAAAAAAACTGGTATTTATTTTTATTTTTTCACATTTTAAAATTTTTCAGTCAGTCTTCGCGTGCCACTGTTACAACTCAGTCGCGTAATACTGTATCACGCGTGCCGCGGGTTGGCCAACCCTGGTCTAGTCCCTCCGTTTGCAAGAGTTTCACCAATTTCTTTCTGTAAACATGGGACGGGATCCATTATAAATGTACTTTGACGGGAGAAGGGCTTAACTCTTCTTAAGGTATCCGACTACTTGCAACAACTTTAAAAAAAATGGAGGTATGGGGATTTTTTGTGGCTTTTAGATTTGCTTAGAACATTTTAAGAAAAATATGCTAAAATTAAGAAGAGAAGGAGAAATTATATTATTACTTAAAGGAAAAATAGGTAAAAATGTACAAAAAAATAACGCCGTAAACGGGGCTCATTCTCTACCTAAAATTTATGAACAAATTGTCAATTTATCAATTCTGAGTTCAATGTTATTCATTTTTGAAATGACCTTCAGGATAACACATATTTTAATTTTTATAAAAACTACAGAACTTTATCTTAGTTATTATATGAAATTACTTTAAAAAAAACAGTGATTCTATGCACATAAGGGACTGTAAATTTTGTAATAAAACGGTGATTGATAAATCTGAAGTTTAAAACACTTCTATTATTATACAGAACATACACAAAAAATTTCAGGTAATTATTTTAAAAACTTTTTTAGCAATCGCCCTCCCCGTTTGAGCATTTAGAAAAAACACACATTTCAAGTAAAACGCTTTTTAAAATATGACAACTTGCTTTAAGTAATGGCATCTGCTTTTACTAAAACACCTGTAGTTTTTGTTTTAGTGAACGGAAAAAAATAAACTTGGTATTTTTATAGAGCTAATAAGATGGCCTATAAGATAAAATCATAAAATAAAATTTTTGTCATTTTTTCGCAAAATTCACAATTTTAGGATAGTTGGATACCTTTAGATAGATAAACTGATTTTATCTCCTATGTGGGCACAGATTTGAATTGAACTACAGCTTCCAGATAGAATCCTGAGGTAGTTATCCACTTCGTAGTTATTTTCGCTCGTGATTTTCTCTAGTCCCATGTTAGTTGCAATTAATTCGCTTCGAAAACGGAACAGAAATCTGAATTAAGTTGTTTTATGGAGTGCTTTTCTATATGAAACTATATTAATTTAATAAAAATCCGTCATCTGTTGTCTCTTTTTCATTGTGTGTTTAAATAAAAACAATTATACATCTTTGTGCTATAATTTTCACACTTGTAACATGCAATGAAGTTTAAATGTGTTATTAAATTTTATACCAAATTTATTTATTATCATTAACAATTGGTAATTTTTATTCTAGCGTACTGTATCAAAACTAAAATGCAGTTTCATGGCAACTAAAATGACACAGGCAAAATCTTTTTCATTAGGGTTAGCGCAAGCAATAAATTTTTAATCATTCAAATAATTATTTGTTAACCAGAGGATTATGAAATCAAATGAGGATACACACACACATTAGCGATAGCTTTTCGACGAAAAAAATTCATATTATTTTTTGACTAAACTAACGAACAGCTAATATTCTCTGCTCTATATTCACCTCTGTGCAGGTGACTTATCAGTAGCGTTTTAGCATTTGGGAAAAACACTGTCAAGTGATGAGAGTCATAAATATATATAAATCATGTAATTTGTGTAACAATCTACACAGATAACCAAAATTCTGAATAAATCTGGAAATGTTAAGCAGTTTTATAAAATTCGATTAAATACTCCATACAAATTGCATGAAATTACAAAATACAAACCGACTCTGTGGCACAACAGCCCACTGCGGGCAAAGGTCTACGGAACCCATCTGAGTTTTCGTGGCCTTGGGCAGTGAGATGCATGAGCAGATATTCTGGTCAGGTGGTCAGTGACGTGAAACCCCCAGTGTTTAGATCCGAAGCAAGCTGTTGGCACTCATTTTTTAACCCATTGAAGAGATGAAGAGCTCAGTCGACCTTGCCCAGCTCGGAAATTGAACCCTGGACCTATGACGTGGAAGTGGTCACTCGGGCACTTGAAACAAACCTATTTCCCTTCTACCCTGTGACCCTACTAAAGGTGTAGAAGGAATTAAAGGATCATTCGACATGATAGATTCCAATTATTTTATTTATCACTTTAATCGACTCAAACACAAATCAATTTAACACTATAAATAGGATAATTCAGTCAAGCAACAGAGAGAGTTTAGATTGAGGAGAATACATTAAATAACTTCTTTATATTAAAGGTTCTTCCCTAATACTACTTTACACAGCAGATATGTATTTAATGTCCACTTAACGACTTTACACTCTAAATATCAACGTACTATGAAGTTGACAGTACCTGACTTAAGGCAGTCTTCTAATCAATTGAAATTAATTTTCTCTTCCTGACTATAACATTTTACAAGATAATCTTTACCTTGAATCTTTCTTGTCACTTCTAGTTAACTAAACTTCTAACTTTTCATTCACTCTTCTCTTCACTTCTAATTCACTAACTCCTTTAACTCGCTAACTAGGAATATATATAACAAACTTAATTTGCATATCCCGTCTCCTTCTTTAGGAGAAGATTGTTGAATAATGCTGGCCCAAATTATACCCAAGAGGATTAAAGAAGGTCGCGTATAGATCCATCACACATTGGGTCTCACAAAATACGAATCTTATAGAAAAAATACTAAAGTTTCAAAAAATGTGCGTGGTTGATGCAATTTACGTAAAGAGCAGATAAACATTGCAAACTAGCTTAAAAATTTTGCATTACTTAAGAGAAACACTACAAAAACTCATGTGTATAAAAACTTTATATTTTTCTATGAAGAATTTTGTTTACCATTGATGTATATCTATAAATACATAAAGAAAGGGCCTCATTCATTCATTCTTTGAATACGAGTGAGGCCTACAGATTTGAAATTTGGTAGACGGGTTTCTTTTGCGGAGTAGAAATCTGCTAAAAGTGGGTTTTAAAGAAGTCGCTTCTCAAGGAAGGAGAAAGGGGATGGAATTTTTGAACTTATTAGATTTATATTAAATTTGGCAGGCAAGTTTCTTTTGTTGAGAAGACATTTACTAAGAATGGGTTTTGCGGAAATCTATTTTCAAAATAGAGTTACGGTGGCGTAAAAGATAAATGTTTCGAAAATTCAAGTCAAGTCTTTTTTAAATCAAGTGCTGAAGAATGTGTTTTAAGTACAATCGAAAATAGGTTAGGACAAAGATATCAATAACTTAAAACAATATACAGCTATACAATATCATGAAATACCCAGTGAAGTGGGCAAGTACTGGTTTGTCAGGAAGTTTGGGGAAAATATTTAAACGTTTTGTCCTAACCTTTTTTTTTTACCACTATAAATGTATAAAATGAGGAATATATTTTAATTCTGAATGGTAGAATTTAATTGCAATCTCAGTTTTGTAAATTTCTTTGTTTCTTCTTAATTTTTTTTTCTTTTAATGAAACGCATTTCTTCAATTATGGGAGTAGTTGCGGGGTAATGTAAAAAAGCTAAGGAGTTGGCGACATTTTTAAGGCTTCATTTGCATCTTAAAATGATGATGAAGGGACAACATCAAACGGTACCATAGGCCTAGATGACTGTTTTGGCAATCTGTTCGTCTTAAAAGGATAATTGTATATTCAAATTTATAAAATTTGCCTGCGGTTGCTAAAAAGGACGAACGAACTATCTATAACTTAAATTCATTTGCTATAAAATTTGCTTTACGGAAAATGATTTTGAATCAAAAGTAGGTCTTTGGCTTTAAAATGATAATTATTTTGGTGATTTTATGCCAAATGTATGCTGAATATTTGAGATTTTACGGGAAATGGGATTCTGACTATAAACAGGGGATTGGCATAAAATTAATTACTAATTTAACGATTTAGCGTATTCCGTGATTGCGTTGTTTCGAACTAACCACAATGTGTTTGTAATGATTCGCAGGGATTTTTTTTTCTCGATAATTTAGACGAGTTTGTCATGTTCTTTGCTTCTATTAAGTATAAGTTGAATTTTAAACGTTATTGGATTTAATACAGACTTGTCAATAAGGAACTTGCTGCTGCTAATAACAAAAAAGAATAATAACAGTGATTCAACAATTATCAAAATTTTTGGAATTGGTGATTTTTTACCACTATGATTTGTTAAAAGCATGGAATATATTTTCATCACAAAATGTTTGTTACAACGTCTTTCCAATTTTTCTACTCCGTGATTTTATCCTTTTTTTGCAGAGAAACTCTTCTCTTCTAGAAGTAGTTACTGAAAAATACAATGAACTTAAGAGCAAAGGCTTCTTTCTGGTTGTCTTGTATTTGACAGAATTCGAAATTATCCTGTGCCCAGAGTCTGGGCCGCCACGTGGGTATTAGGCGCCCTTGTTCAAATTGAAATCTGGCGCCCCTTTATGGAGTTCTGTTGCACTCTTATAAAGATCTGAAAATCATATCTGAAATAGTCTTTGATATAGTATTCAAAATTTGACTTTCAAACTAAAATTTTTTTATATTATAACATTAAAACGCGTTTGTCTTATTGTTTTTTGTTTGTTTGTTATTTCGTACGTTTTAAAAACAAAACAATGATAAAAAAATTTTTAAGTAAAATATAAAAATCAGAAAATATATTCAAACATGGATTCTCCTAGCTTTAGCAGCTACAAACACTCGTATCAATTTCTTTATGTTTAACTAGCTGGTACACCCGTTCTTCGCACGGGTGAATTGAAAAATTAAACAATACAGACTGGAGGATAAAGTTTTTAATGAGTTAATCTTAGGTGAATTGCAAATTAAACAAATAAAAGCTTTTTGAATATCTCAGCGGAACGAAAAAACCATATTTGTAAAATTTTAAGTCTGAAAATCTAATAGCTGATAAAAAGTATTTTTTTTTTATTCATAACGCTCCGTAACTCTCTTGAGGGTCGATTTTTGAAAACACCTTCCTAAGCTAATCTCTGCTCAGCAAAAGTAACACAGTGTTACAAATTTTGTGTAATGAACGCTTTTATTGAGTCAATAATTTATATTCCGATTATATCTATACATTTAATGGCAATTCACTGGAAACATAGCGAAATGTTAGTGATATAGCCAAGTTGGCATCATTTTTTGGCGACCACATTAAAACTTGGCGATTGAGTGAACGATGACGAAGTTGCTTTGCTGTAGCGCCACCTGGTGGGGAGCTGCAACAAAGAGGATAACACAAAAACCTTCTCCACAAAAAATACATATGCATGCCAATTTTCATAGTGATTGGTTGAATGGTGTTGGAGTGAAACGAGGTCATATATACAAACATCCATTTATATACAGAGAGATTAACATTAAAGGAGAACCTATCCAAACCAAATTTATCTGCGCTTGGTAAATCAAAAAGAGAAAACTTTATCAAAAAGAAAAAGACTTTTTTTTTTTGAGAACATATTTCTAAAAAAATATGTATTGCACTAAATAAAAAATAATAATTTTCATTTCATACATTGTTGCTGTTGCTTATGTCACCTGATGGACAGTAACATCAGACCACGAAATTCATCGCGGCTAAGAGCTAGATTCTTACGCCTGTTGTTAGCCTTAGCTTTGAGCACCATGCAGGTAACAGTACGATTTGGCTCGGTTCCACCCCAATTTTGAGGGAGAACACCCTAATTCGCGAAATTAAGGATATAATTCTTGTTATTTCAAACGATTCAAGTGTTAGGGAATGAATCACCCATTTCATCATGCCAATTTTTTCTAAAAAGAGTCTACTGATGGTGGGGACCTCTCTCAGAAACGCTTTTTTTTAAAACTTATAGTAACTACACTCAAGGCTAAAATAAAGCATGTCATGTGACTCTCTATCTACTAAAAACTCTTATTGCTCCTGTCCCCTTTTGGATGGCCGATACGGACGTCGTATTGGTGCATGTCCGTTGTGACCATAGTCCGAGATGGGGAGAAAGTTACTAGTGAAAGATGTGTAAACTTATCAAATTACATGATTGAACATATACTCCCACTTCGAACCCTTAATTTTCAACATAAAAGAAGAAAACTGACATTAAACATACAAAGTACAAAATAAAGAAGATACGTTAAATGAAATATCAAATTCACACCCAATAATAGTTCAGAAAATGTACCAAATTTTTGGTAACCAAAAAAATACTTTTCAAATTCGATCCAAATGCCGGCCCCGGGTAGAGGTCCGGTTTGTCAGCCCTAGAGCCGTACCTGGCATCATATGATTTTTTCTCAATATGCGATTTGAAAGTCGAAAGCCCATTTATGTCATATGCTAAATAAAGATTCAAATAAAGAAACTAATTTGACTGAAAATTTAGAAACAATTTTTTTTTACAGAAAATTAATTTCTGAGAATTTAGTGTGAAATTTTTTCTTCTTTCTGCGGATATATTATACTAGCTTTCATGGCCCGGCGTTGCACGGGCTTATACCGAGGGTATAACTTAATCCCCATGTTAATTTCCTCCTTTTAGTCTAACGCCAACACTTTTGTGGGGTATCACGCGTACGATGTGAATGCATGTCCCGTGAGTGCGTGTCATGGCTTTGTTGCTTAACATTTTCCCTTCTCTTCGCAAATTCTCGATCCTAGTACCACTGAAGACCCGCCGTGTAGGGGAGAAATGCACATAAATTATGTCGAGAGCTCAAACGTCCTCCCGTTGGTGTGGTGTGGTAGTTATGAGAGGGGGTGCCAGCTCAGGTGTCGTCCGCGTCACTTGACCATGGTTCAAAATTACGCGGACCGTCCCCAAAAGGCCTCGTGTTGCTGAACAGTGGGACGTTAATATTCACTCAACTTCACAAATTCAGCACTTCCAATATTATTTTCCGAAATTATTTTGATTTCTTTGTTTCTTTCCTCTCCGCTTAGCCCTGCGTTGCACGGGCTTTTACCGACTGAATAACTTCACCCTCGTGGAAATTTCGTGTTTCCCTCTGGCCGATAGCACTTGTGTGTGCGGGCGTGCGATGTGAGTGATTTCTTTAACAATCTCATAAAAACTCCCTTTTTCGAAATTTGTTCTTGCGTTGGTGTGGTGTGGTAATTATTAAAGGTGGGTGAAAGCTCATGTGTCGTCCTCGTCACTTGAGCATGGTTGAAAATTTCGAGGTCCGTCACCAAAAACCTCGAATAGGCAAACAGTGCGAATTTAAAAATCACCCACTCACTCTCCAATTCTTTCGTTTTACCGAGTGAATAACTTCATCCCCATGGAAATTTCGTGTTTCCCTCAGGCCGATAGCACTTGTGTGTGTGTGTGTGTGTATGCGCGCGATGTGAGTGATTTCTTTAACTATGTCATAAAAACTGCCTTTTTGAAATTTGTTCTTGCGTTGGTGTGATGTGGTAATTCTAAAAGATGGGTTAATGCTCAGGTGTCGTCCTCGTCACTTCAGCATGGTTGAAAATTTCGAGGTCCGTCACCAAAAACCCTTGAATAGGCAAACAGTTCGAATTTAAAATCACCCACTTCACTTTCCAATTCTTTCCTTTTCCTGAGTGAATAATTTCATCCCATGGAAATTTCGTGTTTCCTTCAGGCCGATAGCACTTGTGTGTGTGTGTGTATGCGCGCGATGTGAGTGATTTCTCTAACTATGTCATAAAAATCCCTTTTTCGAAATTTGTTCTTGCGTTGGTGTGGTGTGGTAATTATTAAAGATGGGTGAAAGCTCAGGTGTCGTTCTCGTCACTTGAGAATGGTTGAAAATTTCGAGGTCCGTCACCAAAAATTTTCGAATAGGCAAACAGGGTGAATTTTAAATCACCCACTCACTTTCCAATTCTTTCGTTGCAATTTTTTATTTCCCGGAAACGAAAATGTAGTCTTTTTAAAATAGTTGTATGCTGAAAAAAAGACAGAAAGTATAAATTTTTAAAATTACAAAATTTCACTACTATTTTAATTCTTGAGTAGAATTGTGAGGATTTTTTTGAAATATTCGACTCGGGGAAAAAAATTTCATGCATTACCTTTATAAAGAAGAAATTATTAATGATTGATTTAAGTATTTTGAGTGTTTTATTAAAATTTGTTCAAAAAAGTTTTTGGCTTTTTTTTAAAATCCTGATTTTAAAAGTTTTAAATTGAAAATTCGAAGTCCGTCGCCAAAAAACTCTGGAGTAGGTGAACAGTGCGACTTTTTAAAAATCCCTCACTCACATTTCAATAACGGAAAAAATATTGCAACAGCAAGTTTGACCTTGGCCGCTGAGCGTTAAACAGAGGGGGGGGGGAATAATAATGATTCTCGCGCATGCGCAAAGCCTTTAGAATGTCTTTAAAGTTTTCATTATTTTTGAGGCTCAATTTTTAATTGAAAATTCCAAGTTTTCACATATTGATTGGAAACAACAATAATTTTTAAAGAAAAAGATTACAAAAATAATGCTTGTATGATTTCTCGCAAAAACTTTATTTTATGAAAATCACAAAAAGAAATCTTTAAAATCCGTAATTTTTAAGCGAAATCGACACACGGGAAGAGAAAAATCATAAAATATGCAAAACAGCATTGTTTGTAAAAAAAAAAAAAAAAGTTTTTTTTCTATAAAATTCTTTAAAGAAAAATAGTTTTTTCCCGGAAACGAAACTGTAGCCTTTTTAAAATAGTTGTGTGCTGAAAAAAAGACAGGAAGTAT
>BMAO01029505.1:0-85418 GCA_019973975.1 Trichonephila clavata | reverse complement strand
AGAGTATTTGAACTACTCATATCCATCCTCTCAGATCACGTGACTTGAGCTGCCTATATATACAACCAGATTTCTGGATACCTCTATCTTCTGTCTTTTTTTTTCGTCATGTAATCAGCTGCAGCTTGGTTTGTGTTTTGTGTCTTCTTGTCTGGTTCTTGTTATGTGGAACGCTATATGTTAATGTTTATTAAATTGTATTTACTATTTCAAAGGACTATCTCGTCAATGCCATCAAAAATAGCGATCATATTAGGAAACCCCTTTCAACGGCCATTGTCTTCATATATATATACACTGCTGGCCACCGTAAATGCAACACCAAGAAAGACAAGAGATAGCGCAACAAAATTTATTTTGTAGATAACATGTTGACCAAGTATCAAATGATTAAATTAATAGAATTTTGTGAAGTGTGATTCCTGCCAGAATCAGTAGCAAGAGTAGCCACCATTGTTGGAGATCACCGCTGCCACACGCCTCGGCATTGATTCAAAGAGACTTTGGATATGTTCTTGGGGTACAGCAGACCAAGCAGCTTCCACACGTTGCCAAAGTTGATCTGGTGTGGCAGCTGGGGATGTAATCTGGGTCAATCGTTACCTTCAGGGCTTGTCCACAGCCATATTTCAACAGGATAATGCGCGACCACACGTGGCACGCATTGTCCAAAGGTTCTTCGTCAATCACCAGATAGAATTGCTTCCCTGGCCGGCTCGCTCTCCGGATCTTTCACTGCTAGAAAACATGTGGTCCATGGTTGCTCAGCGATTGACCCAGATTACACCCCCAGCTGCCACACCAGATCAACTTTGGCAACGTGTGGAAGCTGCTTGGTCTGCTGTACCCCAAGAACACATCCAAAGTCTCTTTGAATCAATGCCGAGGCGTGTGGTAGCGGTGATCTCCAACAATGCGGCAATTCTGGCTACTGATTCTGGCAGGAACCACACTTCATAGAAGTCTATAAATTTAATCATTTGATACTTGGTCAACATGTTATCTACAAAATAAATTTTGTTCTGCTATCTCTTGTCTTTCTTGGTGTTGCATTTATGGGGGCCAGCAGTGTATATATATAGTATCATAAAATGAAAAAAAAAACACAGTATAATAAAATTGATAGTACTTACATAGATATATAAACAGTCTTCTCTCGATAAATCGAAGTTGGAGGGACCGATGAAAAACTTCTAATTATCAAGAGGGTAGGATAAAATTCCCAAAATACAGGAAGAGAAATTTTTTCTAACATATTTAAATTTGAAACTATGTTATAAAACAACAATTGTACATATATAAATTATTTTAAAGTATTTTTAAAAAGCACATATTATATACAGTATAAATATTATACAAAAGTTAAAAGTGCTGTATTAAAAGAATACATTCATGAATTAAATGCAATTATTATAAAAGGGTACTTACTGTACATAATTAAACTTTTTTAACGAAAAATCTGTTATCTATAAAAATCTGTTTAATCGGTTATAGGTTTCCTCAGACACTGTCCCCAACATCATTGGTTTTTCAAGGCAGGGTCGAGTCTGACGCGTAGATGAGTCATAAATCGGCATGTCATTCCAACCCTAATACACAATCCTAAGCATGTCTTCTTCACAATAGGGAACCATTCTTTCTTAACCCATGTGTAGCAAGGCCACTTGTTAAAGGAAAGATATGTACGGCTGACAACAAGTACGGCGCGTGTCTATTGTCCACTTGAAGCAGGAAAACCATAAAAGTGTCTTTTGCTTGAGGAACCGCGAAACACAAAAAAGGGATGGCCGACGGATAGTCCCTGTGTTACAGGGGAGACACGCAGAGACAATACAATACAAAACATGTAAGCTCCAACCTGTTTGCTACAGAACTACATGATAGTGAGTATTCGAATTGTCGAGAGCTATATAATATAACTTCGAATTATTGCGTGTTGTAGTCTGGCCAACCGCAGATTTTACTTCGAAATATTGAGTGGACCAAAACGTAGTGTTTTAGTTCGAAATATCAAGAGTCTTTCGATTGGCTGAGCATATACTTCGAATTAGCGAGAGGTTCGTATTATCAAGGTTTTGAAGTAGCAAGAGTCGACTGTATATATATATATATATATATATATATATATATCAATAAATAATTCAAAAGAAGACTAATAAATCCCAAGCATCCTAAGATCAGACCGGAAGAACCAAGAACATGGAACCATGACAAACCAAAAAGAAATGTATCTAGCGGGGAAAACTATTATGATTTCTCGAGCTGTCACTGGTTTAGGACAGTGAAACAGGATTAAACATTGTTTGTGAGATCTCAACCTTCTCCTGCAGCAGAAATTGTTTCTACATAATAGCTTCCAGTATAAACTAAGGCAAAAGCCTAAAACCCACGTGGGTGAATATAACAGCAATAGAATAGAAATTGCAATATTAAATTACCATAGGAATCCGGAAGAAATAGACAAATATAAATATGTATAAACAAAAATATTTGCAAGAGAGGTTAATAATGAATATAACCATAATTAACAATAATGTAAATGAGCAAATTCAGATATATATATATATATATATATATATATATTTACTTCAGAGGCATACATATTTTAATATTGTTTAAATTTTTTTTCAAATGGTTATCAGCGGGAATATTCCGTTTGGCGTCGGTTGCATCACGTTTGGCGATTTTTTCCTCTTAGCTAGCAGAATGTAAAAGTACTAAATTCTCTTACCTGATTCCAATAAAGAGACTTTTCGTAAAAAATTACGACTTTTAATTAGACAAGCATCTTGATAAAGCATTTAGTTTTTAACACACTTTCTTACACACCTTCTTCATTTCTGAATGTTAAGCACTACACAAAAATTTAATTGATTTTCTCGAAATACATTCAGTAATTGAAACATTTTTATGCAGTTAATTTACTGATTCTTATTTTTTATATATTATTTTAATTACCATTAAATCTAAATATGTAATTACATACTGTCGATACATGCATAAATAAAATTCACTGCAATTTATAACATTTCTCACATTTATCTTGTGGTATTAGTGAAATCTAAATTTCTATTCAGAATCTTTTGAATTTCCTTGAATATTAATTTTTGAAATTGTACTTTGTTTTTATCTGACTGATATTAATTTTTTAACTTGTATTGTGCTGATTAAAACATTTGTATTTATGCTTTTCTTTGTTTTTATTTTACTAGATATGTATCCACAGTGAATTTATGTAAAAGAAAAGAGATTGTAAGCAATATTTTGCTTTTAAAATTTATTTTATTACTCTCTGTACAAAATTTCATTGTAATGTAATTTTTATATTAAATACCGTGTAGTTACATCTTTAACGAGATGTATTTAAATGTGTGTTTATTAAGATTTTAAATTTTTCTCGATTGCCACGAATACGTGAATATTCATGAATTCTTAAATATCTTTTCCTGTAAATTATTATTCATCAGAAAACAAAAATATGACGTGTGCATTGACTTATGTTTTTTATTCCTAGGATTTAAAATAATTAAACTTTAGCAAAATACTCAATCTTCTCCCAGCCAATTTTTAGGCAATTCACCGAAAACAATATTCCAAACATTATTTGAATTGTTTGCTAATTCCATTTTTATTTCACCCAAAATTGTATAAACAAGTAAATGCTCTTTATTAATTGAGAATCGAATATATATTTACAGTTTAATAATTGTTTTAACTCAACTGCATTACAAAAGCATTAAAATGACATGCTTATAAGGTTTATAACTTCTACCGATTCATTTCTTGTGTTCTTCATCATTGATTCATCAAGAACCGACAGTTAGATATTTTGCTGCTAAAAATTGCTGATTAGTCATGGGATAAATTCATGTGACGTTATAGTCACACGATAATTGTAATTACGTGTTTTCAACCAATTAGTTCAGGCGCTTCGCTGTTGTCAAATTTCGTTAAAAGCAGAAATTTTCTTTTAAAAAGAAATATTTTTCAACAAAAATGACGAGTATAAGGGAGAAAAATGTACTTAGTGTTTTGAGGTACGTTTATAACATAAAAGTTATTATTTTATATGAAATTTTTTTAAAGAATCTTAATTTTTGAATATTTTTATCCAACTCAAGCAAAAGGCACTTTTATTGCTATCTTTCTTCAAATGGACAATAGACCAGCCGCACTTGTTGTCAGTCGTTCACATTTTTCGTTTAACACGTTACCTTGCTACACATCTGCTCAAAAAGGATGGTACACTATTGTGAAGAAGAGATGCGTAGGATATTGTATTTTGCGTTGGGGTGACATGATGATTTATGGCTCATCTGTGTGACATTTAGAATGTGGCACCAAATAGGGCATGGGCTGGACTGGAGTCTGCCTTGAAGTACCAATGGTGTAGGGGTCAGTGTCCAAAGGAACCGAGTGTGAAACGATTTTACTTCCAATGAGAAATGAAAGAGATTTGAAAGGGCATGAAAGAGTCTTGTTTGAGAGGTTAAGAAAGAAGTGGAAAGAAAAAAGATAGGTGTGATAGCAGATAGCGTTAAACAAAACGTGGATTCTTATCAGGTTGATTTGACGAGAAGAGCCGACCCGACATCGATGCTATTAGTATACCCTGTAATAACGGTTGGTTCCTGCTTACATCTGAACCCGCTTGTCTACCTGCAAACACGGCTAGGTGTGTGGGAGAAACTGAATGATCCACAGACATGATTTCAATCTAATCAATTTATTAATTCCAAATATCAATCAGACACAAAACAAATCTAAATAAGGTAGATGATTACACAGTAGAGCGCGGAGGTGAGATTCTATAACACGGGGATACTACTACACACCCTCAACTAAATCTAAGATAGCTTAAATACTCTCGAATATAACTACGTCGCACACTAATAAGCTAACTTCTACTTAATCAAGCTCACAATACCTGTACTTTTCATGCATCGGATCCTACACTGGAAACTTGCAAGTGATCTCTTCGGCTTCATTAATGTCGTTGGATCCAAGCTCTGTAATCTTATTCCTGGACAACTCCAAGACCTCTAACTAATTCCACTCTCTTTCCATCTTTAACAACTAACTCGCAGACTTTATGTTAACTCCTACTTTCCAACTCCAACGTGTCAACTCTCAAACTCGCGAAACCAGAATTTATATAATATACTTCATTTACATAATCACGCTTCCTTACTCCGTGAAAGTTGATTGAAATAAATATTTTCCTAAAAGAGTCATGAAGGGATTAGTAGAACTGCGTATAGATCTGCCGTAGCTGAATGTGAAACTGTGAATATTCCTCGTGTTAGTTTTAGATTCTAAATTTTAAAAGAAAACTATTATTTTACTAAAATTGTGGGGATTCACACGTTCTTTACCTGTTAATTTCGATAAACCTTGGGCCACTAATGTACACCCACCTCAGTGTCGCCTTATTACATTAAGATAACCTCAAGTCTTCTTTTAAGAAGTAGAAGTTCTTAACAATTTCAAAACGAAACAAGTAATATATAAAAAAAAAAATTAAGTCGATTCCTACATAGGTCAACAAAGAAAATTTTTATTTTTGTTACTTTTTATTAAATAGTTACAGTTAATATAAATACGTATATACATATGACAGAATCACAATATTAAGTGACAAAATAAAAAGCGATTTTCCTTACAATGTTCCATTTTCCTATCTATATATGGTTTTGGACTACTTTTATTTGTTACTCTTTATTCATTAATGAACTTTAATTATTCTAATAAAATAGAGTTGTAAAAAAGAAATCCCATTCTTAGAAATTACGCCATCCCAGGGGCAATTCGAACCCACGACTTTGGATTCCAGTTTCACCTCCTGAACACAGTTGAGTTTCCGTTACTTAACCATCCCCAACGATTCAGATTTTGAGCTAATAATTTAAGTTTAAGTCTAAGCTTCTGAAAACATTTAACGTGATACAAAAAAATAACAGTAAAAAATAATTGTTCGTTGCTCCAAAATCTAAACCGTACTTTTTCGACATTTTTTTAGATGTATCCTTAAAATTTATTTTTGAAGAAAATACTGACTACAAGAATAATTTTAGTGAAAACCGCTAACGAATCGACCCATTTTTCGATTTTTATAAGGATTTGAAATTTCAGACCCTAAACTTTAATGGCACCTATCTCCTAAGGCATTTGGGACCCTAAACCCTAAGTTTCCTGTTTAATATTGTTTGTCTTGATGTGCATATCACCCCCTTAAAGTTTTACCCAAGGGTTTAGATATACACCCGGTATATATATATATATATATTCATTACATTTGATCAGAATCTTTATAAACAGATCAGAGGATTACCTCAGGGTGGTCCTGCTTGTAATTGTTTAGCTAACCTGTATTTACATTTTTTTGAAATTGATCATATTTTTAATGAATCTTTCTTACTTATCGTTTGTAGATGATATAATAATTTTTGGTAAAAATAGTGAATTCAAACCAAATATTATGTTCTACCCTGACAATCTCAACCTTCTTAAAACTAACTTTATCTCCAATATGGTTGAATTCCTAGGTTAACACTTGCATCTTATTGACAACAGAGTAGTCTGTAACATTTTTGACAAAAGAGATTCTTTTAGTTTCCATATAATTAAAATTCCTGTATGGAACAGTAATTTGCATCTATCAATTTACAGAAATATTGTTTTGAATTTTTTACTTAGGAATGATAACTTAACTACCAACAAAATAGATAAATTTAATAATATCAAGAGGTACTTCCAATGCTGCTTAGATCCATGAAACTATCTTTTAACTTCTTAAGAACTTATATTCATCACAAATATATTAATCGTCTTGCTACTTCTGATTACAAAACCACCATACAACAATAGGATCTCAAAGTCAGCATATTAGTGGTTTTGCTGTGAAGATTCTGTTTTAACACTCTTCACACAGTTTATATTTTTTCCATACCCTTCTTAAAAATCTTACACATTGAAATATTTCTACATTTTGGACAACCAACCAAGTTATAGTCTAACAAATTTGATTGTCATCTTTCTTGGCGTCTATCCTTACAAGCTGGTTTAAAGGATGCGGTTAAGTGTAATTTAGATTTTTATTACAACGTATAATAGCTTTCCATTGGTTTCAAGACCATTGGATTTCCTGAAAAAAGCTCTGTGAGCAGAAGTCTTGAAAAATCTTTTTTGAAGAATCCTTTCATTAGGTAATTATTTTATAATTTTTTTTTTTTTGCTTAAAATTTAAGGATAATTTTTGCTGAATAATAGACGGTTGTCTTTCATACTTTCTGTGAGACTTTTTATACTTTGGATTTTATATACTTGTAATTTTATACATTAAATTTCTATTTATTTTACTTTGGTTTTTCTTACAGAGTTGCAAAAGGGGAAAGTTGGCGCCTTCAAACTAGTTTAACCCCTTTCATTCGGTCCTAAGTCCGAAATTGCTTTTTGACTCGCTAGGTTCTTACTTGTATTTCATTAGATTTGATCTTCATGTTTTTTTTAAGTATTTCCTATTATGTTCTTTATATTCTTTAATATATTTTATAAATTTATTCCATATATATATATATATATATATACACTGGTGTCCAAAAGTTAAGCATACTTGATAATTATGTGAATAAAGAAGGAACTGTAAATCAGAACGGTGGGAAACGTGATATGCGAGTGTAAAAAGGTTATAAAAAGAAGAAGCAAATCAAAAGAATAATAATAATTAATTTTATTATCCAAAGTAGCAGTTTGAAAGAAAATTGAGCATAGCAAGGATTCACACTTTAAAGAAAAAATGAAAGAAAACATAAATAAAATACTGACGCTGCAGTTTATTAAGGCGTATGGTCACCTCTGATAGCCAGGTACGCTGCACAGCGATTTACCATACTTGCTATGAGATGATGAATGAGTTGTGGGCTCAAACGGTTCCAAGGTTCTTGGAGAGCTCTCTTCAGTTCTGTAATGGATCTTGGTGGATGCGAAAGGGCTGCAATTTGTCTCCCGAGCATATCCCATACATGCTCGTTAGGATTTAAACCAGGGGAGTTCGCAGGCCACGACATGCGCTGGATGTTTTCCGTTTCAAGGAAGTCATGAATCAGCACCGCTCGGTGACATGGCGCATTATCATCCATGAATATGAAGTCAGGACCGACAGCACCTCGAAACAAGCGAACATAAGGCTGAAGAACTTCGTCTCTGAATCTTTGAGCTGTCACAGACCCCGTGTTAAAGAAATGATATTCTGTGCGGCCGTCCATTATGATGCCTGCCCACACTGTTACTCCCCTTGATAGAAAATGATGCCTTTCCGTTATGTTTCTTGGTTCAAAACGTGTTCCACGTTATCTCCATATTGTTACCCGCCGAGAATCACAACTCAGACTAAACCGGGACTCGTCACGAACATCACGTTGATCCACTCTCCACACTCCAATATTGATGTTTCAAACTCCAGTTCAAACCAGCGCGTTTATGCGCAGACGTGAGGGGAATGCAAACTGCTGGTCTTCTTTCATACAGGCCAGCATGATTGAGTCTCCTGTAAACAGTTTGTCTCGAAATTCGTACTCATGTGAAGACTGTGAGCGCCGAACCCAGTGCTCTGGCATTTTGCCCCCTGACGTCGCGCACTTATTACCAGTTATCTGTCTTGGCGAGGAGTTGTGACTCATGGTCGACCTGATACTGGTGTGGGGTAACATCTCCCGTTCTTTGAAACTTCTGCCACAGTCTTGAGATCACAGACTGGTCCACATTCAGAATTCGAGACACTTTGGTTTGTGATCGTGAGGACTCCAGCATTCCAACGATTCTTCCTTTCGTAAAAATTTCCAATTGGCGTCTTTGTGCCATCATACACCTTGTTTGATGGTTAACAACATTCCTTCGCACTGCAGTTGTACGAAACTTGTCTGAACTGCCTATGCTGCGTGAATTGGTTTCTCCGCGTTCCGACATGCGCCGGTGTTTCACGCAGGACGTAGTCGACTGAAAAGTTTTGCATAGACTCAATGTTTATTCTTCACCCAATTAATATCCGCAAGAAATTCGGAATTATTTTACGAATATTTACTCCAAGTTTTTCGCATTTTACGATTTATGCTTAACTTTTGGACACCAGTGTATATATATAGATATATATACACTCATGCCCATAAATTAAGGATAATGAAACTCAGGCAAAGAAAGAGACAGAAGCAAAACAAATTTGACTTATTTGTAAAGTCTATTTATTAAACAAAAGGTAAAGAGCAAAAAGATGCTATATGTTTTACATAATTAATAAAAATCGCGATTTTTACTCCCTGGAGTAAATTTCAAAAAAGAACCTATTTACAAAAAACAGTATAACATGGTTAGTATGATGGTTAATACAGAGTATGTCTCCTGGACGATGCAATACAGGATTTACAACGCCTACGCATGCTGAGTACCAATCTGATCTTGGGGAATATTACACCACTCATCAAGCAATGCCCTCTGAAGTTCCGGTAAACAGGTGGGAGGGGGTTGACGGGCTGCAATTCGTTGGCCAAGCATATCCCACACATGCTCTATCGATTCAAGTCCGGTGAGTATGCTGGCCAATCCATACGGGTAATATCCTCCGATTGAAGGCATTCGTCTACAATGTTTGCACGGTGAGGACGGGCGTTGTCATCCATAAACAGAAATTCAGCACCCATAGCGCGTGGCCTGTCATCGTTACGCTCTGAACATGCAGGTCAGTTCTGGAACCAAGAATAATTCCTCCCCAAACGAGCCATCCTGCACCACCGTAACGGTGTCGTTTAATGGTGTTCTCTTGGTGGTAACGAGTACCTGGCGCTCTCCATATAAAAGTCCGGCGAGAATCAGTCTACAAACTAAACCTGGACTCGTCGGAAAACATCACACAAGACCACTGTTGTGGTGTACACAATGCATGCTCTCTACTCCAGGTTAATCGCAGGCGACATTGAGTTGCGGTAAGGGGAACACATCTGACAGGCCTACGAGCATATAGACCGTTGTGCCCTAAGCGTCTGTACGTGGTCTGCCTTGAAACTGTCGTACTGGTAGCTGAAAAGAGCTGACGAGACAGGTCTGATGCTGTGCTCCGTCTTTTCTTTTGGCAGTAACTGCTAAATACCGGTCCTCATTCGGCGTTGTAACTCAGGGGCAACCTATGCTGTAGCATCTTCTCACATTACCATCATCTTGGAATCGTTGCCAAATCCTGGAGAGACACTCTGGGCGATTCCAAGTTCCTCGGATACTTCCAGCTGAGTACGTCCTTATTCCAGTCGTCCTATAATTCTACCACGTAAAAAATCATCCAAATGCATCTGTTGTGCCATAACTATGCGGGTATTGCACTGAAAGTCTTTTAAAGCACTTGTGAACAATTTTACTTCTTTGCCACCATTCCTTATATACCCTGTCTTATATTCCGTCATTGGACGTACTATCCCGTCTGGTAGTTTCCTGTAATTTGCATATTCTCCTTCAAGATGTGTGTGATAATTCTACAGTGAAATTTTTATTTTAGAGTTTATTTTCTTTGTGATTCTGAATTATCCTTAATTTATGGACATGAGTATATATATATATATTTATTATTTTTTTTTTTTTTTATATATTATATATATATATATATATATATTATATTATATATGTGTGTGTGTGTGTTGTGTGTGTGTGTGTAGTCAAAATTCTCTACTAGGAGAGATGAATAATCAATAGTCAAACTGAAAAAAATTGAAATTGCAAGATAACCAGACAATAGATTTTAGAAAGAATACTTGAAAAATTAAAACTAATAGAGTCAAATATAAAAAAAATGAAAAATAAAAATATAGATGCTACAGTATTATGAACATTGCTGTCTTAGGACAGCTCTATATATAAAATAAATTACATAAAAGTGGGGTTGAAAATGTTTTGTGGCCAGCCAACCGTTCCCCTATCTGTTAATAATACTGAGCCAATATCTGTTGAAAATAATGGATAGAATATCTAATTCCATTACAAGAAAAGGTAGCTTACCTAAAAATTGCATTCAAAAATGCAGAGCCCGCGTTTAATCTGAGTACAAAAACAAGTTATTGCCAGATTTCATGTATATATATATATATATATATAGCAGTGAATAATTCAAAAGAAGACTAATAAATCCCAAGCATCCTAAGATCAGACCGGAAGAACCAAGAACATGGAACCATGACAAACCAAAAAGAAAAGTAGCTAGCGGGGAAAACTATTATGATTTCTCGAGCTGTCACTGGTTTAGGACAGTGAAACTGGATTAAACAATGTTGTGAGATCTCAACCTTCACCTGCAGCAGAAATTGTTTCTACATAATAGCTTCCAGTATAAACTAAGGCAAAAGCCTAAAACCCACGTGGGTGAATATAACAGCAATATAATAGAAATTGCAATATTAAATTACCATAGGAATCCGGAAGAAATAGACAAACATAAATATGTATAAACAAAAATATTTGCAAGAGAGGTTAATAATGAATATAACCATAATTAACAATAATGTAAATCAGCAAAGAAACTCTAATCTTACCCGATGTATACAGATTCCACAATTGTACTGACTCAATGCATTAAAAAAAAACACAGCAATACTAAGAATAAAGCGCCATCTATATATATTTTCATAACTAAACTTAATATAAGCATATATTAAGAAATATTATATACTATAGACTAAATATATTAAGAAATATAACAATAAAATTATATACTATAAAATAAATAGAAATGAATACTTAAAATAAAAATAATTATATAGCTATAACTTTGATGACATATATTTATAAATAAAATTAGCTGGATAGTTATAGTCTAGGCAACTTTGAAAGAATTTTTTATAATTATTAATTCTCAATACTTCTTCAGATACTAAATCATTATTTCTTTTTATATAATTTAGAATGATATTTCTAAAAATGGAAATGTGAAGGGTACTATTCCAATATGGCATTTTTATAACATTAAAATCAAAAGAGTCTCTTTTATCAAAAATATTACTTTTTAGCATATTATTTTCAACTTTTAAATTCTAGATCAAGGAAATTTGCTGACTCTATATTGCAATTGGTTTTTAATAGTTTCACAGGTAGGTTGGATAATAATCAAATATAGGAGTAAAGTCAACTTTATTACTGAAAATAATTAGATCATCGATGTATCTAAAAAAGTAACAAGAGTCTGTATCAATTTTTTCATTCTCGTAATAGTGTAAATAGATATTAGCCAGACTATTACTAGCTGAGCCACCCTGTGGCAGGCCTTTAATTTGTTGATAATATGAGTCATTATGAAATATGTAATTTTCTTTCAAAAACAAATTGTATAATAATATTATATTTATCATAGTTTATCAATTTATTTAATGAATATTTAATATAAACATTTCTAAGTACTTTAATCATATCCTCTATATCAATAGAGTTGAATAAGTCTTCAAAATCAAAGCTATGCAAAGATTTAACACTCTTACCTGGCATATACTCAACAATATCTTTACTATTTTTTACAATAATGGAGTTTGAGATATTGTCTAGAGTGTGTTGCATAACTTTTTGCAACACCTTGCCTGGTTGTGTAATATAGGTATTAAAACCATTAGTAATAGTTCTGAATTTAATTGGACACTTATGAAATTTTGGTGTTAGAAAAATATAAGGAAAATTGATATTCTTTGTATATAAATCTAGTTTTTTATAAAAAGCTGAAATACACGGTTACTGATTTCTCTATTGCTGCTATTAGATTTAATAAACGCATAATTGTTTTGAAACTGTTTGTTAAGGATAAAGTTATAAAACCATTTGAAAATGATTGCATAGTTGCCCTGAACTTTATCTACATATACAATAATGAAATCTTTTTGAAGATTTGAAATTTGGTGTTTTATATCTTTATAAGAAATATTTTTATCAGTTTTATAGTTAAGATTAAGTAACTCACTCAAAACTTTGCATTTAAACTCATTGAATGCTTCGAAAGGAAAGTTGTATTTAATTGCTATTTTTGTAATGAAGTTATTAATATCTTAAGAAAATTTGTGCTTTAATAGCTTTTATATATATATATATAATATATATATATATATATAAATAGGGAGAGAGTGAATTAATAGTAGGAATTAAAAAAATATAGGATATTTTTCGTCAAATAAGATTAATTATGTACAGTATGTATTCTTTTAATTCAGGACTTTTAATTTCTGTATATACTATGTACTTTTTAAAAATACTTTAAAATAATGCTATGCAAATTTGCAATTGTATTTTTATTACATACTTTCAAATTTAAATGTGTTAGAAAAAAAATTGCTCTTCGTGAATTTTGGGAGTTTTTTCCTTCTCTCTTGATAATTCAAAGTTTTCCAATGGTTCCTCCAACTTCGAATTATCGAGAATAGACAGTATATAATAACTTAGTATATATATAAATAATAAAACAGGTGTATAAGAAGTATTAATGTGTACAACGTAGACATTATATATAATTTTCTTTAATTATTTTTTCTCCTTTTAATTCAGATAATGTAATTTGAAATACTGTCATGTAACCTTTTAAACATTTTGACATTATTGTTTCATAAAAATTGTTGCAAGTAAACTTGTATAATTGGTTAGAAACAAACAAAAAAATATATGAAGAATAGACAGTGTATGATTAAAAATGGGATACTTATATTTCATGAATTATTTAAAATAATGATGCTTGAATTGCTCTCCAGGGAAAAGAAATGAGGTATAGACAAAATAGGATTTTGAAATAAATATATTAATGATATAACAAAAAACTGTTCTATTTATTTATTAATGTTTTCACTTAAATTTTTTTTTTGCTATTGTTTCTCAGAATGAAGTCCCAAGAAGTAATGGTTAAGCTTGTTCGATTTTAAATATATAAATAATTTAATGAATTTGATTTCTGAAATATTTATTATAGTGAATTCGATTACGCCACATTTTCTGGAATCGAAAATTCAAAAGTATTTTTCTTTAGTTCTGCGAATAATTATTTTAATAATTACACAATAAAAATATTTTCCAATGATTTAGACCAGTTGCAAGACTTTGAAAATATAAAATAACAATATTTAGTTTTTTATTAATTGTAAACTAATTTATCTCATGAATTTGGAATACTTCTTCATTAGTAGAAATAAAAAAATAAAAAAAAATACTTAAAATCTGTTCTAAGAATGTAACGTTTATGAAAAGAATTTTTAGAACTGATTTTAAATTTCCTACTATAAATGAGAAATATTTTAAAATGCACCAGATTTGCTAAAACTTAAAAATTCTTTTAAAATAAATTATTTTCATTTCATTAGGAAAACTAGCTTTTCATTTCAATTTTATAATAGTATAAGCAACGTCTGACCTGAAACTATTTGCTCATAACTTTTATATCATCAAACACTCAGAAATATTTATATTTGATTAATATATGTCTGGAAAGAAAGTATAATAGTAAACTTAATCAATTTACCTTAAATGTTGTGGCTGCATAACATGTACATATTTTTAAGTTCAAAGTAATTGTTCAACCATTTACTTTCTTGCTTCCCATAAGACAGAAAGCTTTCTAACTCATACTGTTTCAAAAAAAGCCTTTTGTAAAATATTTGTTCTCTTACATGTCTGAAAACATTAATACCTTAATAATTCCTTTTGTATTTCGATATGCTTTTGCTTTGATATGCACGTCTGATAGAAATGGAAAATTTTCAAAATCAATATATTCAAGTTAAATTATTGTGATCAAATATAAAAGATTCTTTTTGGGCAAGAATTATATATATATAAAATACTGTATAATATTTAGTTATTTAGAGTTGTTCTTACTTATGGCCATATTAGAATGATCAATCCAAACATATAAAACAGCTGAAGTATCACACAAGAACAACAATAAATAATGAAAAAAAATTTTAATTAAGAACCAGGCCAAATTAGCATGGGAACAAAAGAAAAAGTTAAAAATTTAAACAAGAAAAGAAATATAAGAAATGCAGTCTTTACAATGAGTTCTGTCATTCCAGTGTGGATGATTAGAACTCGGTACCTTCCGATCTGTAAGCACGTAACTTACCGCTGGACCAAAATGATCAATACAGTCCGGAGGCTATTACTGGCTTATATATTTGTCGGTGGATAGTGGAGCGAACAATATATTTGCTATGGTGAGAGTAGGAGTTGTTGTTTGTTGCGTCAAGTGTGTCTGATGGCTTGCTTGTTGCGTCAAGTGTGTCTGAAGGCTTGCTTGTTGCTTCAAATGTGTCTGATAGCTTGATTATCATATGTATCTGACGGCTTGATTGTTGCGTCACGTGGATCTGACGACTTTTGATTGCTTTTGCGGTGAGTAGATGGCGCCACAACAGCTGTGTGAAGGTTGAATTTTTTCAAAGTTTAGCCAGAATCACCAATGCGGATAGAACTCGGAACCTTCTGATTCGCAAGCACGTTACTTGCCGCTGGACCAAAATGATCAATTTAGTCCATTAGTCTGGAGGCTGTTACTGGCTTATATAGTTACCACCGCCACACCAGCATAGTTTGCTTATCTCGCCACGTTTTTGAGACTGTTTATCTAGTTCTGGGCATATAAGAAGGTATTCTGCATTCATGATGCCCAGATTACAAATTTGGATGGAAGAATATTTATTTTATGAAAATATTCCATGCAATTATGGCCTGTTTGCAGTCTGAAGTTTGCCACAACCTATTTACGGAGCTTTTGACGAAACCTTTTCCAAGTGTCTTGTATGTTAGCCCAGGATCTACCTGTTGAATTTGCTGCTTGGTCAGATTAAAGAGTATTCTCTAATTTCTCAAAAATTTGTTTTTAAGTGACTTTGAAGGAAGAAGTGTCTTGTCATGTGATCCTCTCTTGGCTGCTAAATCTGCCTTTTCGTTACCGTCGATACCCACATGTGGAGAGATCCATTGAAAAACGATTGTTTTGTTGTATTTATAAAAAAAGTTCAAAGGTTGTCTCATTTCTGAGGTAATCTGGGTAGCTTTGTCATGATTTATAACAACAGCCAGGATGGCTGCAATGAATTCGACAAGAATAACTGCTTACGAAAAACAGTCTATTTATTTAGAGTTAAATGTATTAAATTGCAGACAATATTCTTCTGTGGAATTCTTTCCAAAATAAAATTTAATCTCTTTACTGCCGATTGAAAGATAGATGATTCGCTCCCCAGTGAAACCGTTTATCTCATAGGGCACATATACGGTGTATTGGGGAGGGGGAGAAAAGGAACAAATAATAGAGCAACTTTCCCCCTGAAATAAGTAAATTCTTTTCAAACATTGTCAAAGTCATCTTATTGCATTCCAAAGCATTCGGAATAGTTTTACTGATAGCAGCTCAAAGAAAAAAATCGTATTTTGGAAATACGTATATATATATGTGTCTGACGCACTCAACACACCGATTGAGCGAGACGGATATACACGCTGGTGGATTTAAGGGGTTAATAAATCACACCAATGAGTTCCTGATTGTATATTATCAATAGTTTATGAGGAAATTACAGTTGAATGGGTTCAATCTGACATTATTTGAAGAAGGTAATGCTCAATTAGTTACAATGTATAAACCGTTTCGCCGTAGGTGAATTGCATAAAGCCACTTTGATTTAATTTTTATCTTTCACAAATGCGCTAAAAATGCGAGAACCTAGAAGAAAGTAATTTCAAAAACTAAAGAAAGTTAAGGAATGAGAAAGTTTATTTGTTATTAATGAAGATTGTAAATGTACTACTCGGTTAAGATCAAGACGAAATCTGTTGCTTTTTTAAAGATGGCCTACAATTATAAAAAAAAGTTTATCAGAACAAATTAGATTGAGTACATTTGCTAATACAATAGTTTAATAATTAAATTTAATAGCACATTATTATTTAAGCACTTGTGATAGAAATGTTATAGTTGGTCTAATTTAATATATATATATTAAATATATATATATTATTAAATATATATTTACTATATAAATAATATATTAAATATATATATATATATATATATTAAAAATATATATATATATATATATATATATATATATAAAGAGAGTGAGAGAAGATTTAAGATGTTTGTTAAGATAAAATAATGTAGAAATATTCCGAAATTTTCTGGACAACGTTAGTTTTATTATCAAACTGTCTAAAACAAAATAATTTTATTGCAGCTAAATTAAATTTTATATTTAAAAATAGAAGAAAAATATAGTTTTAAGTACTAAAATGTGATGTTTATGTATTTGCTAAACAAATAATTTAAAATAATTAGAAAAAAATATTCTTTGTAAATAACCGCCTCCCACCAAAAGAAACTAGGAATTTAACCCCACAGCTCAAGGTGCAAAATTACGAGGTTCCTAATATACACAAATGGTATACCCAATCATTACAATTTAGATAGAAAAAGATTTAGAGAATAATTAAAAACAATCCAAATTGAATAAAAATAGCGAAAACACTACAGATTTTACACAGGAATTTAATGAGGAAAGAATAATGAATTGTATATTTTTTGTAAATAAAATAAACAGTCTATTTAATGAAAACGATAGATTTATTTGCCAAAACATCATACATAAAATAACAAGTATAAATTATCCATCTTATTTCAAGATTCTATTTTTGTACCCAAATTGGTACTCATAATCAGTTCATTGTGCCTTCAATAACAATACATTATGAAATACTAGCTGATATACCCTTTCTTCGCATGGGTTAATTGAAAAAATAAACAATACAGATTGAAGGATAAAGAAGTTTTTAATGAGTTAATTTTACGTGAATTGCAAATGTAACAACAACAAAAAAAAGCTTTTTGCATATCTTATGCTGAACAGAAAAAAACATATTTGATGAATTTTAAGTCTGTAGATCTAATAGCGGATAAAAAGGATTTTTTTAAATTTATAACTCCCCTTAACTCTTTTGTGGGTCGATTTTTGAAAACACCTTTCTACGCTGATCTCTGCTCAGAAAAAGTAACACATTGTTACAAATTTTGTGTAATGAACGCTCAAAATAGTGTACACAATTTATATCTGGATGTGTAATACGTTAATATTACTTTCTGTTGTATTTATTTTGAGTTAAAATTGTAATATTCACAAGCAACGCCGTTCCTTACATTGTTCCTTACATTATAATGGCGATTCAATGGAAACATAACGAAATGTTGGCGAAAGAACCAAGTTGGCATCATTTTTGGCGACCATGTTGGCAACTTGACGATGGATTGAATGGTGCAGAAGTTGATAAGCTACAGCGCCACCTGGTTGGGAACTACAACAAAAAGGATTGCACAAAAGCCTTTTCCAAAAAAGCATACACATGTTTGCCAATTTTCTGTGATCGGTTGATAATAAAATCATAAAAAAAACGTGCATTGAAATAAATTATCAATTTTTATTGTATTTATGGTTTACTATTTTGGCGATAATGGCTTACACATTAAAGATAGATATATACTGTCGCGAGCTGACCACTGTTCCGTCTTTAGATTGGATCTCATCGCTATCAGGGGTGCTCTCAACTCTAATAAGGACACTATCTGGATACTAACAGACAGCAGAAGCTCCATTCAATATATGAAGAATTGGCCAAAGTTCATGGACAGCACTGGTCTAGATATATCCAAATTGGCTAGGCTTAATCAGAAGAAACAAGGGTGTCTTCAGTGGATACCATCGCATGTGGGTGTGCCTGGAAACGAGGCAGCTGGTGAGCTGGCTGGTAGGGGTTGTGATCTCCCTAACCCCATTTAATCTGTCTTGAGCCACTCTGAAATTCATTCCCTCCACAAAGCTAAAACGAATCTGATTTGGCGAAAGCCTCCTGCTCACCACTGGTACACAGCTAAGAGTCTTGGTCTATCGTTACAGTGCAGGGGATCCAAAGCTCTTCAAACAGCCTTGGCGCGCTTTAGAAGTGTTCACCTGCGTGGTATGACCTTTAAGCAGGGGGTAAATCTTTCTTTACCTGTCCCTGCTCTCTCCCTGCTACTCCTTCTCATCTTCTGGACTACTGGCAACATTTCCCTGGGACAGCTGTTTGGAGATCAAGACCTGCATGGTGACATTCTTATGCGGAAAGGTCAAATAGACTTGGTGTAGCCTTTCCTGCTCCAAGGGGATTTGAAACAACAACAGCTTTTTTTGTATACGTGATTATATACGTATAACTCTAACGGTTTTTACAGCGCACGCCAGAATAGCTTGCAGATGGCGGAATTTTTTCCTACTTTCTTGACATTTATCGTTATATTTTGAAAACTTCATACAATATCTTTATAAATTATAGCCTATGTGTTATTCTGATGTATAAGCTACATTATTGTAAGGTTTCATTAAATACCATTCAGTTGTTTTAGCGTGAAAGAGTAACAAACACCCATACAACCATACATTCAAACTTTCGCGTTTATAATATTGGTAAGGATTTTATCCATAATTAAAAATAATCATTTTTCTTTGCTACAACAATTTGTTAAGCGTTTAAGAATAATAATTCTTGATTATTTTTATGGAAATTCAAAGCTTCACAAAAATTGAATCAAGTAAGTTTTTTGCAAATTCAAAAAAAAAAATATAATTTGCATATTTGATTAAAAAAAAATTATGCAAGTTACTCTGATAGAAAAACGTAAATCATTTGAAAAATTTATTACGAAGGAAGTTTTTGCAGAAGTTATCTATGAAAAATAATAACTGGTTATTCTTTATTTATTTAACAATAATTAAATTTTTAAATGTGTGTAAAATGTAACAATTAATATAAAAAAAATAAGTCAATTCCTATTTTAAATGGATGAATAGATAGTATTTTATAAGTGATTGAAAATTTGAACTAGGTATTTATATATATATATATATTGAGAGAGAGAGAGAGAGAGAGAGAGAGTAAACCAATAGTAGGAATTGAAAAAGAGCATGATTTGTCTGCATTGTTGTAACAATGCACACCCGGTTTGGCTAGGCTAGTTTTAACAGTTACATTGTTACAACAATGGAGACGAATCTAATTTGGCGTCGCAAATCGGTAATTAAATTAATTAACCGGTAGTTAATGAATTAATATTTGAAAATAACTATATTAACATCAAGTGTCAACCACTACAAGTTTAAAAAATTTATTTGCACTTGATTGGATGAAGAGAAAGAATTTTATTATGGATTGAAAATTTGAACAAGATATATATATAAATAAATATACACATATTGGAAGAGGCGAGCTAATAGTAAGAATTGAAAAGGTCTATATCTACTAATTCGAGTTAACGCAAGTTGACCGTTTGTATAGATTTTAATCAGTTTCGTCAAGCATTTTCATATAAATAATTAAAAAAAAACTTTTTGTAAAATATGTTAATGTTTCTCTTTAATTATAGAAGCTGTAATATCATTCAGTCACCCTTTGATATTTATTAGAACTTTTATGAAGTTATATGCCGTGGTAACCATGTTTCATGATCGCAAACTCGTGGCTTGTCTGTCGAATAGAGTGTGTCACTGAAGACCTACTATGTATAGGAGATAATGTCGTTAATCACTACTAAGGCTATTGTGATGTTTGAAGAGTAGTAACAGCTCAGGTGACACCCTCGTCACTTGAGAATGGCTCAAATCGTCGAGATCTCTCGCCAATAGCTCACGTGTTACTTCAGCGCGATGTTTATAACAATCAATGTTGTAGAGATAATCATTGGGTAATTGAGTGGAATGTTTTATCTAATTAAAGATATTCTTTGATTACTACTATTCATTTGTCAAGTTTTCTCCATTTTATGAGAAGTTTACGGAAACCTCACAACTTTTGCAAACCATTTTTAACTAGGAATGGCTAATATATAGAAAAAAATATTTTGGACAAAATTTATTTGAAAACCTGTTATTGAGATCTGTTATTGATAACGTGTTGTTTGGCCTTAAATAATGATTCAGTTCGCATCATATTTTATGCTTACACAAACGTGTCTAAAACATAAAACATCAAATAACTAACGGCCAAAAAACACTTGTAAAATTTAAAAGGAAGAATATGTAGAACCAACAAATAAATTATTAAGTTTGTCAATTTATGAGTAATAGTTAATATTTATAGTATCACGCCCAAGTCACGCTAGCACTGAGTCTATCTATTATGACTTATCTCTAGGATTACTACTATTGGGACTTTTAAGCACTAAGCAATGATGAATCCCTGAAGACGATAATAAATGCAAGAAAAAAAGATAATAAGTAAACGATAACAAGAAGAAAAATAAAAGGGAACGATAAAGCAAAGTTGTGCGATAGACGATGGGAAATATTTTTCATTTCCCGGAAATGAAAGCTTGAGTCTTATTTGAATTTTTGATGCAAAAAACACATTATGACTTTTTCAAGGGAAAGGAAGATGTTTTATTTAATTCATATATAAGTTATATGTACAATGTAGATTTATACTTAATCATGTTCAAATCCCACATTTATTTACGTATTTGTTCTCAAAAATTTATTTTTATTCAAATACATCCACACGTAATATTTTTCAAAAACATCGACATAAAGCTTTTGGCTATTTATACCACTGACGGTAAGTCTATTTGTGGTACATTGCAAAGTCAAATGCTCGAGTTTAGAGTGTGAACGACCCAACACATTTGTCTCTTGGTACGCAACTAACTTATACTGGTATTAAGGTTAATTCAGATAATTAATGACGAAGATGTGAGAGACCCATCTGCACCCTTCACTATGAATATCGATATCTAATCTACTGTTATTCTTAACTATTCCATCGTCTACCTGTTGATAACGTTATGGAACTTAGGTCACAATTTTCAGACCATTCGAAGATCCAATTTCTACTCTTCGAGGAAAGTTTTAAGATTCTTCCTCCTGGAGTCCTTCAGAATTTATTTATTTATTTACTTTTTAGTAGACGGAATCTTTTTAATTTACCTCTATTTTTCTCGTATTCGATGGAATAGCACTTCCTCTTTGAATTTATCTTTATTTGCAGATCAAAATATTTTCTCTTTAAATATTTTGTTCAGTTATTCAATCAAATGTTAATTGTCGGTGGCGACAAATGACGCATTGAATACTGAAGATTTTAATCATGTATATATATATATGTTATGTTACCATAGCGTGAACTACATTGCAGAATAACAAGGTATATCATGAAATAACTGGACAAGTCAGTTAAAGTATATAGAATTATTAAATTCTACGATTTAACTAGGTATTTCATAAAATAACAATTACTTGATCATTGAAGTATGAAATATGGCACTAGAAAGTTCTTAGAACCGGTTCTAACTTCTTTGGGAAGGATTTTTACCGATTAGGAACTAAAAATGGCCGAAAAAAACCAATTATATTCTAGATATCAGTTCAGCATACGTCAGCAATTATTAATTTCCATTGAAGAAGTTCCAAATATTGGCACAATGCTTCGATCTTTTGCAACAGCTCAAAGCTGGGTACTGGACAAGAATGTAAAAGTGCTCGTAAAAATGTGTAATAGTAAAAGTGCGCTTGTTTCAAAAATAATAAGGAGTGCAATCTAAAATGTCATCACAGCAATCCTTGCTCTAATAAATAATGAAAAGTAAAAAATAAAGGTATCTAATAAAATTTAAATTTAATGTAGCAATATGAGCAATAATAAATTATATAATCGGCTTTCTCTTTTTATTAATCAATTATTCATACGCATAAAGGATAAAATGTGTTTTTCGAGAGATTTGAGCTATTGATGATCAATTAATTTATAAAATAACTTTGAAGTTATTTATTTTTCGTTTTAACGGTCTATCCTTAATTTTTTCATAACTAGGTAAAGTATGAAATTTTTCGTCCATTATATACTTTAACTGAGTTGTCTAGTTACTTCATGAAATAACTGAATTATACACTTTAACGGGAACAAGCACACACACGCACAAGTTACGTCGGACCCCGATTTAATGAAACCCTATTTAGCAAATTTCACGATTTAACGAATTTTTATTTTCCTATTAGAATGAAGGCAAAAACCCCTATTTAACGAATAATAAACCCAGAATTTACAAAATATTTCATCATTTAAAAACATTTTTATTATTTGTAGAAAGGAATTTATTTTCAAACGGCATTATTTTTGCCTGAACAGAAAAGATTTTCTTGAATAAATATCGAGCCAAAGAGTGTTGAGAGTTATAAGACTTACGGTGCATATAAGGTACGTGAATGTAACCCACCGTGTTAACTTTGAATAAGACAGAGAACTATTTTCTTATCTCCTCCCATTCCACAACGCAGGGGAATATTTGAAGATTTTAACGAATATGTTACATTTGACGACGCCCTGCCTATTTGAGCAACTGAAGTTCATGAAATTGTTGATTTGTCGGAGTAAATAAATAGCGATTCTGATACAGAAATTGATAATGGTACTCTTATTAAAACGATTATATTTTATAATGCTTCACATTGTCTGGAAACTGAAAACATACCTTACACAGCAGGATGTAAATGACGTAATATTTTCTTCTCTGCATAAAATTAATATAGAATTCTCTCGAGTCAGGAATCAATAAGACTGCCAAAATTGTTCATTAGGAAATATTCTAAAATTTCCAATTAACTGGTGCTTAATAATTCACAAATAGTATTTTCAGATATAGAATTAAATGTGTAATATTTCAGACATAGTATTTTTGTGTAGTTGCTTGTTGTTGAATTTCCAAGATAATGCAAAAACTGTATTTCGTTTGATCCCGATAGGGAATAACCCTGATTTAACGAACAGAATGTTCGGTCCCGATGAATTTGTTAAATCGGGGTCCGACTGCATATAAGAAAGAGTTATATATATATATATATATATATATATATATATACTCATAAGAGGCTTCCCTAAATTACAACGACAGCACGTATGTATACATCAACTTTTAATGAACCAGAGGATGATCAAAAGCCATGCTAATTATTATTGTGGATACAAATTTTGTTTCCCAGAATGGAAACCAATATGCTACTTATCATACAGGGTAGGTGAAAGTTTACAGACTGTTCAGGACGATTGGAAGGAAGGTATGGGTATGTTATTCTTTTTCAATGAGAATCTCATAGATTACTGTATTTACTTATTTATTAGAGAAATAATTTATGCTAGATAGTAGACTTTTATACTGTTGTATCTGACAATGAAAGACTGATGATGGATTAATGTTGTCTTAAACGGTAAAACCAGTTAGAAATAATAATATAGTAACAGATTGAGCGGACAAAGATGTTTAATATTTTCACCTTCTGAAATAGATGTAAAATTTTTATTTATAATATATTTAATCATGGTGTAATATAATGACACCATAACCGCACAAATTATCAAGGTAACATAATTTTTAAATGTAATTTTAAGGCGATACCTTTATAAAGTCAGTAAGCACTATTAAATTTGTTTTCGCTTATTATCATAAATTTACATCAAATATATAGTACAGGTTGAGAAATTATGTTATATTATATCAGTGTAAATGCTATTTATTATTCATTATGTCAGAATGCTTCCGAATTGCAAATTAATAATTGCTTTTAAAATTATCTTTATTTTTAATTTTTCGATATACTGCGCCCCTTGTTATTCATCATGTTAATGCTAAACACCGACATATCTTGAGGTATGCCAGTTCCTTATTACACAGTGTATTAAGTGTTTTTCCGTTTGTTTTAAAACCTCTTCAGATCTGATGTATTTAAATGAGGGAAAACATTGATGGTTTAATCTTTCTTATAGTATCGTCAGATGTAGGAATGCTTGGAAAAATTAATTTTTTATAAGAAGTTTTGTTATACTTAGAGATACACATATGTACACCTCAAGTCTTACTGCAAGAATGAAAAAAAATCCTAACATTTTCCAATTGTTTTTATTAAATAAGTCTTCTTTAAAAATGGATTAAATGCACAATAATAAAGTTTTTAGATGAAAAATTTCAAAATGATTATTTTTCTAATCAAAGATATAAAAAATAATTGCGCTTGAATTTAAAACAAACAAAGAGACTTAGATTTGTAAGCCTTTATATCTTCATTTTGATGCAAATTTGTCTATAACAAATCAAGGGAAATGTCCTTTTCTATCACACGGAACATGGGAAAAAATTGTGGTCCAGCTTTTACTTTAGAGATGTTCATTACAATATCTGACGTTATAGCCTTATAGTATCATTTATACTATCTTCATCTTCCTTTTCAACAAATACCGAAACTCTTCCAGGCGAAACCAGCATTGAATTCCTTCATTTACTATCAGATCCAGAATACAATCAATTTGATTCATATTTCCCTATATTTTCCCCAAGTTTAACATTCTGAATCAGAATATAAGAATAATTATAATAAGTTTCTTAAAATATATGAATATCAATTAAAACTTAAATTGAAGAAAAAATTTCAATTTATGGCCAGTTGTAAATAAACTAAACGAACCTCAAATTAGTACAAAATATGACAAGATAAAAGCAAATTTCTAATCAAATTTTATGTATTTCCAAATGTTTCTTAAGTTATTGACAAAAAATTGTAACCCCCCCCCCATTATGATATATATGTTCTTACTTAAAATTAAGTGTATAACTGTAAATCAAAATAAAATAAGCCCGTCATAGTCATAAAAAATAACATTACGAGCAAAACTTCAGTTTAAATGTCATTTGATTCTGGAACCGAAAAACAACCGGAGGTGCACAAACGTGCATCTGAAAAGTTAATTCTAATTATAATACAACTTTTAAAAGCGTGAGATAGGAGATCCATCAACTCTTGGAAATTATGTAGATGAAATAAAAAAAGAAGTTAAAAAGTTATAATTTTACAGTCGACTCTGGATAATTCCAATTTAGAGGGATCAATGAAAAACTTAGAGCTATCAAGAATTCGATACATCAAGAGGATAGGAAAAAAAATCCAGAAATTCATGAAGAGAAATTTTTTTAACACATTTAAATTTGAAACTATTGTACATATATATGAAAATATTTTAAAGTATTTTTTTAAATTACATATTATATACGGTATATAAATATTATACAGAAGTTAAAAGTCCCGTATTAAAAGAATACATACTGTACATAACATATTTTTTCGTCAAAAATTTGTTTTATGTCATTCAATCTAACTTTGTCAATAGATTTTTTATAACAAATGAAGCTTGAAAAACATCCACATTAACATGATTTTGAAGGAAAGAGTTGTGTAGTTTGTTTAGTAACACTTTTAGAGCTTCTGTCAGAATTATCGGAGTCAACTCCGATGGTCATCAAATGGGCTACGTGACAGGGGAGACAAGCAGAAACAATACTACACAAAACATGTAAACTCCTACCTGTTTGCTACAGGACTCTGCATGATAGTAAATGTTTGAATTGTCAAGAGTTCTATAAGATCACTTCGAATTATCGCATGTTGTTATCTGCCCAGCCACAGATTTTACTTCGAAAAATTGAGTGTACCAAAACGTATTGTTTTCGTTCAAAATATCAAGAGTTTTTCCAAGTGGCTGAGCATTTACACTGCTGGTCACCATAAATGCAACACCAAAAAAGACCAGAGATATCACAACAAAATTTATTTTGTAGATAACATGTTAACTTAGTATTAAATGATTATATTTATAGACTTCTGTGAAGTGTTGTTCCTGCCAGAATCAGTAGCCAGAGTAGCCGCCATTGTTAGAGATCACCGCTGCCACACGCCTCGGCATTCATTCAAAGAGATTTTGGATGTGTTCTTGGGGTACATCAGACCAAGCAGCTTCCACACGTTGCCAGAGTTGATCTGGTGTGGTAGCTGGGGTGTAATCTGAGTCAATCGTTGAGCAACCATGGACCACATGTTTTCTATCAGCGAAACATCCGGAGAGCGAGCCAGCCAAGAAAGAAATTCAATATGGTGATTGACGAAAAACCTTTGTACAATGCGTGGCACGTGTGGTCGCGCATTATCATGTTGAAATATGGCTGTGGCCAAGCCCTGAAGGTAAGGAAGGACAACTGGCTCCAACAACTCGGAGATGTAGCGCTGGCCGTATAAGGTACCAGCAATGAGTACTAGAAGTGTGTGAGAGTGATATCCAATACCGCCCCATACCATAATACCCAGTGCAGGACCAGTGTGGCGGTGCATAATGCAGCTGTTCAGCATCCTCTCTCCACGGTGTCTCCAGACTCGAATCCAACCATCGTGGTGTTGCAGACAGATGCGTGACTCGTCAGTAAAGACAACTTCATTCCATTCTGCCGCCTACATCCTTCTTTCATCGCACCATTGGCGACGGAGACGTCTGTGGTTCTGTGTCAAGGGTAGACCAGCAATTGACGTCTTGCGGACAGACCACTCTGCTGTAAACGGTGTCTAACGGTACGCGCGGACACTGAATGATGCGTTACAGACTCAATGTGCTGTGCTATGGTTCGTGATGTGGCTGAGCGATCCGTCACTGCCATGCGCACAATTTGCCTGTCCTCACGTGAAGTGCTGCACTGAGGTGGATGCGATCAACCACGTCGTTCCGTCGTACCCTCCTGCATCCAACGGTCACATATCCGCATTACAGTTGTTTGGTTTCGTCCAACACGACTACCGATTTCCCTGAAAGATAATTCACAATCTCGGTAGGCCACTATCCTTCTTCGGTCGGACTCGAATAGTTCATCAAACGCTGATCTCTGTTTTCTACGAGACATAACTGATCGTTTTTTGAAAAAACCACAAGAAAAACACAATTTCCGAACTTGAAATCGTCAGTCACCATTCCTTAAATAGTGCTTTGAAGTGGTGCCACAGGCGTGCGTGATGTGTGTCTGCGCTGAAATTCTATTCATTTGTATATCTCACCTCTACTAATGCATGTTCAAAATTTCATGTTATTTGCGTGCTTCCTTCAGGGTGTTGCATTTACGGTGGCCAGCAGTGTACTTCGAGTTAGCGAGATGTTCGTATTATCAAAAGATTGAATTAGCTAGAGTCGTCTGTATATTAAAAAATCACCTCACACTTTTTTAGCTACTTGTTCAGTCGGTCATAGCTACGTTTTGCGTTAAAAGTCTCCAGGCAAAAATACAAAAAACAATTTGGTGGTAAAACTGATAAGCTTGAACGTGCAGAAAAGATAGCCTTCGATTCCAATTGATTGTTTTCATCAGTTAATAAGATGTGAACTTAAGACCGCAGATACACATATATACACCTTGGGTCTGAAGCGGATAAGGTAGACTATTCACTATCAATTAAGGGCAGAAGTAATTGTATATTTCAGACTTTATATTGAAAATATATCTTAATACAAATTGAAACCTTTTTTCTTACTAAAAAGTTATTTAAATTTGGAGGAAAATGCAAGATTTATGTTTTATAAAATTTTGAAAGTATGCCGAGTTGATGCCATATTTTCTTAATTAATTTTAATATTAAACGGTATATCTTAATCTAGGAGCATTTATGCACAAACTAAATTAATTGCTTTAGTTTTGAAAAACGTTTTAGTACATAGTCAGAAAATAAACCAGTTTTTTTATTACCAAACATAATAATTATAATAATAATAGAATTAAAAATTAATGATAGAAGCTTTTTCTCTGTATATTGTTCCAGAATTTTATTTAAATGCGGTATTTTTAAAAGATGCATTTTAGTTAATTTTGAATAGTAGTATCTAAAGAAATAACCTTTCTACAAAGATGTGGCAAAAAGCTTTCAAATGTCTCTTTGATTCCTGTTATTCTTTCGCTTTTACTAAATTATGAATATTTATTTTTAATGAACATATTCCGAAAACCATGTGCTTCAATTAATTGAATATGTAATCATTTATTATAAATGAGATTTCTAGGTATCCTTTGTAATCATTTATTATAAAATATTTTCTATCATATTTGCAAAAGTAAAAACTTATTTATGCACAAATTGTTCATATCAATTAGATATTATTTGTACCCAGTCCTTGTAATAATTAGATTTAATTTTACTGCTATTCTTTATAAGATTTTTCTCGTTATAATTAAATAAGAAATACAAGTTTTCAAGGAAACTGACTTACAAAACATTCTTCTATATATAGCAATATAGTACTGTGTATTCTGCAAGAAATCTATGTATAAAATAAGGAAGTTTAAATGTCTGGTTCTCAATTTGAGTATTTTAAAATAAATGAAAATATCCCAGGTTTATATATAGTAGAGATGGAGCAATTTCGAGCCTTTGATACATGCTCAATAGTATACAAATTTAAAAATGTCACATTTTTAGCATTCAATGGAAGATAATCTTATTATTTAAAATGCAAGATTTAAAAAAATAAGTTCTTTAAGGGCCTTAGCCTTTTAAATGTCAAGTTATTTTGATGATTTGGGTACATAAATTGTCAAATTTTAGTATTGCAAAAATCAAATGTTTAGTACAAAATAAAATATACTTAGTAGTTAAGAATGGATAATTTGAATTACATGCATAAAAACGTTTAAGGTTTTAAGACAACTGTGAATATTTGCTTGAGATGGCTGCCAGAAGCGGAGTGGATTATTATTTCTAGCGGAGAATTATTTTCAAAATAAATAAAAATGAATACGTGTTAGTAGTTCAGTAATTCAGTTTTATGTGATGTAACTTGAAACACTTTTCCGTGCACAAATTAACTCCACCATCAATATACCAGAATCGAGTTTCTTTTCTTATCTTTTTTCCATTTGCACCCTTTATTTAACAATAAACAATGCCCTTTTCTGTAGGCTCACGTTTCCAAGGAGTAAGAGGAATATGGGATATACAATGTCGTTTACTAAGACTGGCCGGGCTATCTACTGCAGGTGGTCTGCGGGATTCTCTTGTCCAGAATCTGCGTCATTATATTAATAAAAAAGCTCTTCTACAACTTGTATTCGAAATTCTAAAAATGTAATACGTTTCCCAACTACATTTTTATTGAACAAAAACGACTTCAAAGGGTACCTTGTCTGGAAAATGTAAAATTATCTGTTTATAATATTTGTTCTGAAGTTTTCGGATTGTTGGATGAAAGGATATTTCCTGATCACAGATATATACATTATTCATAGTTAAATTGTAGTAAAAAGCAATCTCTCTTTCTTTGGCTTGAAAATATACTGGCCTCCAAAAGTTAATGAACAACATGTTTTTCGAAGCTCACTGTATAAAAAATGACAGTAACAATAAAATTTATAGTTTATATAAATGATAAAAGAGAACTTTATGTAAATTTATGCAAAAACAATAGCTGCCACTTGTTTTTAATAGGAAAGTGAATGAGTGAGTGAATATTTGCGTCGCACTCTTTTAGCAACACGAGGAAATTTGGCGACGGTCCGCGTAATTTTGAACCATGGTCAAGTGACGTGGATGACACCTGAGCTGGCACCCCCTCTCCTAACTACCACACCACACCAACTGGAGGACGTTTGAGCTCTCGACAGGTTTAACGTGCATCGCTCCCCTACACGGCGGGTATTCAGTGGTACTGGGATCAAACTCATGACACGCTAGCCATGATCCAATGCTTAGACAACTTGGCTAACACGGTCACTTTTAATAGCAAAGAACATATATATATGAGTGAGAGAAAAATATGCATATATCAGGCTTTCGTAATTAAGTGTGTAATTTTTGTTGATTTACAACTTTTATTAGCAGATCTGTTGACAATAGGCAGTGGGGTCTCGCAATGTCTGAGAGAAGCCGTTTGCCCGTTTCGTTAAGGTAGAGGGCGGTCCGATGGATGGAAATGGAGTTATCACAGGTTGATGCTGCTAGGCGTCTTAATGTGTCTCATAGTGTGGTCCACCGTCTCTGGAATCAATATCAAACCGAAGCATCTGTGTCCAGAAGATAATGTTCCAGGCCGACCACGAGCTACAGCACCTGCAGGAGACCGCTTTATCACTCTTTCGGCCCGAAGAGTAGAAGGATTTCTGTGCCGCAACTTGTTGCAGACCACTCTGTAGCATCAGGGAGAAGAATATTCGCTAGTACGGTGCGAAGGCATCTTCATAATTCAGGTCTCTATGCAAGGTGGCCAGTTGTGTGTGTACCCCTCAACAGACAACAGAGAAGGGCCCACTTATCTTGGGCAAGAGAACACGTTTCTTCAACCATACATCGAAGGGCTTCTGTACTCTTTACAGACGAGTCCAGATTCACACTGCAGAGCGATTCAGGACGTCTGCTCATCTGGAGGGAACGAAGTACCAGATATCATCAATCCAACACTGTTAAAAGACACAGTTACCGAGGTGGTGGAATAATGGTTTGGACAGGGATCTCATTCGGTGGTCACATTGACCTTCATGTGTTCCAGGGAGTACCTCTGACTGATGTGAGATATAGGGGTAAGATCATTGATCGATATGTCCGCCCGTATTTCGGTGCGATTGGCAATGACTTCATTCTGATGGAAGATAATGCACGACCTCACGGAGCTGTAATTGTTGCGGAATATCTTGAGGGTCTTGGTTTGGATCGAATGGGATGGCCAGCTAGATTTCCAGACTTAAATCCGATAGAGCATCTTTAAAACTATCTTGGTAGACAGGTTGCTGCTTTAAGTCCTCCTTCAAGGTCTTTAGGAGAGCTACAACAAAGCTTACTCCTTGCCTGGTCTTCACTTCCCATTTCGGCAACCGACAGCGTAATTGACAGCATGGAAATTCAATGCTGCCAATGTATTCAAGCTTGTGGCGAGTATATCACTTATTAAACCCCCTTTTTGTTACGTTTCTATGACATTTTACCACATAAAACTGTGATTATTATTTTTTCCAAGATGGACTTTTCCAGCGAGATTACTTTTTTTGTTGTAAATCATTTTTAAATTTTTGTTATGTAAACTTCTATCTTGAAGTCAATGCATAACTGTTTTGTGCACATGTCATCCAAATTTGGTGTTTCTACATTCATTCATTTGCAAATAAGGCGCAAAATACCGGTTGTTCCTTAACTTTTGGAGGCTAGTGTATCTTCATTTATTTTTTATTTTTATTTTTGAGGTGGCTCATGGAAGCATCATGAATACTGCTCATCAAACGCCATCTATAGAATTGTGCCCAAATTAACTTTTCCAGATACCGATTCGGGTTTGGCAAAAAGATTAAGCCAAAGTAAATTTCTCCCGATATACATTCGTGTATAACAATAAGATGCACTCAAAAATTTATCCCGTATACTACTAGTAGAGAAAACACTATATATAGACTCTTAATCCCTCTATGTTACAGAGCACTAGTGTCGCGCCCGAGATATTATCAGGCATGAAAGTTAAAGGTTTAAAGAAAATAATAGAGGAGTTTTTATTTCAAGCATCTATTTAATATGATAATAATTTTGATATTCTTTAGATTTCTATTTACATACAGGGTGGTCCCGAATTCATGGTACAAACTCTAAGGATAGGCACAGGACATTGCAACAATCATCTATTGCATGGGAATGAATGGGCGCAAGTGACGCGGTGAGGCACAAACACAAAAAATAAGAGACGAAAGGAAAGACATAGTGTTTATTGATAGCGTTGTTTACAAGCGTAATGTTTTCAATGACTGTTCAGCACATGAGCTATGAAGTCCAGTTCCAGGGAATATTGCTGTACCATCCACTGGTAATCGGAAAATATAGTCTGCCGGATTTAAAGCTTGCACTCGTTGAAAATGGAAGAGGTGCAAACGATTTTCATTTAACACTCTACAAACAGTCTGAGGATTCACACTTACGTCATGAGCAACATATATTGTACTTGACTCTTGTCTATCAGACTCAATGTTCAATATGCTTTCTACCCGGCTTGGACTGCGTGGAGCTCTTCGTTGACCAGCATCACGTCTAGTGACGTGGAACGAATGTACTTCACGAAGTTGACGATGTAACCACTGAAAATTTCTGTGATCCTGCATTCATAAATCAGGAAACTGCGCATGATACATTCTTAGCGCAGCTCTGCCGTAACCATTTTCATGACCGTACATGTATTGTATGCCTGTATTTTCCTCACACATACAATCTCCCATCGTAGAGTCAGCACAATTGCGAATGGTGCTTTTGTCTACAGAGATACATCATGTTGAACGACGGCTAGACATCTTTTGTCCTCTACCGTCAACGCAACCAACCGATATAGCTCCATTTCTCTTTTATTTTATTACCCCTGTTTTCGCCTCACCGCGTCACCTGCACCCGTACATTCCTATGCAATAAATGATTGTTACAATGTCCTGTACTTACCCTTAAACTCTGTACCATGAATTTGGGACCACCCTGTAAAAAATTAGAAGTTACGTAATCTTTGGACTAAAACCTGTAAAAATTTATTCTAATTCGAATCCGAATTCACCTTGGACAAATTAAAAAGGGAAAATTTATTTTATTTCTTAAGGAAAGCTGTTGGTAACAGATTAAACTCTATTAGCATGTAATCATTTATTTTGTTTGATTTTTCTTCGCTTGAACATATGTGGACAATTACATTACAGCCAATCACCGCTTCTATTAGATGTAATCACATTAAGGTATTCTTCTTTTTGATTAAGTAAATAACTTCATCCCCCGGTGTATCTGGTAGTTGTAGTTATTTTTATGTACATGTGGTTATGATTATAATGGAATGCTATAATAGAATTGTGTTTTTACTATTCTGTAAACAATCTACGGAAGAAATTCAGCTGGAACAAATTTTCATTTAATTATCATGGATGCGGAAATCATTTACGGAGCTATAAATCAAAAAGGAATGATGGAAATATAAGAATATAATCAGTGAAACTAGATATAATCCATAATATATTCCACATAAAAATTACTTGCATGTTAATTATGAGAAAGTTTTTGGTTTTTGTACATTATCTATCTTTCTTTACGTGAGATGTTTTGTTTGTGCGGGAGATTTCCACAGAGATTGACGTGCTGTTGTGCTGTTATATTGTCTTTCGAAGAAATATTTCTGTTTTATTTAGATATTTAACTTTCTAGCTTCGGCATATGTAGAGTAATTTATTTTACTTGATATTTGGCACTGGAACTTGTTGAGTATTTCTATTATGATTCTTCTAGTATTATATTTATAATCTTTAGTATCTATTTATAATCTTATTTCTTATTCTTACACTATTTTCTCTTCTTTGCAGCTTAACCAAATAGGTAAATTTAGGGAAAGGTTGACTATCTGTAACAGTATGTTTTATATATATATATATATATATATATATATTATATATATTACAGTTAAAGTGTATAATTCAGTTATTTCGTAGAATAACTAGATATTTCATGAAACAACTAAACAAGTCATTTTAAAGTATACAATATATGTAAACTTTCATACTTTACCTAGTTATTTTATAAAATGTAACCCAATAACTGAAATAACGTCAAGAGCTCTTTAAAATTCTCAAAAAAGAAATATATTAATCCATGATTTTATTATAAAAATTCATTTATCAGAAGTCTTAAAAAAAGCCTGAAGTCAGAAAAGTTCTATCGTAAAATTTCTTTAAAGTGTCTTTCATTTAGAAGAATATATTTGTTAATAAGGTTGCGTGTTGAAAACTTCAAAAGCCATTGAAGTAGGGGCCTTAATTATGAAACTCTTGGCTTTTTCAACAGATTGGCTAATCAATCTTTTTAACGGAATTTTAAAATAAACACAAAAAAATTATTTCTAAAATACAATATTTTTATGTAAAATAAGGACTAAACATTAAGTTATTTTTTCTTTAACAAAAAAAAAAAAATTCGCTGTAAAATTCACTTTTGTAAAACAATTCAAAACAAAAATAAATAAAATTACAAGTGAATTCTGCATATAATCTATACGATATTAATTAAAATTTCAAAAATTATTTTATAGGAAAATAAAAACTTACTATCTTCCAGCAACGCACTGTTAGTGCTATATAAGTTACATTTTATAATTCATCTAATTAAAAAAAATAATTGCTTTTCATTCTACAAATGAAAATCAAACTTATTATACTTCATTCATACTAATAAATCAAATAATATAGAAATTTTTCTAGAGCGGTAATATTTGTAAATAGATACAATGAAAAGTGGCTTGAAATACAACTTATTTAATTGCAGTTACCGATGATGTATTTTAAAAATGTGGAAGAGTGAGCTTATGTAAATTGAAACGTATTCTGGTTAAGTTATATGTAAAATAGTCTCAATACTTGACACACGCGAATAATTATGTACACTAACCCTTGTAATTATGTGCATAAAGTTAATTGGTGACTTCAGAATGAATTCAACATATTTGAGTCTTATTAAAAATTGAAGTTAGCAATTAAGGTATCCGACTACGTTCGAAAACGTGATTTTGCAAAAGCGTACAAATAAATAAATATATATATTTGAATATTTAGTCTCACTTAGATTAGAACACACGTATAGAATTGTTTTAGGAATATTATTATAATAAAAAATTATTTAAATGTAACTTTTGGGCAAAAAATGAACACATAAATACCTATTTTCAGAAGATTCTCCTTTTATGGAAAATGCTACTATAATAATAATATTTTTCTTATATTTAGCTAACACTTCTCCAGAGAGCCTGAATTAAGATTTTTGAAGAATTCGAATTATCTTCAAAGTTACTATGAATTGAAATAAGTATCGGTGTTTTTGGTTAAATTTTCTCCACTATGATGTATTAAAATATATATATATCCACTTCTAAGTTATATATTTGAAAAATGCTATTTCGGGCTCTGTACAGAGGTCTGAGCTATATACAGGCGAAATTTATTATTATAGAAGCATTTTTCATAAAAGAAGAATGGTTTGAATATATGTAATTCTATGTTCGTTTTTTCCCAAAGAATTGCTTTTAAATATAATTTTTTATTATAATAATATTCTGAAAACAATTCTATATGTGTATTCTAGTCTAAGAGTCATTAAATATTAAAAAAAAATATTAATTTGTACGCTTTTTCAAAATCACTGTTTTTTTTTTCAATTCAGATTTTTGCTGCCGGTCCTTCTCCACACTTTCCTACATTTATACTCCCAACTGTAAATATTACAACATCGTAAAGGAATTACATTTATAGAATTTCATATGCATTCCGCATGCCTGGGATGAGCACCATCCTCTGAACAACTGACAGTCTTACAAATTGATAGGGACACTGAATATAGCATATGGCTATCTACACGTTATAAGCGCATCATGAGAGCTCACTATGCCTCAATGACAAATGACGCTATGTGAGCAAATTACAGAGTTCGAATTGAAACCAATTTTTGGGTCCCATAGAAGAGCGCTTTCGCACATTTACAATAGCAGATGATATGAGGTGCAAAAACAAGACAATGTTGTGAGAATAGAAGTTGTGTATTCAAGAAAATCTGACGAGCTGAAAAACTGTTGATGAACGATGAAAGGTTACGTTCAGTATGAGATGTTATACATCCAGGGACGCTTTAAGGCATGGCAAACTGGGCTCGGTCCCCGGGGCCTCGTCTCGTTAGAGTGAGTGAATATGAACTTCGCACTGCTCAGCTTCACGGGGGTTTTTAGCGACGGACCTCGTAATTTTGAACCATGGTCAAGTGACAAGGAGGACACTGGTCCATGAGCTAACCTCTCCTAACTACCAGACCACACCAATGGGAGGACACGTTTTAGCTCTCAGCAAATTTAACGTGCATCGCTCCCCTGCACGCGGGTCTTGAGTAGTATTGGGCTTGAACTCATGACGTGCCAGCCACGATCCGATACCTTGACAACTAAACTACCGCGGCTCTCGTCTCCTTTGAGACTCAGCCTTAATAAGATCATGATTCGAATAATTTCAAAAATCAAGTTTTACTTACGGTTGGATTGTCCGAAAAACTGATAATTTCGGACAATATGTTATTTGGCTACATGTGATGACCGCTGCCCTTGTAAAATTCTAGGCCTACCACAAATACGCCATTATTATTCATTCAATCAAAAGGCGCACGTCAGTCGAGCCGTTTTGTGAGGTCGTAATAAGTCATAAGCATTTATTTGTCATGGGCTTGTCCGAATAATGGACAACGTATGCTATGTACTGTCATTTTTTATGGGTCGTAGGTGGGGCCTACATTTGCGTAGGGATACAGAGTCTACTTTTGCATATAGCCCCAGGGCCTCAAGAAATCTTAAGACATCTCTGTATACACCTCATTCTTATGATAGTGACGGGCCTTGCAAATTTATCTCGACAATATGTGAACTGAGTTTAAGCTTACAGGATTTTCCTCACGGAAAAGCATCTTGATCTGCCACTTTAATGAACTCGTTGACATATACACTAGCGTTAATAGGCGAAGGGAAATTTAGTTAATATTAATTGTGCAGTTTTTCCTGTCTTTTATCTTTCTATGTTATTAAAATTATTTAAGAAATTCACATTAACTTTGGATTCTTAACGGTAAATCATTAATAGATCCATTTACAAATATATTATATGTCAAGGTCCAACCTTTAGACCCTTCATTAAACTTGTCACCGATTTGGCGAATTACTCTTGTGCACCGGATAGAGTAAATGCCGAAAATAAAGCTGTTGGAGTCATTTTTTTTCTTCGATTAGGCAGGAGATTACACAAGGGTTTTAAGTGGAACAGTATATCATAGTATCATCAAAGCTAGGCCTATTTTATCTGTTTTATGGAGTGTTTTTACTAAAGGTGATGAATTTTAATTTCCAGTTGAAGCCAATGGGATATTTATTGATTAAAAAGGATACATATTATAAATTATGGTATGCAAAAGTTCATGTTGTTTGCTAAGATGATTGTGAATGTTTTTAAAATGATCGACAGAGTGTTGCCCAATTCGACCAACAAATTCAGAAGAATGATAGTAGGCAGCATAAGGACGACAAATCAACATGTACATGGGGTCTCAAACCACGTTTAGTCAGTGAAAATTGCGATAATAGTTGCCATTCGGAGGACAATGAGCCAAGCTAAACGAAGTGGAGCGCCCAAACAAATTCAGGGATATATATATATATATATATATATTGCCAAATGCCTCCCAATGGCGCAAAATACCTCGTTTTCAAACAGCACATCCTCCCATAGTTGCTGCAGATAGTACCGTCCACTGTACACCAGGACGTGTGGTTCATGCACGACGGCACACCAGCACATTTTCAATTGTGGGGCCTAACCACCTCCATGCTACATATCCCGGGAGATGAATTGGACGTGGTGAACTGTTGCTTGGCCTCCATACTCTCAACACAATAATTCCTTAGATTTCTTCTTCTGAGGCCACTTAAAATTACTTGTGTATGAAACTTCGGTGGCTTCAGTGGAGGATCTCACGACACAAATCATCGTCATTTCAGGTGACATCACCCGCACACTGGATTTGCTTAAACGCATCCGACAATTCTTCGGATTATTCGGTGTTGGTTATACTGTGAATTACGTGGTAGCAACTTCGATCACTTCTTGTGATAATCACGTCATTGCATTTCTGATGATGACCTAGTGACGGATCTATACACGTCCTTATACTAACCTTCTAGGGAAATCTTTGGGCTATCAAAATCTATCAATCTCCTCCTAAGAAGAAAGGCGTGATATGCAAATTAAGTTTATTACATATAGTGCGAGTTCGCGAGTTAAAAGGGTTAATGAGTTAGAAGTGAAGAATAGATAGTAGAAAAATAAAAGGTTAAAAGTTTAGTTAACTAAAGGTGACAAGAGAGATACAAGGTGAAGATACCTTAAATGGTTAGAAAGCCCTTGAGAGAGATTAAAGACAGGAAATTAATATTGATAAATTAAACCTAATTAGAAAACTACCTACAGTTCAGGTATTGTCTCCTTCATATTACGTTTGATAATTAAAGTATTAAAATGGTTAAGCGGACATTAATTATGTATCTACCGTGTAAAGTAATATTGAGGTAGAAAAACTATTATTATAAGGTGATTTATTAAATGTATTCTCACCCAAACGTGACTTTCCCCCCTTCGCTCTGTTGGCTGATTGGAACATTCTATTTATTGTGTTGCATTGAATTGTGTTGGAATCGATTAAAGTGCTAAATAAAATAATGTGAAATTATCATGTCAAATAATCCTTCACTTCCTTCCACACTTTTAGCTGGGTCACAGGGTAGACGGGAAGTATGGTTATTGCAACCTGTGATGCATCATTGTTCATATAGTAAACATATTTTACGTCTAATTAATGTATTTCTTACCAATGATTTCCCCACTTCTCTCTCAGCTCGACATCTCACCTATCATAACCATTTTTTCGAATGACTCCCCCTAAATCTGGTTTGCAACTCCATATTTTATAGTGATTTGCTGTCTACTTTCTGCCAATTATCACCTCTCTGAATGTGTCGTTCGAATTCGGCAACACCCTGTATATTAAAAAAGGATAGAAGGAAGAACTTGTGTGTTCGGGAGCATAGCGTAAAGTCGGAAAAGTCCGGATGCATAAAATTTGCTACACTAAAGTGATGGGGGATGATAGTGAATACTTCCAAATGACTTTTGAAAATTTAATTTTAGAATTAACAATAAGATAAAATTTGCTTGATTAATTTTCTTAAAACTTATTACAACGATCAATTTAATTTCAATTTTGAAATATGTTTCGGAATAAAGCAAAGTGTAACGTAACAGAAAATAAGTACCGGAAATCTAAAAAGCGGAAGTTAAATTGCAAAAGTATTATGTGATATTCTTAAATTATGAAGCATTATTCTGCATTATATATTATTGCAAAATCTGAAGTTCATTTCGCTCCCAAGATATAAGTAATCGGTAAAAATTTCCTGTTTGTGTTTGTCAGTGTAGAGAGTAATGGTTTATTAAAATTTTGAATTCCCACAATAGATTTAATTATCATTTTACATTTGATTCAAAATCTAATGAATAAACATTTTCGTTCTTTTTCCATCAAAGCTTGATGTTTCTGTAATAATAAATAGTTCCTAACATAATCCCCCCATTTATCGTAATACTTAGATGAATTAAAAACTCTCGCGAATTAAATACATTTTTGGCAAAATAATTAGCTTTTCTCAAAAGTCCTTCATATTTATTATCTAGCAGTTACATGTATATATATATAATAGAGGTATTATCTTACAAGAAGGAGAGAAAAATTCAAACATCTTTTCCCAGAATGAGGTACGTTAATGTAACGTCATAGTCACATGATAAATGCAATCACGTGTTTCCAGTTAATCAGTCCTTGTGCTATAAAGCTGCTAACTTTAACTTTTTGCAGATCCTTTTAAAAGATATGTTGTGTTGTTGCTCATCTCCATGTCTAGCCAAGCCAGATCAAGTCCATGAATTCACTCATTCTCCAAAAGTCCAATACCCTTAGAGGGTCTTCATACAGATCTTGTTTTGTAAGTCCCAGGCAGTCAATAATGTGTTCTGGAGATGCCTGGAAGGCAAAATACCTAACACAAGTCGGAAAAACTTTGTTTTCATCCTTCAAAGTGAAAGTTCGGAGGTGGCTACACCGGAAACGAGCTAGAATAGTTTGTTCCTGTTTGGTGCATTGAAGAGAATGAGAACCACCAGAGCTTTTAGCCTCATACCAGTGATAAGCAGGAGGAATAGTTGATTGCTTGTTGTTGATGCAGGTGGAGTGCAGTTCTGAATAGGGGAGAGGGGCCGAGTTCCTAATGGGTTGAGCTGCGCCATCTTCTGCTAGATCTTTTGTCCCCTCAAGTCCTGCAATTTGCCTCTACATGGCAAGGGGGTGTTTCTGGGCGTAATAGGCGAAGCACGTCAGGCGATTTTTTTCTCCTGTTAGGGCCACCCTTGTCGTGAAGGCCATTCCAGTATGGCTCGCTACCATCTAAGAACTGCATGTGAAAGTGCTGGGTCAGCCTTCTACCTCTTGATACTCCGGTCTTTGCTGATCCCAGAAGTTACACTTTTCCCCCATCTATGACTTTTGCTTTAAAAGATATATTTGTAAGCAAAAAATAATGAACAAAATAAAATAAAATGATCTTGATTTAAAAGCACACGTATGAAAAAAGTAATTTTTAAAAAAAAATTTGAAGAATTTTTCTGACGACTCTTAATATTGAACATCTATCAAATCTGAAATTTCATTATAATTTTACAAGTAGAATAACAAGCACGAGTCTGAGGTCAATTTTGAGTTCAATGGAGAACACATAATTGTACTTATATTATGCGATTGTCATGAATTAAGCCTATTTCTTCAAACCTCTGATGGAGATAGGATTATAGTAAGATCCAAATTACACTGGTGTATATAGCTCAAAAAACAATACATTTTAATCAGATAGCCATAATATCAATCAGTACAATGAACATGCAATTCAGTAAAAAAGTGAAACGTATACAAATATCAGGAATTAAACGTCATAGGCGATGTGAGTGTACGCAAAACGCGTGTGGTCGGCGCGCAGTTCAACTCTACAATTAAAGGAAGAACGGATGTACGATTAAAGACATTCTCTGCAAGTGTAAGCGAGTTCATTCATGATATATGGATAGAAGAAATCACCTCAATGGATTCAAACGTGGAGAGCTGGAGGAAAGGCGTAGTTTGACCAATGTAGCTGAAGAGTTCAGAATCAACAAAAATGCGTTTCGCGTGTTTGGAAACCTTCCAAACCATAGGTACAGCTCCTAGAAAGGTTGGTAGTGGTCACCCTAAGAAAAAAAAACAGCAGTGGATGATTTATATAACGTCCTTCAGGCGAAAAGAACCCTATACCAGTCAGCAAACGCCATTGCTCAACAACAGTGCACAGCAACAAGGCAAGTGTCACGATTTACTGTGACGAGATACCTTCACAAAGGTGGCCTTTTTGCCCACCGTTCTGAAGACTTCATCTCTTTGAAAACTGGGCATCGAGTTTAAAGTGATGTAAAAAGCGCAAAAATTGGACATCTCATCATTGGAGTTGTGTCCTCTTTACGGATGAGAGTCGTTTGAGTGCCACAAGCGATTTTCAATGCCAGTTAATTTGGACAGAGGTCAGGACACGATTTCATCTTAGTAACATCACGGAAAGAGACATTTTGGGGGTCCTGGAGTTGTCGTCTAGAAAGGCATTATACTGACCGGGAGGACTGAGCTCCTGTTTTAAACAGTAACCGATCGCTATAATAAGGAGGTGATACTTCCCCATGTGCGTCTGTTCCAAGGGGCATTTCGACCACTCTTCGTTTTTAAGGATGACAATGCACGACTGCGCCGTATTTCTCATGTGGAAACTAAAAATATCAATCGAATGGATTGGACACAACGTTCTCTCCTGATTTAAATCCCATAAAATACGTGTGGGATGCTTTGGGGAGACACCTTACGGTACGACTACATCCTCCGGGGAACACCCAACAACTGAAATAGATGCTGATTAAGGAATGGGTATTCTTACCTCAGAACTGTCTGGTGCTGAGAATGGAGAGACGGTGCGAAGCAACCATTGCAGTAATTGGAGGGAATATCGCTTTACAAAGGAACATCTGCTTGTTGTTCTTCCTCTCTGACGGACAATCACGTGTAACGATAATATGAGTTCAATAAAGTTTTTTTTGTTATATTCCATGCTCTATGCATTGTATTCATTTCTACACAACGACGCTTTTGTCATCGTTTAAGTACAAAAATTTTTCTTACATTTCTGAATTTCATGTATCTTAGATGATTTCTTGTGGAGTTATGGCGGGAAAAAAAGACTCGTGTTGCTTAGGTTTTGCACAACACTGTACTTTGAGGCTAAAGATCCAATAAGAACTCCAGATAGTTTGAATGGCAGTTATGTAACTATTTGAATTATCTTTTATTTTTTCTCCACATTGTCCCATTTCTTATATTGTTTTTTTTCCAACACTGATCTGATAATGGATTATATGCAAAGTTTCTGTAATAATATTAAATATTTTTGTCCCATTAAATTTTAATAGTCTTAAAATTAATTTTTATATATTTAGTGGTAGATGTATTTTATCTTCTGATCAAATATTGCCTATTTTACATTGATTCTTTGAATATTTATTTATAATTTTTAGGTAATCGTTTCATAAACACACCAATAACTTAAATAGTAAAAACTTTCCAATCATGTTTGAATAAATCGATTGTATTGTACAAAGTTAAGCATAAAGTCATGTTCTAAAAATAACGTTTGTCGAAAAGCTCAATTTTACAAAAGAAAAAAAAAGTGATGCGTCGTTCGTAAGTAATATATTGCATTGAAGAAATAGCTCAATTTCTTTTCAAATGACAATATGTTGAAAGAATAAATTATAAGAAAAGAATATCGCAAATGAGAATCAAATTAAATCGAATGACAACATTTATATGGAGCCAAAAGAAGATTTATTGATAATTGAAGAGACAGTCCACAAATTGAACTTGGAAGAAAACATTGGAAGAAGAGATATTTGGCAATTTGCATGTAAATTATTAGTTGATAAGTTTATTAAATAACGTGTGAAATTATACATTGGTATTTTAAGTGCTTTTAGCGAAAAACCTTTTTAATTTTTCTTCTATGATAAAGATCCAATATTTACCATTAAAAATTAAATTATCGTTTACTTTTAGAAAAGTTTGATAAAATGCATTAGGCCCCTTTTATTATAATTATTGTATGCAATTATTTTTCTATAAATAAATTTCCATACCTTAAAACATTTTAAGAATGTGAAAATACTTTTGCGTTAAAAATATTTCCCATGAAAATTTTTATTCAAAAATTTTAAAAAATAGTTGATTTTTAATGTATGAAATATTCAGCAACCTTCTAAAATTTTATAAGAATACAATAAATTTTGAAAATGTGGTGGAACTTGAAAAGTTTTGTGATACAAAATCAAATATTAAACGTTATTAGGATTACATGGATAGTTGAAAAAAGACAAATGTATAGTTATTTCAAGAGGATTTGGTTTTATAGCAGGCTCTCCATAGTTACAAAATAGCTATTAAAGTCGAGTATTATCCGCTTTATTCAAAGGCATGCAATTTTAAAATGATGATCAATGTCGCCAACAGCATCAATATGGTCACCTGAATTCTTTCCAGAAATCTGAAATTAAATTTTAAGCATTTACGATTATTATTTTCAAAATATTACTTCTATTTCATTTTTGCTTTGGGTGACATTTAAGGCCAATAATAATTTAGGATCGTAGATTCAATTCCCTGTACAGTTACATATGATATAAGTATTAACATATTTCAATAAAATTGTATTTGAAAAATATTACATAGGCCGTTATATGAGGTACTTTTCAAAAGTACGATTCGTCATTGTTTTTCACATGGAAACTGTATCGTCAAAACAAAACACACTATGGCATCAGAAACTATGCACCATGCACATAGTCGCCATAGTTCGACATAGTCGCCACCGACATTGAACCATTTGTTGTAATCCCTTTGAAGAAACCACTGTGGTAAAACTTGGTGTCCTGTAATGCAAGGAATTCTCGCACAGCTTGAAATATGATTTTCGTTCATTGATATATAGGGACCACTTTGACATTCATCCTCCACACTCTGGCGTCTTCCACCACTGAACATGCAACATCAGCAATTTACAATTTGATGAGTATATGACTTCGCCTTTCACGGATTGTAAATGTTCATGAATAACAATTACGCTAATGCCTCATGTTCATTCATACCAGATAGCTCACATTTCCATTGACGATCACATTGCCAGCACACGTATGTCTGCTATTGTGATTTGTATTGGAAAATCCTCGGGCACACAGGTCGACTGCTACTCTTTTTTCTGGTGCTCTGCACAAGCGTCAGTCCTCTTACGATGACGCTACTTGCGTGGTTGAACCAGCAACAGAATTATTACGGCAATTGTATTTTTCACCTGGAGAGTACCATTTTCTTTTTCAAGAAAAGGGATGAAATTTATACATTCGGAACATCCCTCGTACTTGAGATTACTATATATTTTTGTATTATATAAGGGTCGTCCAAATGAAATTGGCATTGCTGTAACAACTCCACCATTTGAATAGAAATATGACTGCACATGCCCCTATAGAGGGTGCACAGTGCTGGGAATGCATGCGATATCGTCAGGTTCTGCCAGATGCGCGCGTGATAGCGTGGGAGAACGTTAAAAGATATCGTTCGCACCATGAATACCTCCAAAGAGTGTTAACGCGTGTAGTGCAATTTTTAACAGCAGAAATGTGAATGCTAGGGAAATCTATCGTTGAATGCAAAATGTGTATGACAAGGAATGTATGAGGTGTAGATCGGTATTCCGATGGTGCAGAGATTTTTATAGTGGAAGAAGCAGTGGTAAAGTGGATATCACCAAGGAAACAGTTGCAGATATGGACCGACTCTTGAGAATTAATCGGTGAATCATCCTTCCAAGAAATGGCTCATGATCTCATGTGTCTTTGGCGCGGAAATATTGTTACGGAAATTGTGCTGGGAGGTTCTCGACATCCCCTTACAGCCCGGACCTCTCGTCGGGAGACTACTATGGTCCACTCAAAAATATTTGAAGGGTTGGCAATTTGCCGATGATAATGATGCCCAAGCTGCTGTTGAAAATTAGTTCCACAACCAACCCTGGAGCTTTTTCACCAGGATATCCACCATCTCGTGGACTGCTGGGACATTTGTTTCAACCTGCAAGGTTGTGATGGATCTATACGCAGTTCTACTAATCCCTTCATGATTCTTTTAGGAAAATATTTATTTCAACCAATTTTCATCGAGTAAGGAAACGTGATTATGTAAATGAAGTATATTATATAAATTCTGTTTTCGCGAGTTTGTAGGTTGACACGTTGGAGTCGACACATTGGAGTTGGCAAGTAGGAGTTAACATAGAGTCTGCGAGTTAGTTGTTAGTGGAAGATTTAAAGGGAGTGGAGTTAGTTAGAGGTCTTGGTGTTGTCCAGGAAAAAGATTGCAGAGCGTGGATCCAACGACATTGATCAAGCCGAGAGAGATCACCCGCAAGTTTCCAGTGTAGGATCCGATGCATAAAAAGTACAGGTATTGTGAGCTTGATTAAGTAGAAGTTAGCTTATTAGTGGGCGACGTAGTTATATTTGAGCGTATTTAAGCTATCTTAGATTCAGTTGAGGGTCTGTAGTTGTATCCCCGTGTTATAGAATCTCGCCTCCGAGCTCTACTGTGTAATCATCTACCTTAATTAGATTCGTTTTTGTGTCTGATTGATATTTGGAATTAATAAATTGATTAGATTGATATCATGTCTGTGGATCATTCAGTTTCTCCAACACATTTAGCCGGGTTTACAGGTAGACAAGAGGTTTCAGAGTCGAGCAGGCACCGACCGTTATCACAAGGTGACTTTGACTAGCCTAAGTGTTACGTCCGTATTACTTCTTTCCTTTGTATACTATTTATATTAATACTATTAAAACCTTTTTCAAACCGAGTGTAGAGCCAGTTTCATTTGGGCGACCCCTATATAATACCTATAGTCAATTAGTTCATTGGCTAAAATTACATCATTTTAGAGTTGTTATTGAAGACACTATTACTCTCCAAAGATTTTGATGCCCATATCGATTGTATCATCCTTTGTTTTTCTGTACACCTGTCATTGGTCAAAATAAGACTCGAACTTACAGTTCACCTCGCATTGTCACTAAACTCGTGAAAAGATAATGCGAGTCTTTGAATCAATAAAAAAATAGCATAAAAATAATATTATTTGATTAAAACTCAATTAAATAATTTCTCCAAATGTTAAAGTAAAGAAAAGTAAACTATAAATACAGGAAGTGCAGAATATTTTCAATTAAAATGTGAACGAAAAAATGGTCACGCATGAAAGGTAAAAACCAAAAACATATGTGTAAATGATTGGGTTAAACTAAAACCAAAAGTTAATAAAGTATAGTTTTTTAAATAGAGTTTTTTGTTTTTCTAATTAAGGTAAATATTTAATATTTAGCAAGGAAAATATATATAAAAACGAATTGTTCAATTGCAAAAATAACTTTAAAAAATTGCAAAGGGTAATTAGAAAAGAAATGATTTGGAAATATCCTAAAGGATTCTTTATTTTGAAGCACTGAAGAATAAAATGTAAGGTAATTAAAAAGTGTGAAATGATATATTCAAACTAGATTTATAATAAAAAAGACAAACATAAAGTATTTTGAATCAATTAAAAACCAAATAGAAGTTATTCAAATTTATATTACTTTAAAAAAGTAATATTTGCTCATGGGATGAAATTTAGCCTTAAGAAACATATTGAACTGAATAAATAAGTTAAAATATATATTTATAATAGCAAACTTTTCGCAAATTTTCGTAGAAAAACTTTTAGAAAATAATATTTTAATAAGTCTTAAAGATTATTTAAGTTCTACTAAGTTCATTTTTCGTACCGTAAAACGAATTTTAATTATGCCAAACGGATAAATCCCACTCATAATCTTTTACCCCACCACAGTTACAAATCAAGGCGTGGTCTTTTCTTGCCAGTAACACAGTGCTTCTCAAACTTTCAATATTTGCGACCCAATATTCAATCATAATTTTCATCGCACCCCCTTCTTACAATAACAATGTGTTGAATTCAACAATAATATACGTTGACGCTAAACCTACAATAGGACTTGTACCTCTTAAGTGCCACCGGCGTATATATACGTCTCGCACTGAGCCAGTGTGTTAATTGCCCTGAACGTATATATACGTTTTCCGAAGTACGATATTATCTGTGCACTGCTATTCATAAAATTATTCCGAAGTCATTGGAATGCCAAAAAAGGGCCTCGACAGAGTTTACGACCGATTTACTTATTTCACGGGATTTACTTATTTATTCCTTTTCTACCGCCCCCCTTCTCCAATACACCACATACGTTCGCCTACATGTTAAAAAACGGTGGAATTGGGGATCGAATTGCGTAATTTTTAATTGGCATTTAAGGGATTAATTATAAACCGTACAAATTATCAAGATAAGTGTTAATTGTTGAATATAATTTTCTGTACGAAAAGTCCATGGAGTCACCGGTAATTATTAAACTTGTTCTTAACTTAGTATTTTTAACTTAGTTCTTAAATTAATTATAAAATACATTATACAGTATTGATATATTTATAAGTGCTTTGTATCAGTGTAAATGTGTATTTTATTTTTTATTAAGTTAGAATATATTTTATTTATTTATTTTGTGTAAATTAATAATATTTTTAAATAATCTTTTGTTTTGACTTCCCAATATGCTCGCTCCCCCCTCGTACGGTTACCACGCCCCCCTAGGGGATGGCGCACCACAGTTTGAGAAACACTGCAGCAACGTCTTTTTCATAATATGTAAAAAATGGAGTGAAAACCAATGAAAGTTTTATTAATATTTTTTTATGTGAATATTGTGTGTTGTCGCCAATAATGTCAATTTGGCGTGATTTGAGCGGGTGAAACAAAAAAGTACCAATTGTTTTCCTACGTAGGAGAGTATATGATTTAAAAAAATATTTTATACACTCTTTTCTACTCTTATTAAATAGGCCGTTGATGTTCTCAAGAATAATAATAATCGATTGTGTTACATTGCGTTGCAAAATTTTCATTTCTTGAATCCTGAGTACTAATTTGATATCAGTACGCCGCACGACAACTTGTTGTTGATATTCGCCAAGTTAAGCGATAACATTACAGTATGGTTACCTTGATTTTTATTATTAGTACGATGGGGTTGCTATAGTTATTACGTATATTAACCGTTATTTGTTATTGATATATTTTTATTGCGTTAACCCTATCAATATCAGACGATTTTAATTCGACTTTTTTTTTGTGCAAAGTTGACCATTTCCAAACTTTACGTTGTCTCTATTGCAGCTTTCGTCCGTCTTCTATTTTTGAGTATTCGAACACAGAGATTTCGAATATTATCTGCGAGTACAGTGACCTTTTTTTCTTAAAAAGTATGACGCCAATACTTTCAAGTTTTATGGACTAAAAAGCGTTTGCAAAATTCGCACTTTGGGTTTATTTTTTCCCCCAAAAAATTCGGAAATCTTTTTTTTTGGATTAAGATTTTGTTTAGTTATTTTTTCTTGGCCTCAATTTTTTACTTTTTAATAGTTTTTTTTCTTTTCTTCCTTTTTTCCCCTGCAATTATTTTTCCACACATTCCTTTTTTTCCTTTTTCAGCATTTCTATATTCCTTATATTCTGTTGTTTATAATCCTGGTACTCATATTTTTCCATCTCGTTTTCCTCAAAAATAGCAAGTACGTTTTTGTTTCTGTTAAAATATATAAAATCGTACTTTCCTACACACTTTCATCAAGAATAAGTCTCGTTATTTTAATTATATCCATGTTGAGTTTTTAATGCTAGGCTGCCATCTTCAATTGAGAGCTATTGAGCCCTAAAATCTTATTTAACACGATTTTATTCTTGAGCCAACAACAAATTAGTTCGAAATCCTTTATGTTTTGCGGGTTTATTGAAAGCTACAGCAAACATCTAGCATAGGGGTCAGCAAACTATGGCACGCGTGCCACATGTGGCACGGGGTACAATTCTCAGTGGCACTCTGTACTACTCTTTGCCAATTTTTGACTGGATGAAAGTTGATAAATTTGTAACGGATATTATTTGACAAACATCTTCAGAATTATTGGTACTTACGGAATTACGAAAAAATCTGAAAGATAAATGTACAGCTATTTTTTTTATAAATTACTGAATGTCATTGCTGCAATGATTTAATTGGTCCATGGGAGAAAATTGCATGCACTCTGCTTTTCGCTTTTGGTTCTACATAAGTAAAAAAAAAATCTTTCCTTACATGAGTAAAATTTCGAGTACGGAAATAAATTGTTTAACAACTGAATGCTAAGAATCCAGTAAAATTAAAAGTGACACCCTGATTTTGTGATATGAAAATAGAGCTGTGTAAACACTAGGTTCGCATCAAAATTTTTATTTATCTTTTTATTTAATTCTAATAAAGTGAAATACTTATATATTTCATGCTGTGTGTCTATTTCTTACTTTAATAAATATTTTATGACATATGTAAATTTTAATTTTTAAAAAATTTTGTTGAAAAAATAGTTATATTTTATGCAGTTTATTTTTACGAATATCTTTAAATGAAGCAAAATTAATACATAATAAAGCTGTAAATCTATATTATTGACCTCTATTCTCTAACTTTGCATGTATTATCGCGAGAATCAAATTGTTTCCAAATTATGCTACTGTGGGGCCCACTGAATTGTGTTGGTAGATTGGTTAGGCACGCCACAGTTTTTTTTAAGGTTTCTGACCCCTGATCTGGTATATTCAAATATATATAGTGGGCGTCAATAGTGTTCGTACACAAACAGTTTTCTATAAAATTAATTGTTTTCGATGAATAAAAATCAATCTATCGGAATTTCAATATTTTTAAAATATTCGAATAACATAGTTAATTTTTAAAACACAGTATAACTATTATTTTAAAAAAATTAATAAAAAAAATATTATTAAAAAATTACGCAACAAAAGCCTTTGTACTCTTAAAAAAGATCTCAACATGGCTTTAAATATTGTGTTTCTTTTTTTTAATTTAGTACTCAGTAGGACATCTTTTAACGTCCACAACAACTTTTAAACATCTTCCTATAGATTCCATCAGTTTTTTTTTTATAATTTTATGTTTTGTTTTTATATGTTGATTTCTTTTTTAAATTCAAATTCTCACCAAATATATGCCACTGGGTTTAAATCAAGTAGGTGGAGGGGTTTCGGAGGTGTTTTCAGAATTTCGGGACAATTTTTGAGACACAAGTGGCGTACATTGAGAACAGTGCGTACTTAGCGTTCCTATCTCTTTAGAAATGAAGTCGTCTCCAATATCAAAATTTTGGATGGTTAATTTCAAATTGTCCTTTAAAGTTTTTGAATGGAGATAAAAATTCACAATACCATAAAAAAAAACTAAATTATCTAATCTTGAAATTGACATAAATGTTATTCGAATAAGAACAAGCAGCATATATTACAAAAAAATTGCAATTCCGATGTATTAATTTTTATTAGTCGAAAACATTAAATTTTATAAAAAATTGTAAGCGTACGCACACTTTTAACGCTCACTCTATATACTCATATTTTATTATTTACTTGCGGGTGTTCAAGTTTATACATTCGCATATTCCAATAACTGCATCTGCGTTTATTTTAGAATCTACATACTCGAATTTTAGTTTCTTCATACATACTGCTTTTTATGAGCTGATTTTTAATATAACATATTTTTGATTCATGAAATCATACAAAGGGATGTGAGATATCTTTATTAAACTTGTAGTTATGGGTAGATCGACTTCATCCCTGCAAAGAAAATAAAAATAATGTAATGTAAAATTAATTCTTAAATTTCATTAAATTTTATCCATAAATTACATTAGTCTATCTAATAAATAAAACAAATCAACTTTTTAAAGAAAACATTGATTTTTTTTAGATATTTTTTATGAGAATAAAGAACACGGGGAAATATTTCTTTCAAAATAAATCAGTTCTTTATTAGTAACTAAATAAAAAAAAATCTGAAAATTAGACACCTCAGGAATAAGTAAAATTTTTTAAAAAATAAGAAAATTACAGCTAATACTTAAATTTAAAAGTATTTGTTCCGCAGGTATTCAGAGTTCAAAGCATTTTAAGGTAACTTTCAATTCAAATGCTCGGACTAAACTGAATAAACGCTAATTGCTGGCATCCCATGCCCACGTTTTTTTTTTTACTTTGGTTTTTTCTTCCAGGGAATTCTTTAACAAGTTATTTGAATATCAGAGATAAGTTCGGTTAAGATTTTAAGAGTAAGAAATGCTTCAGGATAGAGCTTGCGGAATCTGTGAGATCGCGTGACAGGAGTTAAAGGTTAAAGTTCATAAATATTCCTTTAAACTTAGTAACTGTTACAACAGTTAGAGTTTGAGTTGTAAAGCACTGCAAAAATAAGCTTTTGGAAATTTGTTTTATTGGTATTTAGCACATAAATGCCGAATGTAATTTTCATGAAAAAACTTGTTGCATTCGGTAATTCAGTTTTATCAATAATATATATATGGTTCAGTAATAGATTTAAAAAAAATGTTTTCAGCTATATTTTTAGTAAGAATATTTTATATATATCTCAAGTAATTTAGTTTTTCTGATAAAAAAAGTTCAATAAAACTAAGTATTTTGTTTTCATAAATTGCTTATTATCCTTCAATACATACATACAATTACTATACACACATCTATATACATGTGTGTGTAGTTCCAAAGGCTAAGAATCTCTAATGCATTACTATGAGCCTTTAACTTTGATCTACAGTGTTTTGATATAATTATATTTATAATTTAGCTTTAGATTTTATGCAATTATATATATGATTAATAGTTACATATACTGGATTATCCAAATAGTATATGTCGATTTTAAAGAAACATTTAAATACAGGAGATTCTAACATATTTTAGTATAAATTTATTAAACTATATACTAGGTAATTTGCTATCAGACCGACCAACTTGCAGGGTGTTTAGGGGGTACATAGACTACTCGGAATCCTATACGAATACAGGGTCGCCAATGCCGTAATTGCAAACTATAGAGCAAATAAACAGAAAAAGAACCGACGCAGCAACAAATTAAACAGCATAACATGTGTGGGCCTAAGAGAACCATCATCGCGTGCAACCACGGCAGCTCATCAGTGATTCTCTGTCAATGTTTGGGCCGGCATTCTTGGAGACTACCTCATTACACCGTACCTTCTGTCCAGTCTTTTGGACGGTAGGACCTATCTGATCTTTTTGCAACGTCCTGCGTACATTTCTTGACGTAGCCCATGTCTCTTCGTCGGTATGCAACTCCATGTCGTCCATGTGTGGGCCTAAGATAACCCGCATCTTCAGCCACATACAGCCCAACAGTGATTCTCGGTCAATGTTTGGGCCGGCGTTCGTGGATTCTACCTCATAACACCATACCTTCTGCGGTCCCTTGGGCGGTAGAACCTATCTGATCTTTTTGCAACGTCATGCCTAAACTTCTTGGTGCAGCCCATGTCTGTCCGTCATTACGCCACTCCATGTGGTACCAGCATGACAAGGCTTCTCCATATTATAAAATTCCCGTCCGTGCAAACTATTCAACGTAATCTTTGAACAACGATGGATAGGTCATGGAGGCTCGGTTCATTGACCTGCCAGATCAAGAAACCTATCATGTGTGGACTTCTTTTAGGGCCACATGAAGAGTTTGGTGTACGAGATGCGCTTTCCTTCAGTTGAAGACATCTTCACTCGAATATCTGTAGCTGCTGGGAGGATACATGACATGCTACGAATCTTTCAGGATATAAGGATTTCCATACAGTGCCACTGTCAGACCTGCCAAAAGACTTCTGATCGTAATTTCGAACACCTGTTGCAGTTCAACCAGTCAATAAAATATTTTCGGCCCCATTTTTGTCGTCCCTGTACCGCGTACACACCTGGCAAGTTTGTCGGTCTGGTAGCCAATCACCCTGTATGTACTATTTTTTTCTATTGCCTTCTTCATCTATCAGGCAACTTAAAAATTCCTTTCTTCCGTAATCTGACGGGTTTTTCAGTGAAAAACATTCCTAAGTGATTATTTTTATCTCAACCAGAGCGCCAAAGGTTTTTACATTAAAGGACTTTTGTAATGATCGAAATAGGTGGAAATCAAATCTCAAGATCTGGGAATATGGTTTATGGAATAGAAATCCCAACCAAACACGAGTAACTTTTATTATGTTATCAAAAACAAATGAGACCGAACATTGCCCTGATGCAGCACGAGACCCTCCTGATTCCAAATTCGTGGACTTTTTTGCTTATTTGCTATCATTAATTCGTCTAGAGGCAACAATACTCTCATCTCGTTATTTAGAAAAAGGTGCCAATGCAAGATTCATTCCCGATCCCACCCCACAAAGAGCAGGGCTTCTTCGATTGAAGAATGACTCTTGGTGTGTGTGGGGGGAGACGCTAAAAGGTTCCATTCAGTTTATATAGGAATATGATACTGAAGATGGAAACTACAACTGCATGCGAGCAGTGTTCACAGGCTTAGAGAGGGAGAAAGAGAGTATATCAAAAGAGGTGTTAATTTGACTTTTTATTAAGAAACATTGTTAAATCGAGGAAGATTTCAAAATTCCTTCTATTAATCACAATGTATGTCTCACAACTTTGACGTATACATGTACATACCCGTATAAAGCGAGCAAGTGAGTCATGGTGAGTCACCAATTCCATGATCTTGGGGACGAGATCCATGTACAATTTTATCGTCGTCTCGTATAAACTTAGACTTCATTTATCCCCATGTTACTCGAACTTCCTCTATCTATTCCTCCTTCACTATTGTTATTAAAGGACCGGGAAAGCACACAATAATTATAGATGTGGCCGCACCATTGTCCTCTACAGTTAAGGTTAATTACTATTATTTTAGATTTCTTAGAAAAATACCTAAATATTTGAAACTTGGTTGAACAAGTTTCACTCCTAATATTCTTGAAAAGGCAATATTTACTTATCTAGAAAATGATATTCACGTTTGGGAGTTTTCTCACCCAGAGTTAATGTACTTCATTATGTCTATTTTAAAGGCTTTATGATCACTCTATCAAGTAAATGAAACTTATGTGTGTATGGAGTAGCAAGTTAAGCATTAGAATTGGATATTATTTTGCTAATGTGTTCCCATTATAATATTTGTTACTTGAGTAGCCATCCATGATAAAAAATAGACAGATTTTTTTCACTAGGATTTTAACCCACTAATTAAGCATTTTCTTTCGATTACAGAAAATTTCAGCTGTGATCCACCCGTTCGGTTGACTATCAACTGTATTTCCTAGCAGTACATATATTCTTTAACTCGCTGTTCAATATCACTCAAGGAAAAGCAAAATATAGACATATAAACTTGTTACCTGAAGTATATCTGTTGCCTTATGAAGTTACGTGACAGTGTTAGGGAATGCGACATGTCTTCTATTTTCGGCAGATATCAATTTCATTAATTGTTTTCTGCCTTTATCGGACATTACTTTGGTGGCCATTGTAATTCCGTGGTTATGGTCACGAACTCGTGGCCAGCATGTCATAAAGACTCACCGTGCCTGGAAGGTGCCACTGAAGACTCACCGTAAAGAGGTGCTGATGGCTGTTGTATCTGATGAGGATCAAAGTCATCCCATTGGCGTCGTATGGTAGTTTGAGGAGGGAGTAACCAGTGGAAAAGTCGTCCTCATCCTATAACCGAGTTTAAAAATTACGAGGTCCGTCGTCGTAAGCCCTCATGATCCTTTATAGTGGGGAATTAATAAACACTCGCTCATTAACGTTATTTTACTAGCATGGCATGTGAATCTGATTAGAATTAAATATATTAGAAAGGCTAGCTACACTTGTCTATCGATTTAGTTAGCTCTTAAAAAATTTCATAACTTGATCGCTATTAAATCTATTTGGTTTCTGCAAGCTTTTAGAGTTAATATTGCTTAACTTCCAAAAAACAATAATAGAAGTCTTTTTTGTTTTTACTGAAGCAGTGCTTTATTTTCAGTTTTTCTTCATATGATAGACGAGTTTAAAATACTCCTTAATTAAAGGTATGAGATTTCTATTCAAGTTTTTAACATGACTGTATAACACTATCGCTATTCATCACTGAATGAGTTAAAGGATAATTCTAAGTGTTTTCCAAACATAGTTTTTTCCCATACCTCCTTATCTTCGCAGAAAAACCATTTACTTCCTTTTCCAGTGTACTTTTGGGGAAATAATATATTTTTTCTTCCCTCGGAATCCTAATTGTCATTTCCTTCGTTTTAACTTTCCTGCAGCATCTTTCATATTTTTTTTCTTCCCACTTCTCTGACCCAATTTCCCCCAAATTTTTTTGACCGTTACAACCTCTCTGGAAACAGTTAGAACTTAATTTTATCAAACTGAAATGGTTTCCGATACAGCCCGAACACCATTGAACAAAACACCGGTTACCATGTACGCATTAGTAAGTTTAAGGAGATTTACGATCGTCAACTTAAATGACGGTAAATATTGTATTGATCAATAAAGCAAAAACATTTTGGATAGATCATGTAAGCCGGTAATTATTTATTCGCTCTCTCGGAATAAGATTATATAAACCAAGTTTGATCACATGTGTAACAAATATTTTACCACTGAATATGGCGGCTTTTGAGCTTCCTACTGTACCTAAAATGTTAATATCGTAATAGGTGCTGCCACCTCCAGCAAATATCAAAAGTAATGCTTATCCGAGGCTAGTCATCCGTCATCCTGATCCTCCCTGGTTATAAATATAAATAGCTGAACCTTAACGTATCCAAATTCAAGGCAATCAAAATACTAAAATTTGTGAAAACATTCTTTAAAAAATTTATTTAATATCATGTCTATTATTTTTCTCTTAATCAAACTTACATTTATCTTTCATTTTCCAGAAAAGTGTTAATTTTAACTTACAGAGAAGTGGTGGAATATTACAATCTGCATATTCACCATATCCATGGATCTGCTGAAAGAGCAACACTAAAGAATTCTTTGGTATATCCAAAATATATCAGCGAAATTAAAGTGCAATTTGAATTAAAAAAGTTATTTTAAGAGTAAAGTTGTAGTGGCCCGAAGGTCGCGGTGTAAGAGGGTTCGGAAAAGAAGCAGACATGATCTTAAAAATAGCTACTTTTATTCTATATTGAACATTTTATGAAAATATTCAAATTTATAGCTAGACTCTGGAGCAAGGTTATTGAAAATCACTTTGCTTCAGTCAGAACTCATTGTGACGATCCTTGTCGAACCCGATAGCTTTGTCAGCTCCAAGGAATTTTTACTTCCAGAACTTTTAGTGGATTTTACGACGAATGTTAATTTCAGGACGTGCGAACTCTCAGTCGCGGTTCCCCTTTTCTTATTCTTAGATTTCACTATTAACGATCAACGATAAAACATTTTTCACGTATCCAATGTCAAGTTTTAAATTGCAGTTACATTTGCATAAAATCAAGTCATTTCTATGGAAAGTGGTTCTTAAACTAAAATCACAGTTAAAAAATGGTTTTCCCGAGAGGATTAGTAGAAGAACCCGAATAGAACCCGTAAAAATTAATAGGTAAGTATAGGAAAAATGGATATTTTATGCAAATGCTACTTAAAAAACACAATGGTTGAATCTAAAAAAACTCATTGACGCCATAAAAAACACTCCTAACAAATAAAACTTTACTCTGCATTGAATATCGTATAGAGGAATGATTTTTCTATCAATGCTTGAAAACAAGTTAAGGTTTCCAAACACGTTCAGAGTACTTTTTAACAAAATAACATGTTTAAACATTATAAATGCTTTTATAGGCCTCACTACTAATAAATATACCAGTATTTAACTAACAATATTTAAAATAAATTACCGAAATTTTATAAAAAATCGCAATTATAAGTGAATATTTTATAAATATTTTTGAAAAACTTCAAAGCAATTAGAAAAAAAGTAATAATCTTATATTAGTAAAAGTATTTCTAAAACCAATTAGATGAGTTTATCTAAAAAATGTTCTAAAATTTTAATGTTTTATTAAAATTTGAAAATTTTAGAGCAGATTGAGTAAATAAAAATCATAAGAAATGTGACATTCTTTACGGGACCATTATTTAAATAACAAGCCATAACTCAGAAAGTATTCATACGATACGAAATATTTTAGTACATCCTCTAGAGAATAACAAAAATATCAGGTTCAAAAAGTTTTATAGAAATACATTTGTAACATTTTGAGGTATCAGACTCGCCATGATAGATTTTGAGCACTTCAAATATCCATTTGTGGTAGATCAAAGAACGACACTTCCGGTTTTTCTAACTTTACAAAATTGATTGTAACTTGGCCTCTAGTCAGCGTAGAAACAAAACCAAGTATACTTTGTAAAGCCATAAGATAGCTCTATTCAATATAAAAAAAAAAAATTTTAAATATCTGTCTTGACCAAATTTGGTCATTTTCAACTTGTGTTTAGATACCTTAAACCCGGGGTGGGCATTACGTCGATCGCGATCGACTGGTGGACCGTCAAGAGATTTTGAGGTGACCGCCTAAAAATTTTACCAGTTAATAATTCTACGGAAAATTCAAGCTTGCCTGACAGTATACAGACTAAGCCTTCTACTGACTACAACTATGAAAACTAACTTTAAATAAAAATATTTTATTTTTTTAATGTATTTTGAATTGTTTCATAATAAATGTATCGTTTGATATAATTATATTTGCGGCTGTTTTTATTAAGTTTGTATCGCATTTTGCTTTAAACGTGGTTTAAAAAATGTTGTTCTTTATTTTAGTTCTGTAGGTAAGTACATAATAAGTTCTTCTTATTATTAGGTTATAATAATAAACTCTTTTCCTGACTTCATCACACCTACGACATTGGGCAGTAGCTTACACAAGAATTCGTAAAGGAAGGGGGTCGAGGATTGAAGGTCTACCATTCTCGTATCATACCCAATATGCAGCCAACCATATTTTTTTCGATTGTCGAGAACAAACAACAGCAAAAAATAAATTAATGAATACATATTTAACATTAATAAATAAAAAATTACTAATATCAAACACTTATTTACATTTTACGTACTATATACATGGGACTATAATGAATCGGAAAAAATGAAGGGTTAAGAGAGGGAGGGTCCGGACCCGTGGACCCCTCCCCCGGCTTTGTTTGCGCCAATGACACTGGATGGACAGCAAATCTTTGAAAATATTAGAAATAGCCCGCACTCTGGAAAAGTCTGCCCACCCCTGCCTTAAACTGTCAGCTCAAACATTTACCGAATGCAAATAGAGTTGTACTCATTAAAAAAAATCCTGCTTTCTCAATAGAATAAATGTATTTTTCAGCAAAATAATAACACTCAAGCTCCTACAACATGCATAAATATACACTGCTGGACCCCGTAAATGCAACACCAAGAAAGGCAAGAGATATGTCAACAACATTTATTCTGTAGATAACATGTTGACCAAATATCAAATGATTAAATTTATAGATTTCTGTGAAGTGTGGTTCCTGCCAGAATCAGTAGCCAGACAAGCCGCCATTGTTGGAGATCACCGCTGCCACACGCCTCGGCATTGATTCAGAGAGACTTTGGATGTGTTCTTGGGGGTACAGCAGACCAAGCAGCTTCCACACATTGCCAAAGTTGATCTGGTGTGGCAGCTTTGGGTGTAATCTGGGTCAATCGTTGAGCCTGGGTCAAACCATGAACCATATGTTTTCTATCGGCGAAAGATCCGGAGAGCGAACCCGCCAGGGAAGCAACTCAATCCGATGATTGACGAAGAACATTTGGACAATGCGTGCCACGTGTGGTCGCGCAATATCCTGTTGAAATTTGGCTGTGGCCAAGCCCTGAAGGTAAGGAAGGACAACTGGTTCCAACACCTCGGAGATGTAGCGCTGGCTGTTTAAAGTATTGGCAATGCGTACTAGAGGAGTGCGAGAGTGATATCCAATACCTCCCCACAACATAACACCCGGTGCAGGACTAGTGTGGTGGTGCATAACGCAGCTGTTCAGCATCCTCTCACCACGGTGTCTCCAGACTCGAACCCAACCATCGTGGTGTTGCAGAGAGAGATGCGTGACTCGTCAGTAAAGGCAACTTCATTTCATTCTGCCGCCCACATCCTTCTTTCATTGCACCATTGGCGGCGGAGGCGTCTGTGGTTCTGCGTCAAGGGTAGACCAAGCAATGGACGTTTTGCTGACATACCACTCTGCTGTAAACGGCATCTAATGGTACGCACAGACACTGAATGAGGCGTTACAGACTCAATGTGCTGTGCTATGGTTCGTGTTGTGACTGAGTGACCCGTCACTGCCATGTGCACAATTTGCCTGTCCTCCCGTGAAGTGGTGCAATGAGGTGGATACGATCGACCACGTCGGTCCGTCGTACTCTCCTGCATCCAACGGTCACATATCCGCATTACAGTTGTTTGGTTTCATCCAATACCACTACCGATTTCCCTGAAAGATAATCCGCAATCTCGGTAGGCCACTATCCTTCCTCTGTCGAACTCGGATACTTGATCAAAAGCTGATCGCCGTTTTCTACGAGACATAACTGATCGTTTTTTTAAAAAACCACAAGAAAAACACAATTGCCGAACATGAAATCGTCGAAATCTCCTAGCCTTAAATAGCGCTTTGAGGTGGCGCCACAGGCGTTCGTGATGTGTGTGTGCGCTGAAATTCTAATCATTTGCATATGTCACCTCCACTAATGCATGTTGTAAATTTTCTGTTATTTACGTGCTTCCTTCAGGGTGTTGCATTTACGGTGGCCAGTGGATTTGGATGAGGAATTCTAGATCATTCACTTAATAGTCGAAATATATCCCTGTCCTTTTATCTTCTGTTTACGTCTCTGCATCATTTTCTTAACTGTAAAATTGTAGATTAAAGAGGAGATCGCGAAAATTCTCTGGCTTATAAGATGAAATCAAAAAGTTGCCCAAAAGACGAAATGATAGAAAATAAGACGAAGATTCAATACGTTCAACAATGTTTGTTTTCCTTTTAAGGCTATCTATCGGATTCCAGCATTTATTTGCTTCAAACCCAGAGTAATACGTACAACCAGAGCATTATTAAAAATTTACTGTTTAATAATGCTCTGGTTTAGCGTTTCTCAGACTCGGGGGTAGGGTAGGGGGTGATGTGCTACGTTGGGGACATAAGTATATAAAAAAGTCGAAAATAAAAGTTTTAAAAAATATGATAACTTATTGAAAGGAGGCAAAACAAAATACATTCTAATGTAAAAAAAAGAATATATAAAATACATATTTACTCTAATATAATATACTTATAAAGTATCAGAGTACTGCATAATGTATTTGACAATTTATTCATCAATACTAAGTTTGGATCAAGTTTAGAAATTGCTAGTGGCCCCTATGGGTTTGTCATATGCAAAATTATATACAAATTTTTAATACTCATTTGATATTTTGCCCGATTTAAAATTAAAGTCGTATTGTAGCTTTAGCGTCAAAAAGCTTTATTTTTGATTCCAATTCATTGTTTTTGTACGGAGGAAGGCACGATGAAAATTATGATTCAATACTGGGTTATAAATATTGAGAGTTTGAGAAGTATTGCTATAATATCATTATTCTTGTGTTTTTCTCTGCATAGCACTCTTTCAACGATTGAGAATATGTGAAAAAATCAATGTAAAAAACTAATCAATTCATTCATGTGAAAAATTATTTTTTTAGAGCAACAGTTACTAGCATTTAACATTTAATAACAAAAATATCACTGAAAAACAAATTTCGCATGTGGCTTCGGTATTAATATTGACCGTGGTCATGGTCACGAATTCGTGACCGTCGTTATGGAGACGCGAGTTTGAATCTTGATGCTAATGAAAACTCGCGGTGTAGAAGAGTTGAGGCACATTAAATTTGTCGTGCCTCAAAGTGCTCAGGTTGGCGTGGTGAGGAAGTTAAGAGAGTAGGATATCGGCTTAAGTGTCGTCCTCGTCACTTAACTCTGGTTCAAAATTAAGAGGTCTGGAGGTTGTTTTAGAGTGCTCCGTTACTAAAGACTTATTTATTCACTTAGTATTAATCCCTTAAGTACCACCGCGTATATATACGCCAAGCTCAGTCGGTGCGTCGAATGCTCCAAACGTATATATACGTCTTTCTGAAATCCAATTCTTTTCTTCGGGCTGTTATCAGCCAAACTATTCCGAAGGATTTGAAATGCAATAAAATGACTTTGACAACATTTGCGAAGAATTTGCTTAATTCAGAGAAAAATTTGCTAATTTATGCCTTTTCTTTTCCCTCTAATACACGACATACTGAAGCGTATGAGAAAAACGATTGCACTGGAGTGAACCGTTAAACTTATATATATATATATATATATAATTTTTCTCATTTTAAGAAATTTTATTATTCATTCCTTTTCTTGAGATGTGAGGTTTATTATACGTACGGTTTTGGGGAAAATTTTGTTTTTGAAAATTTGTAAAACATTGCAGATTGTAGGAAATAAATGTGCAGAGATTTTTAATGAAACTCCTATCAAAAGTCTTACATTTTCTGTAAACTGTGAAAGTACACCTCATGAAGTAGGGTGTAAAGGACGCGGTATATTCTTCTCTTCATAAAGTTGAAAAAGAACTCTTTCGGGTCAAGAATCAAAAAGATTGTCAAATATCTCTTAGTCAATATTTCAAAATTTCCAATTAACTGGTGTGTAATAATTCGTTCATAATATTTTCATCTGCTGAATAAAAAGTGTGTAATTTCTAACTATGCGCTGTTGCTTATTACAGAAATTCCAAAAGTTAAGTGAGAAAAGTTAATATTTTTTGGACCCCGGTATTACGAATAACCTTCGAATTAACGAATAAAATACGGACGGACCCCCTATTTAACGAATTCATCGGGACCGAACATTGTGTTCGTTATATCGGGTTTCAAATAAAATACAAATTTTTTGCACTTATTTTTGGCACACACAAAATATTCATAGTTGGAAATTACACACTTTTAATTCCACAGCTAAAAGTACTGTTAGTGAATTCTTAAGCACCAGTTAATTGGAAACTTTCAAAAACTGACTAATTGATGTTTGAAAATATTTTTGATTCTTGACTCGAAAGAGCTATTTTTCAACTCTATGCGCGAGAAGAAAATAATGCTTCAGTTACATCTTGCTGCATAAGAGAGAGGTATGTTTTCACAGTTTCCAAGCAAAGTAAAACGTTAGAAAATGTGACAGTTTTGATAGAAGTTTCATTATTTATTTCTGCATAATGTTATTCATTGGCTCCAACAAATCAAAAATTTCCTCAACTTCTGTTGCACAGGTCCATCAACAAATGTATTATAATCATTAAAATCTTAAAATATACCACGCATTGTTAAGTGGGATGAGATAAGAAGGGAAATTCCTGTCCTACTCAAAACTCAAACGAGATGTTACACATGCGACCGTGGTAGCCTAGTGGTCAAGGTATCGTATCTTTGCTTGCATGTCATGAGTTCGAGCTCAGTACCACTAAAGACCCAACGTGTAGGGGAGCGATGCCAGTTAAATCTGTCGAAAGCTCAAACGTCCTCCCGTTGGTGTGGTGTGGTGTGTCTTCACACACCCTCAAACGTCCTCACTCACTCATAGATTACACTTATGACTCATCTGCACCTATAAAGTCGTCCTCACTCTTTCCCGTTGAAATTTGCAAGTTTTCTGCCAAGAAATTTAGAAAAAAAAAGGGTATTTTTCTGTTTCGGACAAAAACCAAAATTTTATTTTTAAAAAAAAACCTAATTTTTTCAAATACAAACTAATTAAAATATTTTTCCAGCTGCTGAAATACTTCGTTAACTCGGGGTTTTTTGTTCATTAAATAGGGGTGTAATTGGTTGAAATTTTAATTGGTGAAAGAGAAAAATAAAACTCCGACTAAATAAAAAACAGAGAGAACTCATTCGCTGTTGTAAAACTAAAGTACATATTTTACTTTAATTGCGGTAAATAATTCATCTTAAACATACTAAATAAATTAATAAAATTCCCTGTTACTCTTGTACCCAAATTCATCGCGATTATTACAAAAGGAAAAAAAAAGAAGTCTTCAATATCACGCATACTTCGTTTCCGAATTCACATTTTTTTCGAGCGAAAGTACTACATGATCTTCATCCAACAATCAATGATGAATTTTCCACTTTCCCACGTCTTTCTTCCCTTCTAAGCACCAGCGCCACATCCCCTACTACAAAACTCTTCCCGAAGTTCAAACGAGCGGCGCCGACAAGCAAGACACCACAGCTGGATCTTACTTCCTCACACGAATGCAGCGGCAACAGCACGCGGTCCTGGGCGATGTGTTATTCTAAGCGGGAACATTGACGAAGTGTGTCCTGCTGCTGCACGCTCCTTCGAATTGAATACTTTTTTCGGTTTTATGTGGTGACATTGAGTGTGTGTATTATTATTCGAGGAGTGAATATTTTCCGTCAAATATGGAATTTGGAAATGCTACAAATCGTATTCTGGAGAGAAAAAGGAAAGAAGGAGCAGGGGATGAAGAGGGTAAGTAAATGTTTGGATTTTTATTTCTATGTGTTTGAGAGATTTTTTTTTTCAGGGCAGAATATTTTGAACGAATTTTTTTCAATCATGTGAATAAATGTATAAGTTTATAAGCGCTATTTTTTATTTCAATTTTTTAAAAAAATCACCTCAATCCATTTTCGCTGACTTTAAATCTAAATATTTGATATCAATAGCGTTGCAATATAAAATAAATAAATACATTTGAGCACAATTAAAAAGATAACTATTATTTTAATTTCAGCACAGACTCCGATTTTGGAAATCACTAATTTTTCTTATCTCTCCTATTAGTATTAAAATTAAATATAATTGCTAATACACACACAGATTTTTTATACTACCGCAATTATAAAACGAAGAATAGTTTACCTTTGAAGAAATATTAAATTCACCATAACGTCAGTTTCTAAATAGTATTTCAATGCATAATTTCTCAGTCGTTTTCATCGATCAAAAACAAAAACAAAGATCAGGTATTTTTTAATAATTATCATTAAAAAAATATTCATATCACTTAATGCTGGTGAAAAAGAATTACAATTGAATCCCATAAAAAGAAAACAAAAAACATTGATTTTTGAAAATATATAATTCATATTCGAATTGGATTAAATATATTTAAAGTGTTAGTTAATAAAGTATACTTCAAATCTGCTTCTTAAAACCACGCTGTACTTTTAATTACGTAAAAATAAATACAAATATAATACAAATAAAGCTTTAAAAATTATCGCCTTTTATCTATATTGATATCACTTTCTTACTTATATTTTCCATTTTCTTGTTTACAATTTGTTTGATTTATGCGTTTCAGAATCAAATTGGGGGAAAAAACCTTTTGTTGTTATTATATATTGATTACATATTTTTCTGTACTTAAAAAGGAAAAGAAAAAACAGGCATCTGAAGTTTAAAACAACAACTTAAATTGGACTATGTTTTGCTGGCTTTCCTCTTATTTTTTGAAACTTATATTATTTGTATTTAGAAGCGTATTTATGGAAAGGTTCCATTTAAGAGCACCGTATTATAAAAAATTTCGTTTAATTTCAGAATGTAAATTTCTTATTCTTGTCACACATAATACTGATTATCTACCACTCTTTGAAGAAGTGAAAAATTATGTTTATTACAATGGCTTATTTTAATCCGAAGTTATTTCGTATTCTTTGAGATATGAAACATGATGAATCATTTGAACTAAGGGCTTTGATATCAAGTTTTTATGATTTTTGTTTTGGCCACCTCACATATAATTTTTTTGTCAATATTATTATTCCATCATCTTAAAAAATAACAAGTTTCCATATTTTTTATCCATAAATATTACTAAATATATATAATCTATACTAATCATGGTTTTGAAGATGTATGTTTTATTTTTTAAGAATATTCCATATAATTTCAATTAAGAATGTTTTTTGTCAGGATATTTATATTGTCTTAAATAAATAACCTTGATGCTAGTTGCCGAGTGGTAGCGTATAGCACTTCCATGTCACATAGCCGGGGTTCAAACCCCTGGTTGGGCAAGTTTGACTCTTCTTTTCATTCCTTCAATGGGTCAATAAATGAGTGCCAAACTTGCTTGGGAATTAAACAAAGGGGCCTTCGCGTCAGACTGCTCACCTGACCGGAACATCTGCCCATTCACCTCAGTGCCCAAGGTCACGAAAAATGAGATGGGTACCGTAGGCCTTGCAACAATGCATGGGCATGGGCTTCTGCAACACTGAGTTTAGAAAAAGAAATTAACCAAGATTTTGAGAATGTTTATTATGTTGCACTTTAAAGCAACCCGAGGGTTATTGGAAGTGTGGACTCCATAACATTGAACCACGCTCAAGTGACAAGGACGACGCCTGATCTTGCATCTGCTCTTTTGACTTCCATCCCACGTCAACGCGAAGATTTTTAAGCCGCAATAGATTTAGCGTGCATCAGACCCTCTACACAGCAGGTATTCGTAGCATCAGGACTCGAACCCAAAATTCGACAACGCCGGTTACGAGTTCATGACCATGACCCATAGTCATGGTCAATTGCCACAATTAAATAAGCCAAAGCCACAATTAAATAAGATTATTATGCGTCAAAGTATGTTTTGTGTGTATGTGCTTGAATACAATTAAATTTTAATAACTGGGACTTAATCACAGGTTCGCCACAAGAAAATGGTTTGCATAATTTATAATTTAATTTCGTGGTAAAAGAGAAAAAAATTGTATTATTTTTCAAAAATTACTAGTTACATAACTTTGGAAAATGTATTTCTTTAAGTGTAAAAGTTAATTATTTGCTGATAACGAATAACGTTTGTTTAGAGAAAATCTTACCAAGAATGTTTCCAAGATTTCAGTCAAAATGAAATATGAATTAACAGTTAATTCTAAGGCAAAATACTTTTCCCCATACTATTATCATAGAAAGAACGAAAATTTAGACAATCAAACATAGATAACAATATTTAGCGAATAATTGGCAACAACAATGCTTAGCATTGGTAAATATAACATACTGAATAGATTTTTCTAAATTTGTTTTTGAATTCGGCAGAATTTCATTGTCTTTATGGATGTAACATTTGAAATTACGAAAGTTTTGAGAAAATGTAAACAATTTTGATGAACTATTACACTTTAATAAACACAAATATTATTATCAAAAGAAAAGAATGAATTAGCAATAATTTTAAAGTAGCGCTTTTGAGTTCGATTACAGTAAATAAAAGAGAATAATCGAATTTAACTTTCCTAGTTTATACCTTTTTAAACAAAAATAATTAATGCTATATCGAATGCCAGTAATTAAATTAAATGCAACTTTAAAAATATCATGCGTAATTGATACCATTTCACCCGTAGTGAAGTGATCGTGGTAGCTTAGTGGTCATAGTCACAAACACGTGCCCAGCGTTGTCTAGTCACGGGCTCGAGTCCCGTGGGGCTTGATGCACGTTAACTCCTTAACTGCCACCGGCGTATATATTCATCTCGCTCAACCAATGCGTTAAATGCCCTGGACGTATATATACGTCTTTCCAAAATAAGTTTCTTTTCTTTTCGCTGCTATCAATAAAGCTATTCTGAAGGTTTGAAATTCAATAAAATTACCTTGATAGTGTTTGCGAAGAATTTACTGATTTCAGAGAAAAATTTGCTTATTTGTGTCCCCCCCCCCTCCCAAATACACCGCATATGCTGGCATATGTGAAAATCGGTGGCTTTGGGGAGCGAATCAAGTAAATTTAAATCAGTAGTTTTGGAGAAATCTGTCGTGGCTTAAAGTCCTCACGCAAGTGTGGAGGTAAGAAGAAGGTGTGTCGCGCTCAGATGTCGTCCTCGTCACTTGATTGCGTTAATGAATTACTAGGGCCGTCAATAATAGTCCAAGTGTTGCTTTAAGTGCTCCGCTATTAAAAGCACTCATAGTGTTATGCACAGCTTTTTAACCAAAAAACGTTTTTTGACATCTTTATTTTTGAAAACAAATAACTGTTAGAATATCAAATAAATAAGAATGACGGAAAATTGAAAAAATTACAAATAATATGTGAAAATCATAAATAACTGTACAAATATATTTTTAGAACTGCATTTTGGCTCTACAGTTGGGGTGAAATGCTTTTTTATTTATTTAGTAGTCTTAATTTATTTATTATGGTCATAGAAATTAAAGAAATTCGAACGCATACATATAAAAACAGATAGGTCATTTCTTATAATTCCAGTATCATCTGAAGTGTGAGGGAATTTTATTCCAGATATTTCATCATCATTATTTCGCACGAAGACTGTAAAATAATTTCGAGACTGACTTCGAATTTTATATCAAACAATTATTTGTCTTAGCAACGAATCTTCAGGAATCTCAATAGCGGCCTTAACTATTTTTCCGCTGTTCACATATGTGAATAAATTTTAAAATGACTGACTACGTCTCAAGCCGCCATTCTGCAAAAGCGTATAAATGTATAATTTTTTTGTGATATTTAGTATCCCTATCTGCAAGTCACGTTGCCCCTAGTTATAGAAACGCTGCCTCAAATGATATTTCGTAATACCCATACGATTCCTTTAAATTATTTTAAATTATATGTATAAAGTAACTTCTTATTTGCAAAACACGAGACGAATTGCGCGGGAAATTTAATCTCGTAGTTGTATAGGTTGAGAAATCAATTTAAATAATAACGAATTAAAACAATTAAATAAAAAGGAGAATTATATAAATAAAAAATTTTCTACAAGCTAAAAGAATGAAAAAGTTTTCATCCCTAATCAAAATTTATTTTATAACAATCTGGCATAAATTTAAAAGAACAAAATACTTAAAATTCTTTATCGTAATCAAATAAAAGAAAAAAAAGTTCTCTTGATGCATGTAAGATTTTAGTTTAAGGTCTGTAAAAAATTACTTCGGGATTATTTGTTGTTTCCGGAAACAAAAGCGTAACATAATATTCTATCTACCAGGTCGCTAAGTAAAGTTGAGCGCTTTAAGTAATCATTTGAGTTCCGCATTAATTGATTAGATGTTTCTTTATGAGGATAAAAAATTAAGTGTGTGTTTGTGTGCTTCCGTCTTGAGTACTTCGTAAGTACTTTTTTTCTGAAGAAAAGTTTCTATTTTGAAACGTTTAGTCGAATTTTGATTGGGTATTATGTTTCGCATGTTTGTACTCTGCCAGTTTAGATTCTGTTATATGATGTGCAGTTTGTAATACATGGTATCTACATACTATACTGTTCGAATTAATTAGGACAAACGGCAAAAAATGATATTTTCTAAAATCTTCGCTTTTAATCATTGAATATCTTAAATAGACAGAAAAATCTTTATACTATTGCGCAGTATGTCCTCTTTTAGCAGAAATGACCTCGTGATCATTTTTTGACATCGACTCTGCTGGTGTAGCGCACATGTTCTTGATTTTATCTTTGAGAAACTACACTTGTACATAAATTTTTTATCATTTAATCTGTTGTCACTCAATTCCTCTTAACTAAACGATTCTTGAGAATAAACCATGCGTTCTCAATAGGATTTAGGTCTGGTGAATCATCAGGCCATTCAAGCACTTGTATTTTATTTTCCCGCATAAAAAGTCTGGACTAATTTCGACTTGTGCCAAAGAGCGAGTCAAGTTGAAATGTTCCGTCAAAATTTCTAGGAATTGATCAATCTTACTGAGTAATATTATATATATAGGATGTAATTTATCATGTCATTTAAATGAAGTAAGCTTCCAGTACCCTTTGTTGTGAAAAAAAAAACTCAAAAACATTTTTTTAGAAGGGTGTTTTACAGTCTGTTGGAAATGATCTGGTAGCAGAACTTCGCCTTCACTTCGTCTCAATGCCCTTGATTTGTATCCTTGCACAAATAAATATGTTTCATCTCTGAAAACTACCTTCCTCCAGTCGAAAAGAGTCCATGATCAGTATTTTTTGGCCCTTGCTAAACGTTTTTCTATTATTTTCCGAGTTAGAAATTGTTTTTTTTCGGACTTGTTGCCTTACAACCAACTTCCCGGAGCTTTTTGTGTACTCAATTTAAAACCATAATCCAATAAATTCTTTCGAATGTCTCTGCTTGTTTTTCTTGAATTTATTTTGCTATTTCTTGTTAGAATTTTATCAGTTCTTGTATAAGTTTTCAACTTGCGCCCACATTTTCCTTTTCTTTTTGGAGGGGATGTTCCAAAATCTTGAAATAAGAATATTTCAAGATTCTGGAACACTTGATTTGTCCACACCAACTGCGGCAGCTGTATCTCTCTCAGTTATAGAAGTGTGTTCATTAAGATTGATTATTTTAGGAAGCTTTCTCGGAGTAATATTCCTCTTCGAAGAAGCAGAATTAACACGTGTTACACGGAAAGCAAAATTATAACTACTGGCTGCATCACTGAAATGCTCATAACTGAACTACCGATACACTAAAACTAGTCGAAGTCGATCTGTCACAATACCTCTAGGCAGATATAAACAGTTTTAAGCGGTTCGGGACACCGCTAGCAATCCCATACCTACTCAGACAAGAAAAATATGTTTGTCCCAATTAATTCGAACAGTATAGTACAGGGTCCAGCTTATTATCCTCCCCAGTTTCAAAATCCAGTTACAAACAAACAAAACAAGATACATAGAAAAGTGTTTTACTTGTGAACAACAAATACGATGCCATTCAGCATTAATTGATTTTAAAAATTATGTCCACACACTTAAGTGCGTTCTCGAAAGTTCTTCAGATCATAGGCGCTGTTTTGATTTCATCTGATGAGGCCCACTTCCATTAATCAGGGACTGTGAATAAACAAAATTTTTGCTACTGGAGCAGCAGAAATCCTCCATTGAATAACACCACAACCACCACCACCAATCCAAACTGGTACCTCAGCATTGAGATATGATGTGACGTCATTGTGGTAGTGACAAGGTTTGCCATCCTTTTGAAGAATGTAACCTCCTGGCATTTTTTAGCCGATGATTAGAGCAAGAAAAATTTGTAGCATGTCTAGGAAAATAACATGAAACAATAGTATTCTCTTTCAGGCCTTTTTTATAGTATTCTCGAACAAAATTTCGTCGTACTTAGACAACAGAATGATTTTCATGAAACCAAACGTAGCATTTCTCTTGTTCAGCACGTTTCCATTATCGTAATGCCAAACTAAGAATAATTACCGCTGTCAGTTACGACACTCAAAGCTATCTATGAACAAACTTAGGATATATTACTACTAATATGACTACATACGGTTTAATTTCATTTCATATTTTCGAAGTTTTTAACTTACTAAATTTCCCAACTTTTAGAATATATTGAAAAATGCTGTATTTATTTAAATATTTATATATTATTAATTACTTTATTATAGATAAGTCATACAACTGGATATAATTTCAATTGTGTGACGTAGAAAATAGGTAAATTTAGTAAATAATGGGGAAAGAATTATTACGCTATTTAATACGATATAATTGCATTTAAACTGATATTAAAGGTAAAGGCCTGACATCACTGTTTTCGCTGCTGAAGTTGCATAATTAAATTAAATCACTCTTAAATTTGCATCTGATTAGTTACATCGCTGTAACATTATCATCTATATTGATGGAAATTAAAACTGCAACAGCGTAGGGGAGGAATGATATAAACGATAAAAATTCTGGGATATGCTAATGTTTAGCGTTTAACTATAGCTTATTTAGCGAACTTTGTATAAGTTGTGCAACTAGATTTTCATTCAGAAATCACATTTGAACTTTGGTTGTTTGTGAGAATATCGTGTTATGCCTTGAACGAGAAGGGAAAAGGGTTTCCGGAACGTGTCGCAATTCAGTAGGGGCATAATTTTGCCTATCAGGATCAGTGTTTGTCGTTAGTAATGTGATATTCATATCAACATCGGCCGGAATCTAACGCCTTCTATGAGTTGATGGGTTCAAGAGGACCATACTGAGCTTCATGGAGGATCATAACTGTCTTCTATCACTGACATCCAAGAGGACAGAAGAGATGTCAGGCCAGCCTTGCAAATTCGTTCAACCACAACACGAACCTTGAGTTAGTAAGTGGGCTAATTTCAAGCATAAGTATTTACAAAGACAATGCGACGACTTTTGGAACTACTCGGACTGTTTACATGGTATCAATAACTACACTTCCCTTGACGCTGCAGCTGAGAGACACAAGGTGACAGTGGTGCGATCAGCAAGAAAACTAGATACAGGATTGTAATCACGCCGTCTTTTCAATTGAGTACCGGTTCTGCGTGCAAGATCATGATGGATGTATCCGTGCAAGGCGGCACCGGGGCATTCAATGTCTGCAAACAGGATTTGTGTCTTGTGTGATGATATGAGCCCCCATTGGGTACATGATACGAATATCTCCAGTTTGCGTCGTCAGTGCCCTATCTTTGAGGCTCTATCTTAACGTCATATTATCTCAAGATAACGTAAAACCGTACTTTAACCATCCTGCTCTGACATACCACGAAATAGAAGGTGTCCATGACAATACGATCTTCAGATCTTTTCCCCATTCAAAAATCTGGACGAGGGTTGCTGAGAAATTTGACCGTCTCCACTCTCCAGCCACTGGAATTGATGAAGCTTTAAAGTAATGCGAGGGTAAGTCAAAAAGTAAAGGGATTTTTGCAATTTCTCTTTCCAAGGTTTGGCAACAGCATTAGTATCCAGCGTTGAATGAGGGGTATTCGGCAATGCTTCTATACAATGTGTCACTCGTCTTTCTTCAGATGACGACCTGATGCGTAACGAAACTTCCAAACCGCCAAATAAAGGTATTGGAACCTGTTGATTTTGATATAAGGACTCTTTTATTATTACTTTTGTAGAATAACAAGATTTGAACTCATGTTTTTACATCCATAACATAGTTTACCCTGTTACTTAAAAATTGATTCCCTAGAGTTTCTTTGCCAATAAAAGCTGCCATGTAAAATCCACAAATCATTTTTAGGGAAGCATTCCGTTCAAAATAAAAATATTCTAAAAATCCAAGCACGCTCTTATTTTACTTTTACATCTTCAATCCTTCAAAACTTTAAAGGTGACAGTTTTCCTTGTTTTTTCCATTTTATCTGATCGAGTAAAAATCAATTTTTCAAAATCCTGAATGACATCCTGTGAAGATAAAGAAAGAAAACACTGACACGTAGCTTAACTTCTCAGTGTAGCAATTTTATAAACTCTTTTTGGATAGTACCTAATGTTACGTATTTATTAGGGATTTATCAGATAGCGAATTTTGTTTCAGTTCCAAATACTGCAGCAGCACTTTCGACATTTCTCGCAGATGATACTTTTTCATATTCGAAATTCTTGTTTAGTTGTAACTGGAGTTTTATTTTAATATTTGAAACAAAACTAGTTTGTGAAAGGGGTAAAGTAAAAATAATTTATTTAAAGATTTTAATTTGTGTTGATGGACTCCTGAAATTCTGAGAGAAATTCTATGCAAACTCATTTTACTTGATAAGCATTAAACAAATATATATTGCATATGAATTGCATTATTAAAATTTTTTAAAAAGGTTTAGTAAGTATTAAATATATCCCCAACATGATTTGTAAAAGAAATAATTTAAGTGTATTTCTTTTCCAAAAAAAGATTTTTCTGTAAAATTTCTTTTGCTTATAATTTTTGTATATCTATATATATGTAAAATATTATACACACATATATTTAAAAAAATAAACGAGCCTTACAGTAGTCGCATATGATGTGTAACATCTGACATGCTATCGTTGTAAACACGCAATAGTAACTTAAATAATGAAAAAAATGAATCGAGTATGATTGGAACTAATTTTTTATCGAATAATTATATCTTTAATGAAAAATTTAAATAATTAATACAAGGAGTAATGCAATTTTTTTATCAAAAAATATTATTCTTATTCAATTTGGGTAAGAGTGGAGACTTATCATAACTATGGTGTAGTAGCTAGCTGAGGACCTTGTCAGATCGGTCACATGAATGGGCCGTGGACATTCCGAATGTGACGTCAAAAAAAACCCAGAGTTATTGCGATTTAAAAAATTTTAAATAGTTAAATAAAATAGTGGGCACACCCAGCAACTGGAAACCCAGCCTGTTTGTAGAGAAAAAGGAGACAAATCGAATACAGCAGGTCCTGGACATGTAGATGCAAATGGGGTGGAGGTAGGGCAGAAAGAAATAACGAAACTAACTCTCCAGGGGGAGGCCCCATCAGTGTCGAGAACGAACATAGAAAATTCCGAACTAAGCAAAAATGGGGGGGGGGGATTCCCCAAGTATCATCATCCCATCTCACTTAGTTCGCGACGTCACCAAACCTTCAAACCCCATAGGATTGACATGGGGATTGATACTTTAGTGTGTAAGCCCTGCCCAAAGCAGGTTATCATTAGTAAAGAAACTATGAAAGAGAGGGGAGAGGAAGGTCAAGTCGAACGACGCCACCGCGCGCGCTCATTGGTCAAATCAAAAAGCGCGCTTCCCCAGTTTCCTGTTACACATTTCCGTCCCTTTTCACGAAATCACTCCCAGAAATATCCAGCAACCGAGAGGAAATATGTTACACATCAATTATTACTAACCTTTGAAGGAGCCTGAAAAAAAAGGAAACATTTGGTGAACAGAGAATTTACATTGAACAAAAATATAAATACTGAAATTTATACGAAAAGGCGAAAATAATGGTTATTTATTTATTATCATACTCCATGTAACATTTTGATGTAAGCTTATCTTCGTATTAATAATACGAAAAACATTGGTTTTTAACTTTATTTTTCATCTAGTGTTCCAAAAGAATATATGAATAAAAATTGTGTCAATGAATTTGTAGTACGATATCAGGATGCTTTAAAAATACTTAGGTATTTTTATCCCAAACCATGATATATATCTTAGTATCCACGGTAACTTGGTGGTCATGGTCAAGAACTCATGATCGGTGTGTCATGAGTTCGAGCCCTGGTGTCCCTGAAAACTGGCCATGTAGAAGGGCTTATGCACATTAATTCTGTCGGAGCTCAGGGTCCTCACGTTGGCATGTTGGGGAAGTTAGGAGAGGGAGTTTTTTTGTTGTCCTCGTCCCCTGACCGTGGTTCAAAATTACAAAGTTGTCATGAACAGCCGTCTTCTTTCTTTTTAGTCCAACGTTAATAAACACTCATAATATACGTAGTAGGATTCAAAAGTTTCCGGACGGAGTCTATGACTTAAGAAATATTACAATTAAACTGCTGAAACACATCCTCCTTCGAAATAAGACCCTTGAGGAACAATATACTTTTGTCATGCCTTGTAAAGGTCATCGAAACATTTCTGGAATCCATTTTTAGCCATGTCCTTTAATTCAACCTGAGATGCACTTTTAACTTCATCTGCAGGTTGGCAATCGCTTAACAAGCAGAGAACGATATGTTGACACACCCAACGCATGTTAAGATTCTTAGTCAGTATGCATTGACATATGGCCGAGGATGTCCCAACTGATTCTGCTATTGTTTGATGCCTGTTCTTACGTACCGCCGTAGAAACCTTTTCGATGCTTTCATCGGTGCGGGAATTCTGTGGACGTCCAGAGCGTTGGCCGTCATTGACACTTTCCCTGCCTTCTCTGAAACGTCGATGCTACTAGAAAGCTTGCGTTCGCGACAATGTATCACAGCCTTATATCTCTTTCAAAATTTCGAAAGTCTCCGTAGCACTTTTTCCCAAACGAACACAAAAATTATATATATAATATCCATTATCCGGTTAACAAACGCAATTTCTTTGAATCGCTGACGACTAACTACATCCGCCTACGAAATACGACGCCATGGCGAACCACCGGCCACGTGATTTGGAACAAACCTTTTTTAGAAAAGGGGGGGGGGGAATGCAATAATACGGAAATGTTATCGTAGTCGCTCCACTTCAAAAATGTTCCACGTTACAGGCTCAGTCCGGGAAATTTTGAATCGTACTAGTATATTTTGAGCTCATAAACATTATATTTAATGAAAAATTTCTGTAAAGAAATGGGTTTTTTTTTCTAGAATTACTATTGCGCGTGATACGAAAGCACACAATAAAACAGAGAATGCCCTAATTAATATATTTTAAATATTAAGAATTTATCAATACTAATAAATGAAAAATAATGTGGTGAAAGGTAAGAAATGAACATAGTGAGCGTTAGCTGCATGTGTTTATCAATCGGATTAAGAGTATCATTATTAATATAGATTTCTCTATAAATATTTTTTTCTCTTTCTAACGGGGCTGTGGATTGGTAATTACCATTGCAGGCTTAGTACATTTCCCGGGAGCTGCTATCACTTTTTAGTGTGGCACTATGTGGTGGATGTCTCAATTCATACAATGTGATTTTGACGGCCACTTTCCTCCTCAGAGGGTCACGATGCGATATTGAACCAGGAATTAAATTTTTTCCATCATGAAAATCCATCGACTTCGGCCGGGGTCGGACCCGCAAACTTGGGTGTACAAGGTCAGTAACAAACAAACTATGCCACCCACCCAGCTATCTATAAATATATTTATGTCACAAGAAAAAAAAAAGAGAAAGATATCCCAATCCTGCTATGACCTGGATTTGGTTTTCTTTGATCTCCTTACGCATTGCGAAAGGCAGTTTTGCCTTTGATCCTCACTCCTTTTTCTTAAAGTTTATCTTTTATATCATTGATACTACAGATAAACAAAATTAGAAAAGTGCCTAGGGAAATTCTTTCTTTTTTTTCCTTCCTTTTTTTTTAAAGACAACGTTGAAAGAAAAAAATTTTAAAGCTATATATATAATTCACAGGTACTGCAAGGTATGAGAAATAAAAAAATAAAAAAAACCCTTCTCTCAGAAAAAAAACATTTTTCTCTCTCTCTCTCTCTCACTATATATTTAAGTAAAAGAAGCAGTATTCGAGGTTATCATGGGAATGGATAAAAGCGAGATATTTTATTTTTTATTACATCGTTTTAATAGAAAACATGGTTTATACTATTAAAAGCCATGTCCCCCAACTATGAGGCATAAATTCTGAGAGGGTCTCATGAAAAGATTGATGTTCTCGCTCTTTCTGCCTAAAACAAGAATTTCTGAAATGTTGTATTGTGTTTGGGAGTATTATAAATTGACAGCAACTCTTTTCTTAAGCGGGTGAAACTTGATTTTCGTGTAGTTTTCACGTCTCCTTCGTCTTATTTAAACTGAATATAATGGAACTAAAGTAAAGTAAAACAAACTCTACAATAATGAAGGTTTACTCTTAAAACTCTATTCGACAACAATTGCGTATATATATATATATATATATATGAGGAAAAAACAGTGAATATATATATTTGAAGGGATGTAAAAAATACATAAGAACAAAAGTACAAAGTTAAACAAATATTAAATTGAATATTTAAGGGAAAGTAGAAAATATATAGAAACAGAAATTGGAGATTAGATAGCAGATAAACAGTTTCGGACTTAAGACTGAATAAGGGGGGGAAGGGTAAAATAAATTGATGATGCTAATAAATTCATACTCTGAAGAACCTTTACATTATGACCAACAAGAAGTAGAACCAATTTTCCCCTTTAAAACCGCGATTATCCAAAGAGTCATTGAATGGACAAGGTGCTGATAAGTATTTCGAGGTATTTGTTGGTCGCCCATTTTTCCGAATCGAATCGCTGATGTTCGATTGCATTCATGTCAAATGAATTCGGAACCAAAAACATGACATGAATCAGAATATTTCTTGAACCTCTTCCCTGATAGTTTTACCTTTAAGGAAAGATGCCATAATCTAATGATAACACTGTTGCCATGAAGGGGTACACCTCGCCATCGGTGATGCTCACACAACGCACATACGTCGGGGATTGATGTGTGAGTATAGTGGGTCCTAAAGTAAGATATGAAAACATTCATACCATAATACCACCACCACCACTATCAGGTATCCCGCAAACTGCGAAACCAGTTATCATGGTTTCCAATGAAAATCAGCGTAATTGCCCATCAATGCCTTTGATCAAAAAACATGATTCTTTGGACCAAACAACTTTCATATTCTCTTCTACAATTCAATGCCGAAGTTCAATTTCCGATTTTAGGCATTGTTAGTGATGACGTGCCATCCGCTTAAGAACATGATTCGAGTGCCGTCTGAGTAGGTCTGAGTGCGCTGCACTGCCTTGAGACACACCACTTGGATCACCACTGTTGTAGCTGATGATGATATCGATCGTTGTAGCGCTTCGATCATGTCGAGCAATGGAGCACTGTGGAATCAACGTGCAGTAGGCCGACAGTCTTCTATCCAGCTATTTGTTCCACCATTCATACACCACTTTGATAAGTACTCACTAGGGTTTGCAGCCCCGAAGAGAGAGAGAGAGAGAGAATCCCGGTGTTTCTTCCAATCCCAAAATCCCGGGATTAGAATAACTAATCCCGGGATCTTATTTTTGTCTGAATTATATATCAATTTTTTTTTCTCATCAAAACTTTCTAAGAATTTAATTTTCAGAAAATTTATATATTTTTTTTGGTGAAATATGTAAGTAGAATTTTTTAGTGCAATTATAAGCGCTATAAGCAATATATATATATATATAGAAAAAAAAATGTTAAAAATCTCGGTGTTAAAAATCAAGATTCCGCGGCTTCTTCAGAAGTAATATGTTTTTTGAGTACGCTTCTGATTGAGTGAGTGAATATTACCGTCGCACTGATTAGCAACACGAGGGCTTTTGGCGACGGTCCGCGTAATTTTGAACCATGGTCAAGTGACGCGGATGACACCTGAGCTCTGGCACCCCCTCTCCTAACTACTACACCACACCAACGGGAGGACATTTGAGCTCTCTACAGATTTAACGTGCATCGCTCCCCTACACGGCGGATCTTCAGTGGTACTAGGATCGAACCCATGACATGCTAGCCATGATCCGATGTCTAGACCACTCGGCCACCGCGGCTTCACGCTTCTGATTGAAGAAGTATACTTGAGAATTTAAGGATGACATATTGGTAATAAAAATTAATGGTCGAAGCCGGCAAAGTTAGAGCAATGTGTTCTATATTCCCGAACTGGGTAATAAATTTAATAATTGAAGATGTAACGGGAAAATAAAAGTTAGAAATTGACTAGCGATTTAATTTTAGATCTAATTTAATTATCCTTACAAAAAAAAAAAAAAAAAAAAAAAAATATATATATACATATATATATATATGTTATTCTCATTTCTCGTATGGGTAAACGTTGCTAAGATCAAAGTGGTTTACTGAAATACTTACACAATAATATAAGCGACATTTCAGGAATAGAGTTTGTCACAGTTGCTTTTCCAATTAAATGCCATAAATTAATAGCGGAACTGCTTGAAAGACTTGACGCCCACTGCTTTACAAACAGCTCATGCAAATGGATCTTCTATTTCAAATAAGGTAATGTTTCAAATTCACATTCTGATTCAATAACTGAATCAATTGGTACTCCAAAACCATTAAGTGTAGCAGAACTAGATAGTTATCAAAGAGGAATATGCACTAATGCAGGCTATTATATTTGAGACACTGTCAACAAATATTAAAAAAAAAGAAATGTCTCTTTTTTGAAAATGGAGGGAGACGTGGTGACTATCTGGAAAGAACATATTCCTATTTAATGGCGATAAAATTTACTAGTGTGGAGACTGAACGAGAGCGTTTTCTTCGGCAGGACAATTTCTAACAAAAATAAGAAGCCGTTTGTACGATGAAACACTGGACGAGCTGTGTTTCTTAAAAGCTTATTTACAGAAACACAAGAAATGAAGAAATGTTTTTTTTTATTTCGTTATGCTCTATTTTTATTTATTTTTTCAATTCCTAATTTTAGTTAACTTTCTCACTATGTATATATATTATATATATTTCAAATGTTCAATCGTTAATAAAATCCTTTCTATTCACCCATTCAAGTTCAAATACATTTTTCTTATACAAGGCATTTTTTAACAAGAAATACATTTTTTCAAAAAACATGTTTGTAGTGGACGACACTTGATGTTAATACAGTTTTTGATGTGTAACATCTTTCCTCTTGATTGCTGGAGATTTGTGGGAGGTATTTCGTGAAAAGGGACGGAAATGCGTAACAGGAAGTTGGGGAAGCGCGTGCTATTCAGTGTAGTTCTGTTTATTTCTCCTTCATTCGGGAGGGGCTCCGCCCCCATCCCTCACCAACCTGCGGTCTAGGCCGTGGGATCTTTGTTTTTGTTTTCTCACTGTAGGATCAGAGAGTCACTAAGATCCTTTAGGCAGAGACGTGGTTAGACAATGACGAACATGTTTCGATACCTGACTTCGACTGCTGCGTACAATTTAAACGACCGGGCCACAGAGCAGTTGGTGTTGCGATCTATCGTAAACAGAACAACTCACATGTTGTGGCTCGACATATGGATATTACTTATCGTCAAACAAGCAAACTGGGTATTGTTACTAAAGATATTGGGGACATATGTGCGGCAAAATGCTTATTTGAAAATGGACACAGAGTGATTTGGTATACGTATACATTTCTCCGAATCAAACGGTTCAAAAAATTAAAGATTTCCTGCATGTTTTACTTTTACTATATACCAAAGGTGGTTCTGCTCTTTTTTTTTTAAAAAAAAACTTTTACTCGCTTCCCATGATTTTGAGTGGGGATTTTAAAGTTAACTTCAGTTTGCTAGAAGCCGAGCCACTCATAGCTTTTTTGAATGATGATCTCAAGCTCGAAATGAACACAAATCGAAATGTTTCGACAACTAACAGTGGTACTGTTATTGACGCTATTTTTCACAACGGTTTTTAAATACTTTGAAAACACAAGTATATGTGTCATATTTTAGTTCTCATAAATTATCATTACCGCTCTACCCCAAATTGAACAAGAATAATTATTTTTGATAAAAAATTGCATTACTACTTGTGTTAATTAAATAAATTTTCATTAAAGGTATAATTATTCCACAGAAAATTATTTCCAATCATACTCGATTCATTTTTTTCAGGATTTAAGTTGCTATTGCGAATTTACCACGATAACATGTCAGATGTTACATATCGTATGCGACTACTGTAAGGCTCGTTTCTTTTTTTTTTCAAATATTAATTTATTAATTAAATTTAAAAATGAATAAATAATATCAAACAAAAATAATAGTTCTACAGCATATATAGAAAGGAAAATCGTTCGTAGTATCCCTTTACCACACTGGATAGGCGTTGGACTTCTAATCTTAATGTCGTAGGTTCGAATACCACCTGGGATGGCCTAATTTCTAAGAATGTGATTTATTTTTTACTATATTATTTTCTTAGAATTATTACACTTAATTAATGAATAAATAGTAACAGACAAACAAATAGTACAACACCATATATAGGAAGAAAAATGAAAAATTGCAAGGAAAATCGTTTTTTGGTTACTTAATAGTGTGATTCTGTCATATGTATATACATATTTATATTAATTGTAACTATTTTATAAAGAGTAACTAAAATAAAAATTTTTCTGTTGTCTAAGTACGAATTGACTTAATTTTTTTTATATTACTTGTTATATGATGATTTGTCTTATTTTGTTTTGTTTCAATAAAAAATAATATTAAACCAATTTTTAAATATATTTTCAGTTTTATTATGCAATTTCAATTAAGTATTTTCAATGTGTAAGTATTTTTAATAAATAGCCCAATCCTAACCCTGGGATTTGGATAATGTTATCCCAAAATCCCGGGATTGAAAGTATGACACGGGATTGCATACCCTAGTACTCACAGCAGCACCTGAACAGCCCATCAAATGATTCGCAATTTCGATATTACCATGCACTGATCCTTAATAATTTGTTTCTTTATCGAAATGCGACAAACCAGGTGGTTTTGTTCTTAATGTCACTGAATACTCAACGTATGGAAAGACAGTGCATTAGGGTTTTCTATACTCCAGTATTAGTCGAGATGGCACTTTCGTCTTCGTGTGAGCTCATTGTTTTTGGTGAGAATTAGTCATAATGTATCGGTTCATATTATGAACGTCAGTGCTTCTCAAAATTTCAATATTTGCGACCCAATATTTAATCATTATTTTCATCGCCGCCCTACCATACAATAACAATGTATTGAATTCAGTAATACTATACTTTGACGCTAAAGCTACAATACGATTGTAACGTCTTAAATGCCACCGGCGTACATAAACGTCTCACTCAGCCAAAGCATTAATTGCTATGGACGTATATATACGTCTTTCCGAAGTAATATCTTCTCTGTGCACTGCTATTCATAAAACTATTCCGAAGGTTTTAAAATGCAATAAAAAGACTTTGACAGTGTTTGCGAAGGATTTGCTTATTTATTCCTTTTCTTTTATCTCCCCAATACATCACATACGCACACCCACGTGGAAAACGGCGGCATTGGGGAGCGAATTCCGTATTTTTTAATCGGCAGTTAAGAGCTTAACTATAAATCGTACAAATTATCAATATAAGTGTTAATTTTTGTAAATAATAGCCCTTGGGGTTAATGGCCATTATTAAACTTGTTATTAACTTAGTATTGCAAAATTAATTATAAAATACATTGTGCAATGCTGATACATTTATAAGTGTATTATATCATTGTAAATATGTATTTATTTCGCATGATGTTAGAATGTATTTTTTTCGTTTACTTTCATTTCCTTAATGATCTTTTGTTTCTGACTTTTTAATATGCTGCCCCGTAGAGTTATCACGTCCCTCCCCAGGGGGCGCTCCCCACAGTTTGAGAAACGCTGGTGTACGTTATAAAAGTGACAAAACTCTATCTTGATTACCTAATGTTAAATATATCCTCTTGTTGAGTTTTCAATGACTGTTTTCTAGAATTTATATTCTCATTTTATCTTCGATATACAGTGAAAATCGATTAACATGAAACTCAGGGGACTGAAATATTTTTTCGTGTTAAAAGATAAAACAAAAAAAGAAAAACACTTATTCAACAAGTTTATTAGAGAATATTTCATTTACAGATATGTATACATTCCTGTATTTCATATAAATCAAAGAAAGTAAAACATTCATAAGAACTTAATGTTTTTGGAAAAACAACGCATTTATTGAGTTTTTGGAAAATAATCTGATGTTTTTCATTGCATTGTTTTTTTCAGCAACAAATTGTTCAATGTCGTCCATTCTGCTATTCATTTCAACTTTGGAATTTGTGTCTTAATAACTGCGCATACTTTTCATGATGATTCTCATGTCTGATGAGAAAAGAACGAAAGTTGCTTTATTCATTTCACATTCGTAGTTAGAATCCGAATCAATGATATTTTTTGAGCTTTGAACAAACTCCAAATTTTTTTTGTTTGTCATAATTAGGGCTCTGTACGCATTAGTATAATCTACTACAACTAATTCTTCCGATGATACAGTTGGATTGCTGGTGTTTTCGGTATCTGGTTCAGTCTCAGAAGAAAAATAGTTTCGTGTTAAGTGATTTTTGTTTCATGTTAACCCCTTCCTTCTCATTCCCATCAAAATCACGGGGTGAAATTTCCCCCTCTATTTCTCGTGCCCGTGATATTTCCGGGTTAGAGTATTCAGAAGTGACGCGATAAAAAGATTAAAACTATATATTTCTTTTGCCCATGTGTCTAGTAAGAAATAACATGTTTTATTTCTTACTAGGGCAGTACCAGATTATTAGTAACATGTTTAGAGATAGTTGTTTATATTTTTAACAACTGTGTTAGCACAATCAAACATATATATTACCGATATGTTTTTGTAACTTTAGCTCCGTTACTTAGTTCACTTCTTCGTGAAAACACGTGAGTTGCATTATGTGATAATATATTGTATGCATTCTGAAGTTACTCAGAAAGTGGAATTGGATTCTACTTTAAGTATAAATGGTTCTGCGAGTGATTCTGAAATAACTGATTGTTTTGAAAGTTCGATTAGTGAATCTGAGAGCAGTGATGATGGATCTGTACTGATCAACACATGATGGATCTTCTCTTGGACTTGATGTTGATCTTTTTTGGATCAACTTGATGGATCAACCTGTGATGTTGGACTTTGCATCTCATGCTTTAAAATTTATTTCTCTAGAAAAAATTACTAATGTGTTTTTGAATTTGCATAAATGTTTTTGAATTCTGCTCTAATGTTTAAAACACATGTTCTTTTTAAAAAATTTTCTGTGCTGGAAAACCAACATTCAGTCATAAAAACCCTAAATGTTGGCTTTTCTTAAAAAAAATAATTTTTTAGGTTCCATGCTAAAAATTTCCCCTAAATTTAAAAATAAATACATATATTGAACATACACTTAGTCCCCCCCCCTTGAATAAAGAATAGACATTTTTATGACCCTTTTCTTCGAAATTATGGGACCGGTAAAGGATTAAAAGGGGAAAAAATGCTTGTGAATACATAGTAGTTTGGGATCATTGTATTATTTAGTGTTAACTGGTATTTCGTCTTAAGCGTTTTCGCATTAAACGTATTTCACTGCAATTACAAGTTGTTTACACAACCAATAGTACAAGGGTTATGGGCATGGGTTTCGACTGATCCAAATTACTTCATTCACTATATTCATTTCTACTAAGGGAAAAGAATATACCATGAATAGGAGAAGATTTGGTTTCAGTGGCAATTATTCCCTAGCTGTTTTGATACGTAGGGGATTTTGACTCCAGGGAGTTCCAAGAATTGATTGAAGAGTCTGTACTTTGTGTATATTTCAACGTATAAGACAGTAATATATTCTCTGAACAATGTGTTATATAGTTCCTGTTCTTTATAACTAAAATTGTTACTATGTAAAGAAAAAATATTGTTCATTTTAAACTATTTCAGTAAAAAATATATTTTTTTATTGTGTAATGAAAATGCATTGTGTTGAACGAATAGAGAGATGCTATGAAATAAATAATATTTTAAAAACAGTGCTTCATGTAATATCGTATTTAAAATTTTACATTTATTTTTTTCAGTAAAATATGTTTTTTTTAATATTTCAGCACTCTTATTAAATAAATAGTAAATAAGATATTTCAATATTTTTTTGGAAAAACTTTTATATGTTTTATATACATTTTTTCAAATTCTATACATTTTTGCATATAAATTTTTTGTATAAGAAAAAGATAAATTTAAAATATTGTACATTGTGCAAGTATCAAAAACTTTCATGTGTACAATACGTTTATTGTTTTAAGAAGTAAAGAGAGAAATAAAGAAAAAACATATGTACTTGTGCATTTCATATTTACTCAAAACATATATGCAATTTGAAGTTCTGCATAACAATGAAATAAATCTGAAAAAAAAATTGAATTTAAAAATAAATTGAGATATAAGAACAATGCTCGAATGCATTTATTTAAAAAAAATAATTCTGGATCTTATGTGTTTGCATATGATTTTGTGTGAAAATAAAATAATTTCATGAAAGTAAATAAATTGGTGTTTAAATATTTATTCAAAATGTACTCATTTAAATAAAGTGCTTAAGATAATATAACTCTTGTCTTAACAA
>BMAO01029504.1:0-16069 GCA_019973975.1 Trichonephila clavata | reverse complement strand
TTTAAGCAAAAGAGCCCATGCAATTCACTAATAATTATTCAACTTGTTCTTAATTTAGTATTAAGAAATTAGTTAAATATATTTTTTGCACTATTGATACATTAAAAGTATACTGGTTGAAGTACCCGCTCTTTGCACGAGTTCATTTTTTAAAAAAAGTAACATTATTCATTATATAATAGCTGAATTGGAGGGAAAAAACAATTGCACGACAATATGCACAAAAATGTAAAAATATTTTTTAAATGAATGGTCATATTGTAAGTAGTTTTGAATGAACGGTAATTTTAAGCCTCACAATTAGCATTTAGAATAAATGTTAAATAATGAAAATTATACAAAAAATTCCAATGAAGAATAATTGTGTTCTTTTATTATTTAAAGCGAGGAGACAAAATACATTATCCCGGAGAAGCCTTGCACTCGATACTAACGTTAATGGTCGTGCGGGCCCACTGAAACACCCTATTCCTTTTTTATAATTATTTTCAGTGTACACATGACAAAAATCGTAATTAGTGAATAATTGAATTAAAAGAATGTATACTTATCTATTTCCAAGACTTTTCAATTTTTCTTCGATAATTTGAGAAAAAATCCAATCGAAACTGAACTTAAATCATTCAAATGTTCAGGACCTTAATAAACGATACGAATCAAAGACACTTTTCACTAATATTACAGGAATCTTATTTACAGGCAAAACTGTCATATTTTGTTCAAGTTATTGTAGTTTTGCTGCTATTTGATCGACGAAAATCATTTTGAACTTTCTTGTTTGTGTGTTTTTGACAAGGCGCAGTGTCTTTTGGTACACTTATGGCTTCATGTTTTAGTGATTAGGTTCTTTAGGAAGCATTTGAAGATTTTATTTTCGTTTCATGTTCATCGCTTTTCTAAATTAACTTTCTCTATAATGAACAATATGCATTATTCAGCGGGTTCTTCCCTTGTGCTTAGGGGTGAAAAGGGAATTAAGTCTACTTTTCTTCTTGCAGATAATGTATATTATTTCAGTCATAATAACAGTGATTAATTACTTATCTTCCTAAAAAAATTTTCTGGATCTGTGTTATGTTTTTTATCAAAGAGTGTCGTATTTTAGCTTTTTGTGAAACGTATTAAAAAAACTGTCATCGAGAGATACAACATTTAAACAAAACATTTTTTTTTATTTGGTTACATGATCAAAGATTGAAGCTTTTATTTTTGATGACGTAATATCCCATCTGATATATATAAATTATATCAGTGAATTGTGCACTTCTTTACTATGCCGGAAAGTATTTTGTTTTACTTCATTCCAATTATCTTTTTTTGAAAAAAAAAATTTATTTGCGAGATGCTTGCCCTTGTGGGGTTATCACGCCCCTTTAGTGTGGTGCGCCACACTTTCTACCGCAGATAGTGACAAGAAATGACACATGGTGTTATCTCTTCCTAGCAGAATGGAAGTCCGTCAGCATGCAATGGAAGCATCCGGACCCACTGACACTCAGAAAATTCAAATCTCAGAAATCAGCTAGAAATTAGAGGTTCAGATAGATATATATGCAAGAAACCTTATTGCTGAATTTTAAAGAGCTGGACGTCTCCATGAGTGCCCAATGATACAACCAAACACTAAAAAAAGCTGAATATGGCTATTAAAAACAAACATCCATTATGTTGTGTCAGATATCATCATTCTGCATGACACTGTAAATTCTGTTGCTTCAAGGGTGTGTGTCAAAGCACTGACCTCTAATAAATGGGAAAATATGGAACATCTAGCTTACTGCCCAGATATGTCGCCTTTTGACTATTACATATTTGTACTGCTGAAGAAAAGCCTAATGGGTCAATTATTTCACTCCGACAATTATGTAAAAATGCAGTTCTGTACTGGTTCCATGATCAACTGTCATCTTTCTCCGTGGACGGAATTCGTTATCTTCCTAAACAATACGAGATATGCCTATACGTTATGGCTAATTTCTCTTAACAAATTTTGCATGTAGTTCACTCATTCATTTATTGTTGTTCCTATCTATGTATTTCTCTCAGTTATGTCCCTACTCATCTCATAGATACACATCTCGAATCATTTTAATTTGAACATCACTCATATTTTTGAGCATATATAAAATTTAAATTATTTTCATTGTATGCTTACTTAAAACATTTAGAAATAAGTATTACATTAAAGTATATAAGATATGAACTAATTCTTTTCGAATAGTTTATTTTAAGAAATGCGCAAACTCCATGATTAAAATCGTTTGTAAATAATTTAGAACATTTAAATGTGCTAACTTAAATCCTGAAATGCTTCAAAAAATTGAATTTAAAATCTAAAATAAATAGTGTTTTGTGACAGCGTCATTTTGTCCATCATCATTGTTTTAATAAAATGTAAGTTCTTCTAAAAAGTCAAATTTGAAGTTATTCACTTTTTCCTTAAAAAAACAAACATGTAAAAAATTCACTTACTGACTTTCTAAATCATGCCTAAATAGATTTCAATTATTAGCCATTCTGAAACAAGAGTATATGGACGCACTAAACATATTACAAAATTGTTCCTGTCCAAATGAATTGCTCTACAAATATATTAATTTTTTGAAAGAAATGTTTCTAGATCTGTCACGACTTACCGTTTGTGAGAAATGAAGGGCATCTTTTTCTATATCAATTATTTCTGAGAGAAATATTTCACTTGAAATACTCATGATATATTTTTTTCACCACGAATCTTCTCTAAACGGTTTCTAAGATTTACTTGAATAGAAAAATAAGATTCCACCCACTAAGAAATAAAGTTTTCATAATTTAATCTTGATATGATTAACGTAAGTTATACCCACATCAATTTTTAGAAGTTAATTTAGAAATAACCCCCCCCCCACACGCACACAATTTTTACTTTCTTTTCTATAATTTTTTTCCCTTTAATATTTAAAAGCTCTATCAGTTACTTTTGGAATGTTAAATAAATTAACTTATGTTAATCCTACTTATTAAGTCTGAGCTTATAAATATTTTTTTTAAATGTTGACTGTAATTGCCAAATGCTCATATTTTACATCCGATGATCGGAAATGATGTTCTGTATATAAAACGAATTTATGGCTCAATAATCACAATAATTACAATTTAAATATTGTTAAAGTAGCTTTTTATTAAATTTATGTTAAGGCACATAATAAATAATATTTGCCAAAATGTGATAAAAGGCTAAGCAAATATAAATACGTTTTTCTTACTTAATAATAAAACTACATTAATTTTCGCAATTTCTTCTTAGCAATATTCTCAAAAGATAATTCCCTTGATCTAAGCATTTCTATCACTGTAATTAATCCATCATTTTGCTCTAACGTCATATATTTATAATTTTGATTATAAAAATTTTATGAAGATTTATACATGTTTCCCTGTGAGTAAATATCTTTTTAGCGGAGCTACACAATACTGTCTATAAATGTTTTATTTTCATTATTATTATTTAACAATAAAAAAAGTTCCACCTAATGCATTTTATTATTTTGTTATCTTAAACATTTTGATCTCTGAAAAAAATAATAAGAGCATAAAATTTATTCCACACACTGTCAAAAATGCAATATTCAAACAATATTCCTTTCTTATGGAGAATGTGGAATTCTTTTAAATAACATGGTTTCCTTTTTATGCAATCATTTTTGTAAGATAACTTCAACTCGTTGGGAATTTAATTATACATACTTTTTAAATCTCAAATCCTATAAATAGAATTATTAGGATAGGCATCATTTTTATTAACATGTAACGAGTACTTCTAAAATGCGAATAGAAAAAATTTGTATTATTTTATGTCTAAAACAAAAACTCTTAGATCTCGAAAGTTTTAAATATTCGTAAAAAAACGATTATGTTTTTGATTGTTTTGAAATGAATACGCAGAATATATAAAACCTAGATAAATGCTTTTAGTGGTTAAAGTCACACACATTTCTCTTTTAAGAAACTGATGTCTCTTTTTATTACTTTTTATGGGGATACTTCACTAAAGAAAATATTATTTTAACAGAAAAGGAAGCATTTGTAGTAATGAAAGAAAAAAATCAAATAAAATGTGATATGCTTAGAAAACCACTTATTCGCATTGGGAGCATTTACACTGGCTATCATGACTAATATAAGAAGTTTCAGTAATAGTTCATCTGCAAATATTGGAAATTTCTGTAAATCTTTATAAAAAATGATCTTCTGATTGTTATATTATTCATCGTAATATCTCTCTCCTTTTACATCAGATTTTTAATAGCATAAGTTCCTAATAATAATCAAATGTCTAAAGATCTTAAGATGTTGACAGAAATTAAAACAAGATTTGTGTGTTGCTTGTATACCAGATTTTAAGAAATGCCAAGTTTTCCCGTGCATTCACTGAAGAAGTAGCTCTTAGAATGAAGATATAGTTCATCTAAAAGAATGACAGTGGTGTATTGCATACTTCAAAATTTCTTAAAATTCACGTTTGAATTAAGGTTTTAAAATAAATTTATTTTAGGACGGTGACAAATTATCGCGTTTATTAGTATTGTTAATTTTGAACACTTCTCTAAAAACGATTTACAATATGCTCACGTATCAGCAATTCCACAGAATTTTGCTGAAAAAGTAGATTGAATGGTGGATACTTGTGCTTTACACCTAAATTTTTTTTTTTATGCTGCTTGCATTAGTACAAAATTCTGTTTTCTTTTTAATAATATTTTGGGAAAAAAGTGACATTTATTGTTTGTACTTTTAGAAATTGAACATAACATATATATTTATATATACACACAAACAAATATTAAAAAATAATGTTATTGCTAAGTTTCTTTTTAAAAAAATATAGGGACATTATCAGAATAAATGTAATTTTAAATATTAAATTTAATTTTTTTGAGGAATTGTTACGCGGAGTTTTTTGTTAACTGGATACATTTATCTTAACTTAGCTGAAAATATTAAAAATCTCATAATTTTTTAAATATAATTGACTTATTTTAAGATAAATTAAAATATTGATTTATTGTTCTTGAAAATACACTGGTGTCTAAAATTAAGGTTACAAACACAAAAAATGCAGTATTTTGCATCTAGTTTTTTATTTGTGATACATTTTTGTACGTACCTTATACGCTGAGAATATTTTGTACATGTACCTCATACTCTGAGAATATTTATGCTAACCAATAAAATCTTAATGGGGTTTACTTCTTGTAATATGCAGATTAAATTAAAAAGAATTATCAAAACATGCAGTGTAATAATTAAAAAACAATGTTTAATACTTAATGTGACCACCCCTTGCTGCTATACAGGCTCTCCCAACAAACACTCATACTACAAATTAGGTTAACTTCATCTTGTAGCAACAATCACACTCTTCTATAAGCTCTTATATTAACGTCTCGCGCGTGTGTTGAGTATATTGACGACGAGCAATGGCTTTCCTAAAGCATCCCATATATGCTGATATGATTTAGGTCAGGGGATTTAGCAGTCATTCACTATGACAAATACCATATTCGTCATGAAATCTTCAACAGGATTTACTCTGTGTTTCCTCGTATCATCATCCATAAAAATAAATTTTGACCAACTATTCTTAGAAATAGTCTCTCAAGAAGCTCAAGAAGTTTGTCTTTATATCAAGGTGCAGTAATAGAGCACGTATCAAAAATGTATAGCGCTGTGCACCCAAATAACATAATGCCTTCCCAAACAAATATTTCTCGCTCATCAAATCGATCAGATGCCATATTGTTAGAAGGAAGGTAATGAGTCCCAGGCTGGACTCATCTGTAAGGAGGGAACATGGACTCATCAGTAAAGAGGAACCTGGACTCATCAGTAAAGAGGGAACCTGGACTCATCAGTAAAGAGGGAACCTGGACTCATCAGTAAAGAGTACACGGCCTCACTTTAGATTTGCGCAAGACTCATGTTTTGGGCATCATAGAGGTAAGCTGTTTTCTTTGATAGTTTAAGAGGAACCTACGCCAAAGGTCATCGGGCATAAAGAACCTTCTCTGTGAATCGTCAATAAACAGTTTGTCTAGAAATTTTCTTTCTAATGAAATCAGCAGAGTCCTGATCAGGCTCTTTATAGCTGTCTTGTCTCTTTAAAAAAATGCACTTATTGTCAAATATCAATCTTCTGGATGTTTAGGCAATTGGTAGACATTGATAAAGTTTTATAACAGCAGTACCAGCTGTTTCAAAATTTTCACCGTCTGTATATCACCGTTCGAGAAATATTTAGGCTTAAAGCTACTTCTGCTACGGAAAACCCACTCCCTATCTACCCTACCACCATCCATCTAAAATCCTCATCTAAACGGCTTAGGTAAATCATTTTAACAAAATGGACACATTTTTGCTTACCGCAGTAAGGTACCCTAGTCTAAACACAAAATCCAAAGCCCTAATGCGAAGATTGCTTCAATGTTTTTTACTCACAATGACCACAAATTATTTTTATTCAGTCAGAACTCACAAAATTAGGATATGATACTTGATTTTTCCTTTTATATTTAACCCGGCACTTCTCGCGCAGCGTATGCCATACTCACCACCTAACTTTTTTCAACAATTTTTCTGAACCAGTGCTTCTCAAACTTTTACTATCAGCTACCTGATTTTCAATCATAATTTTTTTCGCGCCCCCCTTATACAATAATAATGTATTGAATGCAATAATAATGAACTTTGCTCTAAAGCTATAATACGAACATAATTATAAACTGTACAAATGAAAAGATAAGTATTAAATTTTGTATATGTTACTTTTAAATAATATATTGTTTAAGCAAATTACTTTTAAGTAAAAGGATAATTATTATGTTATTTTTAAACTAGAGCAGATTGCACAGAAAAAATATATTTCCTCCATCACCCATTTCCAAAAGTAGAAATGTCATTAGAAAAATAGTCTATGGTCTATGTTGCTCTCTATCATATCCATCACATCTAGAACATCTGCGTGAGTCGAGGCAACTTATCGGACGTCTGCGCAAAACATGTAAAAATGCTGTACCTCGTAGAATTCCAGTTAGTCTTGGTCCAGACGATACTTCTATAGCTACCGAATCTACCTATAATGGACATTTTATAATTTGTGCTTCAGTTGTAATTCACGGTATTATGTATTTACGGTAGTGGATTAACAAAAATATGGATAATTTTTTAAGTCGTAAATGAACATTCGACGATAATAAAGCATTAACAAATGCACAGACGAGCATTGTTCCAAAAATTAAATCAAGTAATTATACTCAAGAATAGTTAAATTTTTGATTTACCCCTACTAAAGTAAATGGAGGAGAAAAACCCTTGTGTGTGTTATTTGTTCAAAAACATATTGGTAGTAGACAGTAATAAACTTAAAAGACCTTTGGAAACGCTTCATTGTGAGTACATTAACAAGCCTCGAAAATTCTTTGAATTAAAATTACAATCATATGGAAAACAAAAAGCATTTAAAAAAAAAGCTGTCAGTGAAACATAAAGCTTTACTTACTTATTATAAAGTACCATACAAAATACTAAATGTAAAAGCCTCACACTATTGGCGAAGATAGCTTATTTCACCAGCAGCAATTGAGATCGTAGAAACGAAGTTAGAGATAATGTTGCCAAAGAGTTGCTGTCTATAGACTGCATGTCCTTCGCAAAATCAACTGTAATTTTAAGCCTCACAGAATTAGAATTAATGTTAAATAATGAAACAAAATGCAAAATCCTGATGAAGAATAATTGTGTTATTTTTAATATTTAAACCGAGAAGACTTCGAAATGTTTCCACCCGGAAGCAGGCACGCACTCGATACTAACGTTAATACTCGATACATTTTTTATGTATAATTATTTTTATTGTACACGATAAAAATCACAATTCTAGTGAATAGTTTAACGAAGAGAAAGCTTACTTACCTACTTTCAAAGACTTTTCAATTTTTGTTTGATAATTTGAGAAAAAATCCAATAAAACTGAACTAAAATGTGTTAAATGTGCGAGATCTTAATAAATGACGCAAATCGCAGTCATATTTTGCTAACATTACAGAAATGTCATTTTCAGGCATTTTATTTCATGTTCATCTATTTTTCTAAGATTTTGTAAAGAAAAGTTTGCCACTCCCAAAGAAGAGGGAGATATGTGACGAATACATTTTAAATCCTCTGAAGACTGTCATAAGGGAGGATACTGTCAAGTTCATTGGTAACAAATAAACAGTTTTCCTGGAATAAATAATTTCGGAAGCCTTCGGTTACTTTGCACCTCTCGCGACCATTTCTGGGTTGAAAGTGTATTTAATGTAAGAATATGGATGTTAGTTTTAAAAAGAATTGTGTATAACGTTTTTCATTATGCTTTATAAATTCAGAATGCTCGTAAGAAATATCCTAACTAATCCTTCAATCTCGTCTGTGCTTTTTGAAATATCATAAAACTCATATGAAATAAAGCGCAACAGAAACACATTATTTACAACTTCCCTAAATGTGTGATGATTTTTTATTATCTTCTTACACTTTTTGTCTGGGTTTAGGTTTTGTTTTTCCTCTGAAAGAATAGTATTTTAGATTTAAAAGGAAAACATAATGAAAAACTCTCATCATGGGATTACAGCACAAATCAAACAAAATATTTTTTTATTTGGTTATAGGTGATAGATAGCTTGAAATGGAGATGACGTAATATGGCCAAATGATATATAAACATTATATCAGTGTAAATGAGTATTTTTTAAGATTTCATAGAATATTTTGTTTTAATTCATTCCAGTAAATTAATTTTTTTGAAACTTTTATTTTCGATATGCTCGCGCCCCCTTATAGGGTTATCACGCCCCACAGTTTGAGAAACGCTGATCTAAACCGTTTTCGGAAAATGAATAATTTCTCGTGCAGATGAATTTATGGTCATATCATTTGAGTGGTCTTAGTTTATAGGCGAATTCTAAATGTTTTTTTTTTGTATACTGCCCTGTGTCATACCATGCGCGTGAATCACCATTACATCTCTAAATAAATAAGTACGCATTAAAATATTTCTTACGTAATTACGTATTACTATAGTTATGATGAAGAAATGTGATATTTAAGTAATTTAATAGATAATTTAATAGATATCGTACAACAGTATTTTCAGATGAAGAAAACTCGTCGCGGGGATGAAGAGGAAGAATCAAAACATGAGTATAATAGGAAGTATGATTTCTCAACTGAAATCTATCCAGATAATTTAACTGAGGGAGTATTTATCGCCTTTGATAAAATGATCTCATCATATTGTATGGCTAGAAATGTAAATGTTAGCCTCTGACAATATTTTTTCGTTCTGAACCTTGCTACAATAAATACTGAAATTATTTTGTTAAGTATTCAGAAACCACCTACTAAACATTGAACCAGACGCTGATTTCTGAAGTGTTTTGGATTTCGATTTACATAAGAATGTAGAAACCAGCAACTAATACTTCTACGAAATTTAAAAAAAAAAGATCTAGTAAAAACATCGCTCTCACTCGTGACGAAGTCTAAAGGAGTGTATAAACAATTTAGTAAATTCCCAAATAAGGAAACAGAAAAACTAAATTTATATATGAATAGTGTAATAAAAATATTGCACTTCTGACTTTTCTTTCTTTTCCATTTTTGTATCCAAATTTTACCGTAAAACAGAATATAAACACCCTTGGGTATGACATAGCCTGTGAGGGAAGTTAAAGTCGTCTTTTCCGCGCGTGAAGGGATGAAAAGGATTATATATAGAGACAAATTCCTTGAAACAATAAGAAATTTATGTTTGTAACGTTAATTATCTGTACCATTGTATACTCGTATTCTATACCTGATTATTTTTTCTCATTTATAAAGTGTTACTGTCTTAAGTTATATGAATGACTGTTAACTATTCATTTTTTTTAACAAAAAATAAATTGAGTACTGCGCTTGAAGAAGCAATTCTATTACTGCTGATGTGAGCACACAATTCTGGAACTCTTTTAAATGACTGAATAATGAAGCATGCATATATAGTGTGTAATATCTATTTTCTTTTTGTGTTTGATAGAACCGATATTCAACAATCGTAGCAAGGGAAATATCTGCAATACATGAATCGATGTACGTGCTAGTTCTAACGTTAATTACATTAATGAAGCGGCATTTGTTTTCAGCCCATACAAATAAACCTGTTTGCATTTTTAGAACTCAGGACCCTATTCAAAAAGCTGTGGGGCACAAATTTTAAAAATGCTTACATATTTATGAAACAGAAATAAATATTTTGCTCCGCTACATAGCTTTTATTCGTTTGAAGGAAAATGGCCCGATTACTTTCTATAAATGGGATTGGTAGGGTAATTATTACATTCTGGAATAAAGCTGTTGAAATATGTGTATATATATGTATAATTAAATTAGACCTGAAATTAAATTCCCTAAATACAATATTTAAATTTATTTTCCGTTACATCTTCAAGTCTTAAATTAAGTACCCAATTGTTTCGCGGAACAGATGACCCAAACAGAACACTTTTAATACCGCACCATTAAGACTAAGAAATTGCAATGTGAATAAAAACAGCTTTTAAATAATGCTCGACTCGAAATACGACACACACACATACACACACACAAACACACACACACACCACACACATATATATATATATATATATATAATATATATATATATATATATGAATATACAATCGACTCTCAATAATACGAACCTCTCTATATTTCGAAGTATATGCTCAGTCCCTAGAAAAACTCTTGATATTTCGAACTAAATCAACACATTTTGGTACGCTCAATATTTCGGAGCAAAATATGTGGCTGGCCAGACTACAACGCGATATAATTCGAAGTTATCTTCTAAATTTGAACACTCTGTATCACGTAGAGTCTTGTAGTTAGAGTGTACATGTTTTAGGTTGTATTGCCTCTACGTGTCTCCCCTCTAATGTAGCCTCTTTGATGACCATCTGTCTAATCATTCTTAATGTTTCCCAGCTCCTCAGGCGATAAAGCAATTTTATTGCTTTCCTACTTCAAGAGGACAACAGAGCCACCACACCAGTTGACAACCGTCCAAATCTTTCAATTAACACGTTGTCTTGATGCACAAGTGTTCATGAAGGATGATTCGCTATTGTGAAAGAGATGCGTATGATTGTGTGTTTTATTGCATTTTTTAAAAATACAGGACATTTAACTTCTGCAAAACATTTATACTGAATAATATGCTCTTTTGAAAATTGCTTTAAAATAATTTTATACGCATGTACAATTGTTGTTTTATTACATATTTTCAAATTTAAATGTGTTAAAAAAATTATATTCGTGTATTTTGGGTATCATTTTCTACCCTCTTGATAATCGAAGTTTTTCATTGGTCACTCACACTTCAAATTATTGAGAGTCGACTGTATATTATATATTATATATATATATATATATATATATTAAAATATATTTAACAGTAAAACATTTTTTACGAAAGTCATTTGTTTTGCTATTTTGTAAAATATGAATCATAAATAAAACTTCCATTTAACAGTGAAACATAACAGAGTAGAAAAAAAAGATTTCCACAAATGCAAGGTATGGAATGATTTTAGAATAACTCGATTAAGAAATATTTTCATAGGAATTACTAAATTTATAAAAATAGTTGGGTTTCAATCTTTCCAACTTATTCCAATACTTTTTATTCATTTTTTTATTTTTTAGGATTCTATATTACTTGGAAAAGTATATCTAGCCGTGTATATAAAACAAAATTATGCTGAATATCCCAAGAATTGAAAGCGTACTACCCTTTCAGAGTTAATTTTTTTCTGATACTGAAGTCACAAAAAGGTAATAATAATGGTTGCGACTTAATATGTGTCACAAACTTGTGACGAGTATTTGAAGTGAAGTTAATATTGCTTTTCTCAAAATTGTTATTTAAATTTCGTCTGGAGCCTCCACTTCCAAAAATGAAAGCAAGGAAAAACTATCAATATTTTTCGTTTCAGAATATTATTGATAGATTGAAAAAGTATTTTTTTATGTATAATTAAGAGGTTATTTTCGTTTTAATTCCAACGATCAATAATACTTCCCTTTTTATATCTTTAATTAACTTAAAAATTATTTTTGTATAGATTATAACAGTCTTTGGGAATAAAGTTCAAAAGAAAAATATATTGCGTGTTTTTTGTTACTTTTGCTAGTATAGATATTTATTTATTAATTAAATGATCTTTAAGTAAGATGCAAGTAAATGGTATACATTGTTTTAGGAGTCGAACTAAAATAACGAAAAAATTTAAATCTAGGGAAAGAAATTAATATCTTTTTTGTGTGCGTGTGTGGTATGAATTTCATCAAACGGTGTTTAGTTTGAAACATATTCTGAAGTGTATTTTTCAAAGAGAGAGAGAAAAAATAAACTCAACATGTTTTTGCTAAAATATAAAAACCAGTAAAATACATCTGTTTTTCAAAAATACCATATTTTATTTAATATACAAAGGCAGATATCTTTAAACACTTTGGTTATTAAATTTTTTCTAGATCAATACCAAAAAACAGAGTATAGATAAATATGTGCTATTTGGAAAAAAGACAAGAAAACCTCATATCTGACTTTTTCCTGAATAATGAGCAAAATTAATTTAAAATGATATAGTTTTCTTAAAAAAATTTGATTTTTAAATTTTTTTTAGCTAAGATATGTGAACAAATGTAATGCTCGTTCATTTATTCATCTGAAAAAATATATTTTTTGTAACGAAATATCTAACACTAAGTTTCGTTACAAGCAACTTAAAAAGAATGAAAAAAGCTCTAAAAGAGAACACTTTGAAGCAACAAATAATTTCCCACATAAAAAAAGGTACCACTAGCATCTAATTTAAAATGCCAGAATTATCAGAAACCGTTGTGCTATTTTTTTTCTACGAAAACTATTATCCTATTTGTAATTGAATATGTGCATGCCCCCAAAAAAGAAAGGAAAACCGAAATAATTAACTGCATATATTTTTATCTTATCAATAATATTAAAAATTTTAAAAAATATATTTGTACAACATATATTTTTATTTTTTCAAATGAAAAATCCAAATAAGGATTTTTTTTTTCATTTAAAAAACAGCAGAAAGGATTCTTAAGATATCCAGACATTCGAATCCGATTAATAACTCTTGAGCCGAGTGAAAATCTGGATTCTTTTTTCTTTTCCTTTGAAATGTTTTCTTTGTTATATTTTTGGAGGGATTTTAAAAAAGGAAAGATAATTTAAAATTTAAAGGAATCGGTTGGGATGGAGTTTGTTACAAATATATATTCATTGTTTTTTTCTACAAATAGAAATAGCATTTTTGTGTAATATATATATTTTTTTTAAACTTCTCATTCACAATGATTCAGTATCCTATTCATTTTTCAAGTATTCATAACAGTTGAGAACTATCTTGGTCCCTATACCCGAATGATTTCTCAATTGGATATCGGTTTTTTTCTAAATCTGTATGAAACTTCACTTGCTTTATTATATGCAGGATGTATTTTTCTCTTTAGATATAACGCGAACAGTTCAAAAATTATCCTCATGAGACATTTAATAAATAATTTCATGAAACAAAAAAAGCTGATTTTCATTTACATTATAAAATTGACTTCCTAAAGAAAGCTTACGTATACAAATTATTTTTTACCAAATATTCATTAATTAAAGGTTTTCTCTCTTCATATTTTTACATGTGTGCTAATCACTTGATCACACAAGGGGAAAACTGCTACAAATAATAAAAATATATATTTTACTTAACCTTTTTAAATTGACTAAATAATTATGTTATATATATAATTATTTTTAAATTATTTATTATAGCTTTTAAATTATATTATCTTAGGATCTCTAAGATAATGGTTGTATGTTTACAATTCTTATTTTATTATTTCTATTCTTTTCATACTTTTGCTAAGTGCTACTTTTCAGCCATTGCTTTGTTTTGAATTTGTATTTGGGTCCAGAATCTGGCAATAACTTGTTTATGTACTCAGATTTAGCGGGCTCTGCATTCAGTATGCAATGTTTAGGTAGGTTACCTTTTTCTAACAGATTTAGATTTCCTATCCATTATTTCCAATAGGTTTTTGCATGTATTATTAACAGAAAAAGGGGTAGGTTGGCTGGCCAAAAAACATGTTCATCCCCCTTTTATATAGATAAATGTTTTATGTATAAGCAGTCCTGAGTCAGCAAGTTTGATAATACAGTAGCATCCTTCTCTTATATTTTTATATTCTGCTCTGTTATTTCAAATTTTCATATATCCTTTTAAATTCTGTTGTCTGGTTATCTTACAATTACAATTTTGTTTTTCAGTTTTAATCATGTTAATTCATCTCTCTCTGTAGAGAAGTTTTGATATTATATATATATATATATATATATATATATATATATATATATCAGCTAAATAATTATCTTCCTAAATTTTTCTCCTATCATCTATCAATGCGCAAATATTTTTGTTTTACAGTTTGGTGTATCTCATCAATTTTGTACAAAAGTATTGGGTTAAAATTTCAATTAGAAGAAACTGAATTAATCGCTTCAAGTGTGTGAATTCAAATTATTATTTTTTATTAATTTCAAAATAAATCCAATAATTAAACAGTACATTTAATTATTTGAACAAACATATATTAAAAAGATAAATAAATTTTGGAATTTTGCATTGTGTTAAATTTTACAAAAGATATTTTACAAACGTGTATTTTCTAGAAAGTAAGGCTTAAATCTAAATTTAATGAAATGTCCAGAAAGTAATTTTTTTTGTATAAAGAATGCAAAAAGTGAGAAAGAACAAATATAATTTTTTTGTAATAAGTAGTTCTTAAAACTAAGTTCGAGGTCACTGAACTAAAAAAAATTTTCTTCAAAGAATATTTTCATTCTATAAGATGAGAAAAAAATTAATCAAAAAAACCCTTCAAAAAGGAAAATAAATGAAAATCAAAGGAGTTTTAAAAAGTAATTAAGTGTAAAAATACTTTAGTGCGATTAAAGATATATAAATGCATTTTATCAACAAATTAAACTGAAAGGTTGTTTTTGACGCTTTTAAGAATCTTATGCTTTTGTACTGAAAGGTCATTAAGAAAACTATTTAGTATTCAGAAATTACACGCTTTCTCTAATATTTGCTTTTGAGTTCTATATAAATTGTGGTGCTCATTGGATAAACGTGAAAATTCAAATCTAAAAAGAATTGATCATTTAAGGCAGTGGACCTTAAGGGGCCTTGGACCGGTTCCGGTCCAAGAGTCAAATAGCACTGGGTCGCATAAGGAACATTAATTTTTTTTTTCATTTTACTTACTGTGGTGTGTTTCTCTCAGGAATGCGCGACTTTTTATGAAATTCTCTTCATTGCCCATGTTAAATCTCTTTATGCTCATTTTATGCGATTGTATTTCATACTGAAAGCTCATTTAAATAGAATAAAATTAAGTTGTTAAATCAAATAATTTAAAATATAAACAATCAACGTCTCCCGCCCCCTCAACGGGCGTGGTAAAATTATCAAATGTTGACCGGTCCACGGCAGCAAAACGTTGGAGATCACTGATTTAAGGTATAGGACTACTTGCGACAATTTTTTCTTAAGAAAAAAGATATAGGGATTTTTTGCTGTTTTTAGATTTGCTTATAGTACTTTAAGAAAAATATGCTAACATTAAGCATAGAAAATGAAATTATTATCACTAAAATGGGAAAAAATGGGTAAATATTGACCAAACTAACATAAACGCCGCCCATGCTGAAACGTAAGTTTATGAACAGATTTTCAATTCTGATGTGTTGCTATGTTATTCATTTTTAAATGAATTTCAGGATAAGACATACTTTATTTTTTACAAAAAATAGAACACTTTATTTTTTGTTATTACATGAAATTAATAAAAACTGTGATTATATATATTCATATAAGGGGCTGTAGTTTTTATAATTAAAAAAATGATTGTGAAATCCAAG
>BMAO01029503.1:0-18976 GCA_019973975.1 Trichonephila clavata | reverse complement strand
TAATCAGGTTAATTTCAAGCAAGTTAAAATATTACAATATGGGTTAACCAGAAATCGTAACAAATTCTTCCTTTTAAATTCATTGTATAGAGCAAATACTTCTACATTATATGCATTTGAATAAGTTTAAATTATTTAGTTATTTAATGAGAAATTAAAACAATTAGATTTTTGTATAGAAAAAAGTGAACCAGACGCTTATCTTTCAGAGCTCATAATGAATTTAAAAATATAGCGAAATAAATAAAACACTCACTGAGGAACTTTTCAATACATGTACTGAGAATAATAAAAAAACTTCTTGAAGTCAATTTTGGAAAACTGATTAAAACTGTTAAGCCAAGTTTAAGACTTTTATTTACATTGTCGGTGCAGTTTTAAGTACCCATATAGGGGTTGCATGTTTTTACCGTCATATTCACCGCTAACTGAACCACACAGATTATGAAACCTGGAGTTAAGAAACCGAGGTCAAGGGTAGGCAAATCGCTGGTTAAAAATTCGCTTTATATATGCATGCACAACGCTGATTACAATCAAACTATACATTATTAATATCAATTAACTAAGACCAGGTTATTAATAATTATAAGAACTAAATTAACGAAAGCTACTATCCCTTTTTACAAACTCATTTACTTTTCTTCATAATGTAAACATAGGGATTTATAGAATTTGAACTTATATTTCGTACTCAGTAATTTAAACGTGCATAATAATACATTTTAATGCATTTTGCAATGATGTGATTAGCTCAGCTTATACTGCTAGTAGTTAATTGCCTTTGTGCTATATGAATATGCAAATGAGATTAAGTTCTAGTAGCAAAGATGTAATTGAGCTTTTAATTGAAAATCACAAAATGTTTATAAATTTCTGAACACTTTATGGCTATATTATGCAGCAAAGAGGGAATATCTTTTTTAAGAAGAAAGAAGCATGCCACGTAATATTGCGATTCTTTCAAATGTATATACATATTTATATTAATTGTAATTTTTTAATAAAAAGTAACTAAAACAACATTTTTTTTAGTTGACCTAAGTAAGAATTGATTTAAAATATTTTTTAGCGCGTTTTTCACGTAGTGAAACAAAAACGTTATTAGGTCGCAAATTTCGTCTTCGTTCCATATTTTGTCGTACCTTTTTCTCTGCCAATAAGCAACCCATTGACCTCGGGTTTTCGGCATTTGGTCGCACTTGTGCCCTAGATGAGCCGAATCATATTTAAATTTTCCCATAGTTTTCCCGAATTTCCTACAAATTTTCCTGAATTTCGCTAGTTTATAACAAATTTTCTCAAATTTTACCTAGTAAATTTATTGTTTGCAAAAGTTTTTTTAAAAAAAAATCTACCTGCATTTTGGAGGAAATTCTTCACAAAAAAAGTTCAGAAACATTTAGAGGAGTGGTACAGTAACTACTTTCTGTTAGTAAAAATTCATTAGTTCATTATTGTAAAATACAACATGTGAAAAACGCGCTAAAATTACTTGGCCATGCCCTCGATTGATATCTTGTTTTATATGTCTTGTTATCAGTGGCGCACACAAGGGAAGTGTCCTGGGGGTCCGGACACCCCCCAAAGCCCTTGAGGTTTGTTTTTCGATTGATGATAATCCTTTATATACATAATGTAAAATTTAATTAAGTACTTGTAATTGACACTTCACTTTATTAATTAATGCTAATTATTAATTCAATAATTTTTTACTGTTTTTTGTTAACAAAATCGACAAAATCGGAAGAATCATTTGGTGTTGTCTTGAGGCATGATACGAGTAGGGGGACCTTTCAACCATGGACTCCCACCTTGAAAAATTTTTGTGTGCGCTACTGCTTGTTATTGAAAAGGTGGCACAGCCACACCGACACCACGCCGGATAGGGTTTTAAATACCCAAAAATATTGATGATCAAAAAGCCAACGTTAAACTACAGAAAATTTTCCTCTTTAGCGCTTCAACAATCACTTTCGCTCAAAACCACATAATTGTAATTGAAAGGAATTACAGTTGATAACTATATATATGTCCTGGAATTCTAATGGGTCTTTTGCAAGTGCAATGTGCATCTATAGAATAAATTGTTTTTTAACAATCCCATTAGAAAGCAGCTGCAGGGCTATTGAAGATATACTATAATTTGGATTTTTATCTTGTAGAAAATGTAGGTAATATGGATTGCTATAGTATTTTGTATTTTACGTAGAAGTGGCTTCAAATGTCATTTAAAATAAATTTAATACTTTTGTACATGTAACAAGTATAATCTAATTTATTTTTATCGACAAATTTCACTAAAATTAAATCCCCACTTTTGTAGATTTTACCAAACTATTTTTAAGAGAGAAAATGCACTTTCTCATCAGCACAGCCATGGGGAAAACATTAACAACCAACACATAAATTTAAAAAACTATTAATCATTTTCAACAAATTCAACACACAAAAGCTTATTTAAATACATATTCTCCTTAGAATTTTAATGAATTACAAACAAACAAAGCTGCAATTTTAAGCACTTAGTTTAACGAGTTCTTTAAAAAGTCCGCTTAGAGAGAAAATTGATTTCAGCCATTTTTTAAAAAGCAGCTTAAGGTAGATACGTTAACACGAAATAACAAGTTGTCTCTATCATGGAGAAGCTATTCGCTCAGTTGTTTCCGTATTTCGTAGTCAGAAAAACTGATGTGAAAAGATAAATACAGCTTTTCCAGTAAAGCTACTTCTTTTTTTTCCGAAAAAAGAACGGTAACTTTTGTTACTCTCATGAACGTAAACTCCGGGAAATTCACCAGCTGGAATTCACAATTTGAACCGGAAAATATAGATTTCTTGCCATTTTTCGAGTTTCCTTTTTAACTTTTCTGTAAATTACTTCGGGCGCAAACTTTGGTGTGGGTATTTTTTTTCTCAAATTGCCAACGATAAACAACTGGCTTAGGTTGATTCTTTGACGTAGGTAAGTCTGAAGATGAAAAAAAAATACATAACCAGTAAATTCCAATACAAGCCAGGCTACATAAAGCAGAGGGAAGCACAAAAAATAGAACATAAATCGATCGGACAACGACATAGTTTTATTCGATTTAGACTTGCCGAAAATGAACTTAACCAACTTTTATAGATTACTTGAGCTTAGAAACAGATTGTTGTCTATCGAATCTGTAAATCATTGCAGAAATAATACGAAAATAATAAAAAAAAAAGAATACATAGAGGAAATGGCAAAGACTGAGATACAATCATGAAGAATAGATTTCTTTGTTGGTTTTTCAGGTTATGATTTTATTCTATTTCCCTCCTCCTCCCCCAGAGTTCAAATAGTATTTTCGTTTTGCGTTTATATATTTATACTTTAATGTTTACATTTTCTGTGTTTGGTTGTGTGTATAAAATGATTTCATTTCTTTTTTCTTTTAGAAGTAATAATCGTTCGAGATAAATAAATGTGACAAACTTATAGCGACAGTTTTAAATACAATAGAGAAAAATGTTAAAGTACCTCTTGCCAATTTTCTTATGGTTTGAACTTTGCTGAGAAATGGATTACACGGAAAAAGCATTAGTTTTATAAATAAACTGTATAATGCATTTCTATCAGACATTTTTTATAGGATTTGAGCAGCAGTTCGCATGCTTCAGTAAATGTTAGTTTATTTGTATTGCACATGCATGATTCAAAGTATAATTAACATCTAACACTATATTCAATTAATTCTTTTAAATATAATGCAATTTAACCTCCCCATAATGGAATGAAACGTTATTATTCCCTATAACAATTTCCTTAAAATCAAAAAGGAAATTTATTTGTAGTACATGAATGATTTCTAATTGATGATAAATTTTATCATAATGCTTCTGTATAACAGAATCAAATAAAGATGTGAAAAATAAGATATACAGGGTAGTTATAATTAAAGTCACACTTTCAAAATGCAATAAAAAAAGAACTACTAGTCGGAATGACTTAAATTTGAAAATCATTTGAACATGTCTTGCACAAGTCAAGTGATAATTAACAGGCATGTTTCATTTTTGCTTTTTATGCGGTTTTTGGTTCAAGGAGAGTTAAAACCAATTTTTTCCCATTGATTGTATGACCTGGCCATGGTGGATGGGTTTTTCACTAACAGTGAACAAATGATAATTTTTTCTGTCGGAAACAATCATGCACACGAACAGCACAGTTTGTTTAACGTACAACTCATGCCAAGGCCGTCGCAATTCGTCATGCCACTTTCAGTGCCATATATTGGTATACTTGGGAACTCTTTTCTGGTATGCCGTGTCATTTTCTCCTTCTTTAAGTATATTTAGTTCAAATCTGATGCCATTCTGACGTGACTCTTTTTTAGCAACATTTTGAAATTAATACTTTAATTATAATCATCCTGTAAATTATATATATAAACATTTTTTTCTTTTTGATTTTTTTTTGTTCAGTCATTCATATTTAGTTATATTCAGACAAATAACAAGTGCGATTATTCACCTTATATCGGGCCAATTATCTTCCAGTGGCGTAACGTACACCCCTGTATCGTGGGTAGGTCAGGGTTAGAGGGAGGGGGGGGGGGCAAAGCCTGACTGCCACCCTTTGTAAAATCCAACTTGAAGGCCCAAAACGTGACTTTTCAGGGAGGCCCAAGTGTTTCCCGTTACGCCACTGCATTTCTTATTTATTTTTTAATTTCAAATAGGATTTACTCATTCGAAATAGGCTATGAGTGTAATAGTATTGTACAACTACATTTAATGATTGTTTATATTTAAAAAAGGACAATTTGTCAGGGGACAATTCCACGTTTTTCTACTAACAAATCCTTTTGGGGGGAAAATGGTCTTTAAAATTTCATTTATTGAAAACCTTTCTGCGAGGAAGAAGATGTGAGAATGCAAATTTAGTCTTGTATATAAAGATTAAGATTTCGAGTTAGATATTAGTTGATATTAAGTTATAGAGCGATTAGAGAGAAGTTAGACTGCTACGGCTAGCAGGAATAGATTAAATGTAATGTGAACGTGAATACTTAGTAGTTGAATAGTATAATATCAAAATTGACAATTCGTTAAATAAAAATTAAATTAGATAAAGCAGCTAAGAGAATTAGAAAGTATTGATTGCACGTAAGTATAATCTGTTTTAATTATTAGTCTTCTCGTATCTCGTCGACCTCGCTATTGTAATTCATATTCAGAATTTGGATGTATCTCTAGACTTGGTTAATAAGTTTTGGGTTGGTGGTTGATACTGACAATAAATTGAAAATATTTTGGAATAAGACCAGTCTTCCTGCCGACCGACCTACACTGAGGGAAGAAAGAGTGCTTCCTTACAAGTTTTGCCATTAGTTAAATACATAAATGGTTATTATACTGGGAAAATGCAATTATTTTATTTCTGGAATAATAAAGTTTCTAAAATATATAAATACTACCAAATACTCTTAATTTTAAATATCTTTTAGATCATTTTCGACTATAATTATTATCATAGCCTGTTTTACAGTAAAATTGTTTCCAATAAAAGCTTTTTCTTAACATATTTTTCCAAAATCATAAAACAGTTTAGAAAATTATGAAAGAACAGAAAAATACACAACAATTTCCCGTCATGTATAAGCAAAAAGGACTCATTTCCATAAAATATCAACGAATAAGTTTCCAAATTATTCGATCAACAAGTAAATGGGGTTATAAACATGAAATATGCTGAAAACTTTTAAAATACTATAGATCACTTAAACACACTATAATGCTTTTGTAAAATAATACAAAATTACTTTTTCTAAAATGTGTCTTTTTTTACGTAGTCAAAATTTTTTTCGAAGATACCATTTCACTGAGATAGACCATTCGAAAGTTCTCTCGTTCGATAAATAAAAAAATACATTTTTACGTTCGTGTTGTTAAGAATATTCTTACATTCACGAGGATACTCCTGTATAATGATGATATCTACTAAACTCAAACATTTGTAAATGATGCTTTGTCCAAACATATGTAACTTTGAGAATGTCGAAAAGAACACCCATTATAAGTTTTTTTACGTCATATTTCTACGAAGAAAACTTCCTATTAAAAGATACAGAATTCTTTCGAAATTTTTTTGGTAGCAAAACTTTTAGAAGAGCCTATTCACGTAGTCATATAAGTTTCAAATGATATTGCAAGAACGTTTCTAGCATATAATCCAGATTTTTGGGAGAATCTTATATTTTTAGGGAGTCTTCTAGAAGGAAGTATTTCCAGGCATCATTCGTATATATGAAGGGATATAGAATAATACATGAACATCAAAAAGATCCTTTTTTTCGTCTTACTTTTTCTTAGTTACAAGACTTTTACCAGCATCAACAATTGATGCAATTTTTTTTTTTGTATACACAGGGTGATTATAATTAAAGTTCCAATTACCAAATGCTGTAAAACAGAACTATTTGCTTAGAATTATTTTAAATTTGAACTGAATGTTCTTGAAGAAGGTTGAAATTGTATGGTATAAGAAAAAAAATCATTGGCATTTCCCTTATTGCTTTTTATGTAATTTTTGGTGCAAAGACAATTAAAAATCGATTTCCCCATCCAATGTTGCCAGGGACGTCTTAAGGCATGGGCCCACTGGGCCCAGGGCCTTGGCCACAATGTGGGCCTCGTCTTGTTCTCGAATTGGCCTTAATTAGATTATGATTCGAATAATTTCAACGGTTAAACGTTTTTTTCGGTTGTATTCTTCAAAAAACATGGAATTTAGGAAGATATGTCAACTGGCTACATATGATGACCGTCGTTTATGTATTGGGCTCTATATATATAGGACTACCATTATTATTCATTGAGTCAAAAGGCGGCAGTCGGTCGAGCTGGTTTGTGCACATATAAGTCAAACACATTTGCTTGGTTCGGGTTATTGTTTCTACCAGTATTTGACAACGTATGCTGTGTGCTGTCTACTTCATAGTCATAGGTAGTGTCATAGGTGGGGTCTACATTAGTGTAGGGCCCAGGGCCTTCTTTTGCGTAGAGGCCCAGGGCCTCAAGAAGTCTTAAGATGTCCCTGAATATGGCATGACCTTTTCGTGGTGGATGAGCCTTTCACTATCACTGTGGCTACTGTTGAATGACATGGAAGTCATTTTTTTTTCTCTCAAAAACCGAAACAATCATACACATTGAACAGTACAGTTGGTTTGACGTGCAACTGATGCCAAAGTAGTCGTAATTCTATTCAAAATACCACTTGTAATCTCATTCACTCTCATTGTACCTCTTACAGCGCCCTCTATTGACGCTCCTTGGATCTTTTTTTCACATGCTATACCATTCCCCCATCCTTTTCCTGAATGTTCATTTAAAGTTAGAAGTCATTCTGATGAGTTTTTCTTTTCTTTTACAGCATTTTGAAAGTGGAATTTATAATCATTGTATACATATAAGTGACCAAATTAACAATATTAAGAAATTTTATCTTAAAGTATAAACATGATAGTTTCTTGAAAAACGTTTACTTATAAGGTTAATTATCACAAATATGAATGTAAATTCTATGAAAGACCTAGTACTAAGTATTAAACATGCACGCGTAAAATATAAACGTTATATTGAAAAGCAATGTACTACACATGTAAAAACAAATTCTATAGGAAAATCACGATAAAATATATTCTTATAATCATAGACTGTAATTCTTCTAAAAGATTCAATAAAAATTATCATAGTTACACTGTTAATTACCAAAAATAAGACTATCTTCTATCTATCAAAAATAAGAGCTAAATTCATGTAACTACATTGTCACAGGATGACAACACTTTGCTAGACAATCAGTTCATACATTCATGTGACGTCACACGATAAATACAACCACGTGTTCCCAGCTAATCAGTTCATGAGCTGCTCTGTTGCCATACAATGTTTGCTTTTCTGGAAACTTTCTTTTAAAAGTACACATTTGTCAATAATAATAATGTACATAGATTAACAATATACTCTCGATTTAAAAGTACGCGTATAGTATATATAAATTTTTCAGCTCTGAAACTTTTTTTGAAAAATCTTAATACTTGAACATGTTTGACAAAGTATCAAATTTGTGAAGCGAATGTTAAATCTGCCTAAATCAGCGGTTCGCAAACTGTTAGGTGTGTCCTCCTAGGGGGGCGTGATAACTTCACAAGGGGGCGCGAGCATATTGAGAAGTCTAAAACAAAAGATTTAAAAAAAGTATTAATTTACTGAAAGCAAACAAAATATACATTTTGACAAAATAAATATAAAATAACATTTACACTGATCTATTACACACTTTTAAATGTATCAGTACTGCACAAGTATTTTATAATTAAATTATAAAACTAAGTTAAGAACAAATTTAATAATTACGAGTGATTCAATAGGCTTGTCAGACATAAAATTATATACAAAAATTAACACTTATCTTGATTACAAGTTACGCGATTCGCTCCCCAATGCCTCAGTTTTCCTCTAAGCGCGTGTATGTTATGTATTGGGAGAGGGGTGGGGGGTGAGCAGGAATAATGTAGAACGTAGAATGTTCAATGGGGCACATGATCTCATAAGAGGTCTTTATCCCCAATCTTCACGAATTGGTTGTTGACTTTACTGATTAATTTGCCATGTTAGATTTGAGATAATAAAAATTGACGAAAAAAATTTGAAAAATAAAATAAAGAGATAAAACAAATAGGAATGCAATCTTGAGAAAAATTTAAATTGCTGGAGCCTTTGGTTTGTTTGCTTTGTGTTGTGCATGAGGTGTGAAAAATATATAGAGGTAGAAATGGTAGTCTATGCCAGCCTCTGAAACCAGAGGTTTGAGGTCAGCTGACTAAATCATGGAGGTGCGGCAGCTAGCTCGGCAGCCGGGGGAGACCTGGCACCTCGCTTAGTCGCCGGCCAACTGAAGGTCGCCGAGAGAAGACGGGTTTAAATGTGTCTTTGGATGACAGACGCTCGTCCAATCAGGCAGTACCAGGAATAAATCAGGAAATCCTCTGATATAAGTAAACCATTCGCAAATACTATCAAGGTCATTTGATTGCATTTTAAAGCCTTCAGAATATTTTTATGGATAACAGTGCACAGAAAAGAACGCACTTTCAAAAGACGTATATATACGTCCGGGGAATTTAACGTGCCGGTTGAGCGAGACGTATATATACGCTGGTAGCACTTAAGAGTTTACAGTTGTATTGTAGCTTTAGTGTCAAAATATAGTGTTATTGAATTCAACACATTGTTATTTGTATGGGGGGGGCGTGATGAAAATTATGATTGAATATTGGGTCACAAATTATTGAAAGTTTGAGAAACGCTGATCTAAATTTTACAAGTAGAACACCAAATATAATCCAGTTTGTTTTGAATTCATCGAAGAACGAACACATGTTTGTACTTATCATGTGACCATCACGAACTGTTGGCGCCAGTTGGCGAGAATTCCTTTATATAGACTTAGCTCCGAGCCAACTATTTCAACGTTTTTGTAATCAGTTCGAAAAGTATAGCAATCCCATGTGGTTGGAATCCGTTTTGCTTATTAAAAATTTATTAAATTAACAGTCCGCTTAATTACTTTAGTCAACATGATACAGCCCATTCTTATAAAAGAAAATTTAATACACAGAAACACATATTAGATCCCTGCTAAATTTATTCTATTCAATCCATAGAAAGTATTTTATACTTTTAAGGAAAATTCGAATCAAACAAAAGCGAACCGACGCAATATAATGAAATTATATTCCCAGAGTCTTTAAACACAAATATTAATTCGAATTGTTACCAATCATTCACAATCGCAAATACAAACATCAAGTCTTATGAAACATATGACAAATTTAGACCTTTTCTCCTCAGTCAATATCAATCATTGTCGTAACCAAAGTGTGTCTTCATGCAGATACACTGACAAACTGTGATGAACCAATCTGCTTTATCATCTCCCTACCAGGGTTGATGAAGATATGAAACACACGTGCACACCCCTTCGCATTATAATGCCAGAATCGTTTGGACGTTAGGGAGGGAAGCCAAGCGAAGAATAGAACATACATATCTCATTCGTTTGGCTTGACTCCTGCAGTCCGGGTTAATTATACAACCGGTACACCATCGTCGTGGTAGGTGTATACGCGTCCGGCAAGGCGAGAAATTTTGATGGGGAAGAGGGGATGTCTTGACTTGCAAACTTCGATGCTGTTAAGTAAGAGGGGGTGCAAGAATTTTAAACAGCTTGTGGAGAGAATGCCTTAATTTTCTTGGAAGAGAGAGAGATGGATGTAATGCCTGGCATGCATCAAAGAGTTTGGGTCGTTTTGATAAATGTAATATTCTTTTGAAAGGTCAGGTGGAAAATTTATAAGAGTTGTGTTGATGGAAGTGCTTTATTTGGGATTGAAAGTCTTTTGCTTTGGTAGAGCAATGTAAGCTTTGCAGTTAGGCTTGGTAAAATTCATTGTGTTTCGAGGCAGCAATAATAATTATTATTAAAGTATACCCTATTAGATTGGTGATTCTTAAACTGTGGGGTGTGCCCCCTTAGGGGAGCAGGACAATCCTACGGTGGGGGCAAGAGCACATCGAAAATTGGAAAATAAAAGATTATTCTTTTTTTAAAAAATTAATTTCCTGGAGGGAAGCAAGAAAAAAAATATTTTGACACAATAAAAAATAAAATACACGTTGCATGTTTATTGTGTAATCTGTTCTAATTTAAAGTAACTTACTTAAATATCTATTACATAAAAAAGTAACTTACTTAAATATCTATTACATAAAAAGTAACTTTTAAAAATAACTTACATAAAATATATATTATCAAAATTAATTTACTTAAAATATCTATAACTTAAAAGTAACTTACTTAACATGTCTATTACTTAAAAAGTAATTTAATTTAAAAAATATCTATTACTTAAAAAAGTAACTTACTTAAAATATCTATTACTTAAAAGTAACTTAAAATATTTATTACTTAAAGTAACATACACAAAATTTAACACTTATCCTGATAATTTGTACGGCTTATAACTAAGGTCGTAATGCAGCTTTAGCGGCAAAAGTACATTATTATATTATTGCATTCAACTCATTCTTATTGTTTGGGTGGAGGAAGGAGAATTATGATTTAAAATTGGGTCGCAAATACTGAAAGTTTGAGAGAACCTGAATTAGATAAATTAATTAAGCTATGATATTAAGTTAGATAAATTAATTAAGCTATTTCCATTTCTTTTTAAGGTATCCGAACACGTTCAGAGTACTTTTTGACAAAATAGCATACTAAAACATTATAAATGCTCTTTTAGGACTCAACACGAATAAATATTACTATTTAACTATCAATGTTTAAAATAAATTACCTGAATTTTACAAAAATCACAATTATAAGTGAAATTTTAGCAATATTTTTGGAAAACTTCAAAGCAGTTAGAGAAAAAAGTAATAAACATATATTAGTAAAAGTATTACTAAAACAAATTAGATGCATTTATCTAGAAAATGTACTAAAATTTTACTTTTTTATTAAAATTTGAAAATTTTAGAACTTATTGAATAAACATTATAAGAAATGTTACACTTTTTATGAGACCTTTATTTAAAAAACAAGACATAACTCAAAAAGTATTCATACAATAAGAAATATTTTAGTACATTCTCTAGAAAATAACAAATATCAGGTTCAAAAAGTTTCATAGAAATACATTCGTAATATTTTGAATTATCAGACTCGCCATGATAGATTTTGAACCATTTAAATACCCACTTCTGGTAGATCAAAAACCCACTTCCGGTTTTTCTAAATTTATAAAATTGATTGCAACGTGGCCTCTAGGTAGTGTAGAAACAAAACAAAGTATGTTTCGTAAAGTCAGAAAATAGCTTTATTCAATAAAATAAAAAACTAAAATATCTGCCTTGACTGAATTTGGTCATTTTCAACCGTGTTCGGATACCTTAAATATTCCAAATATAATGTCAATTTCATTAAATGTGTAAAACTAATAATAGAAATAAACATGCATATTCACACAAATGAAAGCAATATGTGATACACTTAAAGCTAATTAGTGGGGAATATTAAAGAATATAACGACAGTTTATTTATATCATTTAATTTTATGCGATTTTTTTAGACTTGGCAGTCGTGGTCGCCGTAGCCTATCGGTCATGTTCAAGAGCTCGTGGCAGGCGTGTCATGAGTTTGAGCCCTAGTGCCACAGGAGACCCTTAGTGTCGAGGGAGGGACAAATGAATGCTAAATAGGTCGGGTTTCTGAATTTTCTCCCGCTGGCGGGGTGTGGTAACTTGGAAGAGGAAGCCAGCTCATATGTGTCGTCTTCGCCAGTTGACTGAGATTCAAAATCAGGAGGTCCATCTCTAATAGCCTTCGTGTTTCTTTAAAGTGCGACGGTAAAAAGCACTAGCTCACTTACTAGTTGTACCAGTGACTCATTTTAACACCTTAAGAGCCCCTGGCGTGTTTACACGTCCTGCTGAGATGGTATCTTTAGCTCCCCGGACGTGTATACTCGTCCTTTCAAAGGAGAACCTTTTGTATTGTGCTGCTCTATTTAAAACTAGTCCCACGGCTTTGGACAATATTTTGTTTTTTTATTTCCGTTTCTTTTTTCGTTTGAGTGTGCTCTTTTCTATAATTTATTTGCTCTCATTTTCGCTTACCGTGTGTAACAGGAGCTTTTTAATTATTTTGTACGAATAAATGTGACAACTGGGCATCTTTGTATGCTATCAATGAACCTAATGAGATGCTGGAATGAGATCCTAATGAGATATCGCCCAACAGATAAGTAATATATATTTTTTTATTTTGTAATTCTAGACACTAAATTTTGTGTGTTTTATTATTTTATCTTTTTCTTTTTTTTTAAAGTGAAAGTAAACAACTTTTAGGTTGAAAAACGCGCTTCTTCCCCCCCCCCTCCTCCAATAAAACACGAACAATAAGCGCCCGTGCTAAAAACAGAGACACTGAGGGGTGGATTTCTTATCTTTTTTTCCATCGGCAGTTAAGGGGTTAACTCTAAATATGTACTTCATAAACAAAACTATTTTTATTATAAGTTCATTTTTTGCAACTAAAACAAATGTAAAGCTTTCTATTTTTTTTTTTTTTAAAAATTGAGCTTCATTAAGTTTTTTACGATGCTAAAATGAATTTATCTATACATAAGGTACAATTAGTAAAAATGGGTGGTAAAAAGTTGAATTTAACTGAAGAGGAACGCCAAGAACGAATTGCCTAGGGTATTCTCCTCTTCCTTCCAGGGCTTTCTCGAAAATTTTACTTACTTTATAGATCGTGATGTTATAGATTTCTCCAGTAATTTCCAGAATCATGCATATAGTAGCCAAGTCGCCCAAAATAATGCCCATTTGTCTGTATCGACAATACCTCGCCAAGTTTCCATTGATAAGCCGTTATAATATAAGGGAAGGCGTTGCTTGCGAATATTAAAATTTTCATCATAAAAAAATGAAACAGAAAGTAAAATTAACGTACTAAACATCCAGATATAAATTATTTACGTTATTTTAAGATGAAACATTAATTACAACAGAAAATAAAACATAGTATACATATGTGTTTAATTCGTACAATGGGGTTTGGTCCACCGTTAAAAAGAAAGGGGGTTACCCACCCTCTTAGTAAAATTTAAAAAAATATAACCTTGGCAAATTAATGTAATTTATAGAGGCATTATCTGTTTTTACAAGCGCATGTATTTCTGTTAAACTGAACTTTTAAATTTCATAGCTGTAATGCGTAATAACTCTCTGTAATAAGGCATTTCTCTAAAATCTTAAATTATAAGATGTAAAATTAGAAAAAATTTCAAAATATTTTGCAATTATACATAAAATTTCCTGCTAAAAAATAAATGTAAAATGGGTTTTTTTTTAGTCTAAAAAATTAATGTAAACTAAATTTCTTCATTTTTATAGGGAAAAAATCATTAAGAAAATAAAAATATGATTTAAATTTTTCTCCATACCGATGGAATACTTTGGTTCATTTATCATTTTTCAATATTTAATTTTTGCCCAAAGAAATCTTAAATTACACTTGAACTAATATTTGTTTTCAATAAATCATCCTCCACGGGCATTTTTCTCTAAGGATTATAAATTAAAAACATCCCTTTCAAATTTATCTTCAACACTTATCAATATCCTTTAATTTGAAGAGAAATACTTTTGATAAGACTTTAAGAAACGTAATCAATGATATTAATTAAGGAAATAATTAATATTTGTAAGGGATATGTTTTTCTTCATTAATAATAATAAAAAAACCCAATTTTCTTCCTTTTAAAGAACAGGTCTTTATATTTTTTTATCGATTTGTTTCCAATATATGCAGGCATTGTTCAAAATTATTAAAAGAATTCACGATGTTGGAGAAATTGAAATCAATACCTCCAAAAGTTAAGATTCCACTCAAGATAAAAACTTGTTAGTCGCAAGGTTCAATTATTTTTCCGATTACTTTTAAAATAAATGAAAGTTTTCTTAAAAGGTAAACAGATTTTATTACATTGTATTATTTTAAATAAAACAACCAAAACTATAATAAATTAATATAATAAAAATCCTTATATATAAATAAGTATTTTTAATATATTTACAAAAATAGACTGATATGTAAATAAGAACTTTTGACTTATAAATAATAATAGACTGATATATAAATAAGAACTTTTAGTTTATAAATAACAATAGACTTATATAAATAAGAACTTTTAGTTTATAAATAACAATAGACTTATATAAATAAGAACTTTTAGTTTATAAATAACAATAGACTTATATAAATAAGAACTTTTAGTTTATAAATAACAATAGACTTATTATAAATAACAAAGACTATATAAATAAGAACTTTTAGTTTATAAATAACAATAGACTTATATAAATAAGAATTTTTAACACAAAAATAAGAGCTTGTAATTTATAAATAGCAGTAGGCTTATATAAATAGAATTTTTAATATATTTACAAAAATAGACAACAATATAAATAAATAAGACCTTTTAACTTATATGTAATAATAGACAGATATATAAATAATAACTTTTAACTTTTAAATAACAATAGACTTATATAAATACGAATTTTTAATATATAAATAACAATAAATATATAGAAATAAGAATTTTTAATATGATACATATATAAATAAGAGTTTTTAGTATATACTTATATAAATAAGATTTTTTTTAATTTAGACATATATAAATAAGAATTTTTTAATTTAGACATATTTAAATAATAATTTGAAACCCTTTATCTCCGATATTAAAGAATAATTCAATTTTCGCCGTGAAACTGAAAATGAAAACTTTTTGAAAATAATTAGAATTCTCAGATAATTTTAGTTAAAAATTTCTTGAAATATTCTAAAAAAATTGTTGACGTTAAAATCCCAAATAAAAATATCTACATTATTTTTTTTTACAAAGACAACCACGTTAACGAAAATAAAAGCAAAATTCATCTAAAATACTTAATAATATTTAAATTAACATTCTAAAACATTCAATCTAAAATTCATTATTCCACAATGATTATTTTTTGCAAAGGCTTCAAATTTATCTAACGATAAACAATGCAACTTAACTTAAAAAGCAGCTTAACTTTTCAAGTCAGGAAATCTCCGAAAAATGCAAAAGTTGGCATAATAACTTCAAAAAATAATTACTACCTCTTTTTCCTTACTCGAAAACCAAAAAAAATTTTAAAGAACCTAATAGAATTTCGAAAGAAAAACGATAAATATTGAGACGTTTCCAAGCTCAGAAACTTACCGAGATTTCCAAAAAGTCAAGACGAGTAGAAAATTTTCAAAAAAAGCGAAAGCAAATGTTGTCATCTTCTTTCAAAAAAGAAAGATGATGCATCTCATAAATTCCATTCTTTTTCCCCAAAGGAATATCTCCCTAGTGTAAACCTAGGATTGCGAGGTACTAGTTCGTTGCGGGTTTTCATCAAGATAATTTAACTTTAGAAATAAAAAACAACGTTAAAGGTAGATGAGAATTCTAACATAATGAATTGAGCATTTCTTTTGATTAATTAGAAGTGCTGCCTCTACTCGTTGAAAGTGTCATCGAAAACTCAAAAGGAAAAAAAAATCCGAAGAAGTTAATAAATAAAATTTTTTTGCTTACTTTCATTTAATTTCTTTTAATAAATGAGGAAATAAAAATAAACTCGTACGTCACATGTTTTCTCTTACATGATTACAAGAATAAACCGAGGATTTTATTTTGTATATTTTTCCTATTATTAAAATTAATATCGTGCTTTAAAGACGTCAAATATAATGTTTACTTTCGGTGTAATTATTAATTCACAGAGCATGAATATTTAGCAGTTGCTTAATTAATATTCACTGTGATAAAGTAATAATTAAAATTTCTCCAATGGGGCGTTGTAATGGTACGGCACATAATACAGGTATTTAAAATAACATTGATGTATTCGAGGAATTTAAGTATCAAGACATTTTTGTTAAAAGATTAAAAGCCTGAGGTTAGAATAAAACCCTATAATCAGGGGTGTACACAAGAGTTGGTTTCTGGTTTTCAACCCCCTTCCTTCATACATCAAGAGATTTTTAATTTTTAGCGTAAAGATTACGCTTCAGTGCTTTTGTCAAAATGTTTAAATTCTCCTCCCACTAAAAGTGGATTGTATACACCAACCCCTATAATAATAGTTATATATATTGTAAAGTTAAACATATACAGTGGAGTACGTTTAACGCGAAAACGCTTAGCACGAAACATCGATTAAGGTATCCAACTGGTTGCGACAACTTTTTTTTTAAAAATGGAGATATGTGGATTTTTTGTTGTTTTTGATTTTTTTAGACCATTTTAAGAAAAATATGCTAAAATTAAGAAGAGAAAAATAAATTATTATAACTAAAATAAAAAAAATGGGTAAAAATTGACAAAACATAACATAAACCCGGTTCATTCTGTACCAAAGGTTTATGAACAAATTTTCAATTTTTCAATTCTGATGTGTTTCCATGTTATTCATTGTCGAAATGACCTTCAGACTAAGATATACTTTAATTTTTACAAACACTAGAGCACTTTATCTCAGTTACTATATGAAATTGCTTAAAAAATACAGTGATTACATTCACTGTACATTACTACTGTAAATTTTGTAATAAAAAAGTGATTGATAAATCTGAAGGTTAAAACACTTCTACTATTATACAGAACTTATACAAAAAATTTCAGTTAATTATTTTCAAAACCTTTTTAGCAATCGCTGACCCCGTTTGATTATTTTCAAACATTCACATTTCCAGTAAAATGTGTTTTAAAGTGTGACATCTTGCTTAAAGTAATGGCATCTGCTTTTACTAAAACACTCGTAGTTTTTGTTCTAGTGAACGAAAAATGATAAACTTGGTATTTTTATAAAGCTAATAAGATGGCCAATAGAATAAAATCATAAAAAAAATGTGTCAATTTTTGGAGAAATTCACTATTTTAGGGTAGTCGGATACCTTAACAAGAAAAAATACAACGACCCGACAAACTACCATATACTTTCACGCATTCTTTTTCTCTTAACATGATACTAAATATTGCTTAACACGAAAAGATTTCCCTTCTGGAATCGAACAAAATAGGGAAATAACCAGCCGGATTGTACTGTCCTATTGCATTACAAGAAGAATTCAATGCAGTAGATAATGATAATGTGTGTACAGCCCTATTTATGACAAAGACATTTTGGAGTTTGTTCAAAGCTCAAAAAATGTCATTGATGCAGGTTTCGACGACAAAAATGAGATGAATAATGCAGCTAGCTCCTGATTCCATGTCATCCGAAAAAGAGGAAGGTCCATGAAAAGTATGTGCAGTTACTTAGACACACATTCCAATGGCGAAATGGATAACAAAATGGATGATATCGAACAATTTAATGCCAAAAAAAAATCAATGCGAAGATAAGTATCAGATTATTTTTCTAAAAACTCAATAAATGTTTTGTTTTCAAAAATTTCAAAATTTTGTTCTAAATTACTTAAAATTTTTTTAATGTTTGTTTCAATTATTTTTATATTAAACCTATGCATATATACATATCTCTGTGTAAATAAAATAAACTTAATTTCGTTGATGTATGGGTTTTTTTTTTTTTTTTGCAGTATCCTTTAACACGAAAAAATACTTCAGTCATTTCAAGGTTCGTGTTAAGCAACTTTCGCTGTATTTAAAATGAGCCTTCGTATTCTGAAATATCTAATTCTGTGATAAAAATAAAATAAAATGCTATCTGTGTTTACTTGTAGAAATTTTGACAACACAACAAAAAATACTTAAAGATGAATTCTAGATTTCTTAAGTAAATAATTCTATAAAAATAATGATTTATTGGTGAAGATTATTGTACCATTTTTATTGAAATTATTTTCTTAATCTATGTCATGAGTTAAAAGATGAATTTAGAATAAATTTAAAATTTTAATAATAAAATAAGACGAACATGATAGTATTTTCATTATTAAAAATTCACACTGAAACAGAATAATAGAACATATAATTTTTAAAAAATCAAGAATAATACTTATGATACTCGAATTTTTTTTTCATTTTTTGGACATTGTTAATGATATTTATAATTCAAATATATATTTAAAATTATTTTCCATCATACTTCATTTGGAAGAAATATTATATACAGACACACACACATATTACAGATAAATTGCACCACACCCCTTAAAGTTTAAATTTACCTTGTAATTTATTCTCTACTATTTGCGTTACATTTTAACCCTTAAATACCACCGGCATACGAGCCCGGAGCCCTGGGCGCCCCCCCTAAGTGCTCAATGATAAATCGGCTCTGCTTCTTGCTCAACCGGTGTGTCATGTGCCCCGGACGTATA
>BMAO01029502.1:0-16849 GCA_019973975.1 Trichonephila clavata | reverse complement strand
AATACTTACTTGATTAAACATTCAGAGGAACATGAAAAGTTTAAACTTTAAGACTGATGATTGATTCTTTATAATTCAACCTGTTCACTTATTATTATCAACCTGTTAAATTATATTTATTATATTATAATTATTCTATAATCAAAATTATCGAACAATTTAAAATAGTAAGGACACATTGGTAGATAAATTTGGAAGGTCCAAAATCCTATTGAATCGAAACGACTATAACTACAAGATTATATAAAACTTGTGACGCTTAGGTTAAATAAAAAAATAGAGTTAACTTCATTTTTGATGAACACTAATGGCTCGCATTATTTTGTTACAAAAAATAAATAATTGTGTTTATTTATTATTTTCTTTTGTTTTTAATATGCAAATTATTATATGTTAAATAATAGTGTAATTGACTTTTTGATTTTATATTTTATTTATCTATATATAGAGATATAGTATACATACATATATATCAATTGAATTTAATTGTAGTTATAACCGAAAATTATCGTAATGTAACTACATATATTGAAATCGATTTAATAAATATACAAAAATTTTAGAATTAACTATTTTTAAATAGTTCCTTTAAAATTATTGCTTTATTTACTTGTATAATTATTTTCCTAATATATATTTATAAATCGAAAATTACATTTAAATGAATTATGATACAGATTCGCATTTAAATAGAATTAGTGGACTGTACGTTTTAAATCGAGAATAAAAAAAATTAATCTAATGAATTTAAGACCATGAAAGAATAGTCTAGAATAGATATTAAGAATAGAATTTCGATAGAATAAGAATTTTAACGTTAAGAATTTCACAAGAACATTGTTTCAACATGCCTAAATTTATTCCATGATTCGATTCCAATAAAACATATCGCGAATAATCAAAACAAACAAATCTGTTGTGAGATATTTTACAAGAATAAAACCACGTGACAAATAAAATAATTAAATACGTTGGAGCAGCTTCAGTTGATGAGCCAACATGAATGGTTTGTCTTAATTTAACAGATAAAATTATTAATTGAAATTTTGTTCAGAAATTTATTTTTTGTTATCCTTGTGATTGCATTTTTAAGAAAACTTTTTCAGTTAAATGATATTTATTTAGGTTAATTATTAATTAAGTGATTTTTGAGATTTAGCACAATTTAGGCGACTTTAATAACATTGAACATTCAAAGTACAAACGTATTAAATGTTTGAAATTTATTCAATTTGATATAAAATATATTAGAAAAAGCAATTCCAGTGAATAGTAATTTTAAAGAAAACTTTTTTTTTGTTTATATTGCTTATGTCGTATTCCATTCACTTAGATATGAAATATATTTAAAAATGCAAATTCTAATGAATTACAATTTAAAAATTTTTTTTATGTATGATTACTACAACAGTCGTATTTACATTTATAAGATAAATAAATTAATATAAATTCACGGAATTTTATTCCTAAATTCATAATTAGTTATTTTTTTATGCCTTGAGCGAGGGTTGAGTTTTACATTCAACCATCTGATATTCTTTTAGCCTTATCCAATTTAACTTGATTTACATAACTTTTAAGAATTAATTTTCATGATTTTCTTTCTTTTACAGATAGGTTTCTACATTAGTATCTGTTATACCTCACTATTTCTTTCAATCATCATTGCTGCTCCTACGACAATACTTCCAGATTCTACAAACACATATCCGTCATCGAATGAAAATGTCCCAGATAAAAAGTTAATCGTTCCTGAAACCAGCCCTTCAACTTTCACACATTCCTCTGTTCTGTCGACTTTTCCCATGACTTTTGACCCCACCAAGTCTATAGAAACCACGACGACTCCAAAATCAGCCCTGATTCCCAGTGGTAGGTTTCAGGCCACCCCAGGAACCCCAACAAAATCCAGAAAGAACAAAAACGATTTGTTCTTTTGCTGCTCTGACGATGCATCTGCAACAGACACCATCAGAAGAAGCAAAGAACGAGAAAGGAAACACGAAAAGCCCCAGTTCTAAAACGTGGAAAGATTCCAGAGTCGGATGAGCCTTTCGCTGAGCGGAGACCAGCTCTGTTACTACGTTTCTTCCTGATGGAACAGCAGTCTTGATATCGAAGTTCCAACTGCATCTGCACGTGAAACCGAAACAAATAAAATTTGATGCCGTTGATGAGGATACGAATTTAGAAGACACATTAGATTACAATCCTGGGTAATTTTAAACGATGGAAAAGCTTCGAAGTGACTTACAAACGTTTAGAAGCCATTCCGTCCGCAAGAGAACAAAATTTAGAAGAATTGACCGAAGAGGAACTGAATAGTAGTTCCTTTGTAACCTACAACGACGACATCGATCACCGAGATCATGAACTCCTCACGCCAACTGCTTTAACAATAAGTATTCCAGAAGAAAAAATAAGCTAGGAAAGCCATCTCCTCTCGTAGAAAGTACTGAATCACCACTCACTACCTCAGTAAATACAGAGCTTAGTACGAATGAAACAGTCACAACAGATAAAATTCAAACTAGCAGTATTGAAGAAACCACTCCAGCCATGGGTGACAGTCCATTCTTTATTATGACTGCAGGCGAGATGTCTTCACTCCAACAACAATACGAACCCGCCCATGCTTCTCCTCTAAGAGCAACAACAGCTCAAACGTTCGAGAAGCAAGATACTACTACGACTGTTATAACAACTACAGAGCAAACTACCGTAACTCAAACCCCACCGACAACTACAACACAAACTGCAACCGTCACCAGCTCTGATTCTAGTGTTCCACATACAGAGCCAACGACTACGACTACAAAATGCTTAAGCTTCAGGAATCAGCTGTCCTTGGTGTTATCAACTGAGGATAATATAGATAATTCTTTATTAAAAAGGCATATATTACCCACTCAAGATTGTAACAATTCTGATGAGGAAACGGTGAATACTTTTGCTAGACTTCAATCTATTGATACAACTGTAACAGAAGATTCTGTAACGACTCAATCAACAACTCTGCCAACCACAACACAAGCTCCAACAACGTCTCCTCGCACAGAAAGCAATTTAGTTCCTTACCTGTCTTCTCGATTGTCGAATAATCCTTCTAAGCCTGATGTTGTAGTTGTAACATCTTTACCTGTATTGATCGATCTTAAGAATTCCAGAAACAGGCCAGTAACAGATGTACCAACCTGGAAGGAAGTCACAGTCGGCGTTGTACGCGATCAACAAGGCCAGCCTCTGAAACCAAGATACAATAACTGGACTGCCCATCTTAGAGGATTGAAGAAAAAACCAGAAAACAAGTTTTGGAATGAATTGACAACTCCTGGGCCAGATTTCAAGAGTCACCAAAGATTACCTAATCAGCAAAACTTTCAACAATCACCAAGTCAGGTCAATCACGCATTCTGGACCGATTTACAACGTCAAAGACCACCTGTTGTGCAGAATTCGAGGGAGAAAAATATTAGGAATCCTCCACCTTATATCACGAATCCCCCACAAAACTTTCTGCATCGAACACGAACACCTTCCAAGTCTGGAGGAATCCGGGACATAATCCTAATAATAGGTGGCATGACAACACCAATCCCGATATGCTTTCAGTGCATGATATTAGAAGGACGAAAGCAATACGAAATCCTCATCACACGTTTGAACATCAAGAAGTAAGTTTAATATAAACACGAATCGAAATTAATAAATAAAAAAATGCAAAATTCATTGTGATCTTGAAATAAGTTTAATCCTAGATTAAGAAAATACAGTTTGAATAATTTTTTGAAGCTGTAATCAATTGAAAGACAATTTCCTTTAAATTCTATTTTTGCTATCGTGAAACATACACAACCCTCAAAGCACATTCATTGATTAAAATTATTATTTAAAGCACATTTTATATGAAATACCATTAGAAAAATATGAATCATGAGAGTACTTTTCCTGTTACACTACATTTTTTGTTCTGTAATTTAGAGTACTGCTTACGTGATGAATTCCTTCTTTGATCTATAAGAAATTTAATGTTAAATACTAATTTTCAAAATGAATTCTGTTTCAAGGATTACTTTTTTAAAGGCTGAAAAAATGGAACTAAAAAATTTCTAACATGAATGATAAAGTTTGGTATATATGTTTGAATTTTGCATTGGTTAATGTTTTTACTTCCACACGCATTTTTTAAATGTAAAATATATGTATGTAATTTGTATATCATGTGGAAACCAGACAATGATTGTAGCATTTAATAACTCTGATAATGATAATGAATAAGTGATATTCAATGCACACACATTCTTTCCCCCTTGAAAATCAATATAACAACTATATAACTCTCAAACACTAATCAAATACAGGTATAAAAATGTCAGTTATTCTACAATTTTTAAATTATTAAATGGGTAACCATTATATTGAATACTTTAAAAATAAATTTTTCTCACGGTCTTTTTTAAAAAAGAGGATTTCAACGAAGTTTTACTCAAATTGTATAATGTAAAGATGTCAATTTAAAAAAAAAATTCAAGCGGAAATGTTGTTCAAACAGCTAACTGTTCTTTCTGCAATTAAATTGATTTTATATTTTTAGGTTTTTCTGTTTTAGTTTTTCCACCACCTCTAATATCGTCTGTGGCGTATACAGTTTGCTTTGATGTGTTTGTCCGTATAATTTCAGGCGATTTTTCGCATTTGAAAATTTGAAAGAAAGAAACTTGCTTTTAAAATACTGTGTTGTAAAATCTAAACATCTTTAACATTAAGTATAGATAAATATATATCAAATAACTCATAATAAAAACATATAAAATAAAACATCGTTTTCATTAAGTACAAGATGACCGAAATCACTATTGTAGCTAGCTCTGAATAGGCCATGTATCAAAATTAATTAGGGCCCCTTAACATTTTACGAGTGTTTGCTTATGTATTTTGGAGGCCCCCGTATCATTGAAGCGGCGGTAGCTACGCCCCTGTCTGAAGTGGAACTATCGCCCTCCCAGATTAGAACCATCATTTATCCCAGTTCTGCTGCAAAATGTCGCCGAATCACGAGTGCAGCCTTAGACACTATTGTTGTACCTTATGGCACTGTGAAGGTTCGATACTGAAAGTACAAAAACAAGGACCATGACATTCAAGAAGCAGAACGCTCTGACTATGACCTACTTATTTTGGAGGAAAACTTTCGTTGCAAACCTGAATAATTAATTTATATTTTGCCTAATGTAAAATAAAGATTGGTTCTTCATTATCTGATACTGTGTGTGAACGCTTTATTCAATACCACATTCATGCTTTTGTTAATCAATATCGTTTTGTTCTCCCCTTTCCTCACAGACTCGACAATCCCAACAGTGGAACAACGCTCAAAGACAGTTGCCACGAAGATGGTAGAAACTCTGTACAACCTCTTGATCTAAATGTAGTGCCTGCTCATCCAGTGCGCATGTCACTTACCTGAGTTACTCAACTGTTTTGTTCATGATAAACCTACCATGTAGGAAGAAGCGTCTGATATTTATGCTGGAATCAGCAAAGGAAAACAGATGTACAGCTAATAGATTTGTCAACAGAGGACTCGTAAGCTGTTCGTCCAAGAAAAGAAATACTTATTGTTATTATAGAGCTACTTTTTTTTTTAAATGGTACACTTTTAACTAAAACAGAATTTTGTAACAAATCTCAATTGTGAAAAGAAAATTAGGTCTCTAATTTAAGAATTCATGTAGTAATTATTTGATGTCTTAGAGAAAGCTATAGTTAAATCCTTTAAATTGAATCCGTTCTCATTTAATTAAAAGTCTTCGATTTTTAAAGAAGTATATATATATAATCGAAAAGAATTCTTAATTTTAAAAAATGTGTTGATGTTATTGCTAAATAATTTTTCATATTTTGAAATATAATTAGAAAGAGCAATGTTTATTATCACTCTTTAAATAAAAAAACTGTTATTATGTTTTCTGAAAAAATATGCTGGGGTTCATTATTACTCTCCTAGTCAATTCATGTGACGTAGTTACAATTATATAACAGATGAAATGTTACCAAAAGTGTTGTTTCATTGACCGAGATTTGTGTTTTAAACTTCTGACTTCTTCTATAAAACCATTAAAAAAAGTATAATTACTACAAATCGTAGTAATAATCCAATAGCTTACAAAAAAATTATTTGATAGTTAAAAGTATTGATGTGTTTTTCATGACAAAAATAATTCATTTACCACTTATGTTTAAACGCAATATTATTGAATGATACTTTTTTGAAAGACAGGAAATAATAAACACTGCTCTTTCTGAATTATATATTATTACTTCTACATATATATATATATATATATATATATATATATATATATATATATGGACTATTTTATTAAAATACTCGATGATATTTTCAATTTATCTTGTTTAAAAAAAAGGCATGTTATCCCCTTTAAAATAAATAAATGTACAGTAAATATTTGATCTGTGTTTAAATTAAAAACACAATAAAACCCATAAAATAATTTTCACAAATGATTGAAAATAATGTTCAAAAAATTTGATATAATCACTGCTCTATATTTTCATCTTCCTTTTTATGATATTCTTTTATCTGTACGTGAAAAATTGATCTTTCCGAATTAGTGTTATGTTTTATTTATCTTAATTTTGAATTTGAATGTTCTGATAAAGATTTTTTGAAGAAAATGAATATTTTCCTGACATGGCGTGTTCGTTTAAAAGTAATGGAACATATTTGTCGTCTAACTACTCGCAGAAACATAAACACGAACAAAATTTATGTAAATAGATTCTGAAAAGTTTGTATAAATATGCTTAAGAAATTGTGTAAAAACTGGTATTTTTCTTTTAGTAAATGTTTTTTTTATTATATAGTATTCTATAGTTCCTATATTTCCATGTTATATAATAGATTTGTGCTTATCCTGATCGTTCAAACATTTAACTCCTCAACTGTTTTACGAACTAAACAATTTTTCTGTTTTTGTATAGTGTAGATAGAAAAATCTGGCAGTGCCAAAAGTTAAATTTTTTACAAATATATTTTTAGAAATTATTTTTTAAACACAAGCATTTTAATATCATATTTTATATTCTCTATAAAACTTCTAAATTTTAACATTAGTTAAAATGGCATATGATAATTTTTTTTATATGTAACAACGAATTATTATATTAGGAGCTTTATCTTTAAGAAAATTTCGGGTAAATCTCCTAAAAACATTTTTTTTTAACCTTGCATTTTATCATGTATTTATACTTACTGTGTTGTTTTGTATGAGTGTTTTTGAAACTATTTAACGAATATGAAAATAAAAAAAATGTATGTTTAAGATATATTTATTAAACGCTGTCAAATGTTCCTTTTTTATGTTTATTTCGCTTACTATTTCAAAAATTGAACTGTATGTAAAAGCATTCATTTCTTTAGTAAATATTAAATATTAATATATAAATTGAAAAATATTAACCAAAAATTAAAGCACAGGGTTAAAGTTTGAATAAATTGACATTCAAATAAAATTGTTAACTTGTAAGTTGTTAGAATTGTAACTGTATTCTTGTAAAATTTTCAAAAATTCAATACTTGTTCTAAACTATTAATTTCGAATTTTTTTAAAAATAAAGTTTTATTGGTATTTACATTTATTCAAATATCAAAAATTGTACATTTTCTCAGCAAAAAAAAAAAAATTTTTTTTATTGTTGCTACCAAAGAAAAACTGAAAAACAAATTTTTTTCTTGCATAATATTTTTTTAAAAAAAATACGGTATTTTATAGACAAACCAACTGGTAGAAAAATGTACTTCATGAGTGTATAAGCGTTATTATATTTTTTCAATATTTCAATCGCACAGCTATTTACATTTTGTTGATTATGTTACCATGGTAGCACAGTTCTGAATCTCTCTAGAAATACACAAAGAAATGAATGAAATAAAAATTATGATTGAATATTGGATCGCAAATATCGAAAGTTTGAGAAGCACTGTGTTAGATATAACTCATATTAGACAACCGTTTTATTTTCATTTAAAAAGTCGCCTTTAAAAATATGAAACACACATGTTCTCTTTCTGCTTAAGTTATCAAACACACAATTCAGGGCTCAAAATCTGGGTAATACGATACATACACATACAGGGTGTACCTAAACTCAACGTCAAGTGGGCACAGGGTGAAAGGGAAAGAAAGATGTCATATCAGTTGTCTGAAATTTTTTAAAAAAATCTATATCACTTGGTTAAGTAATGACTAGCATATTTTTGAAAAAATGGAAAACTGACATCCTTCCTCACGTCATTAGGTACTGTGGCCACTAGTTTCTCAATTTTAAAGTGGTTTTTTTCACTAACGGGATTATACACAGCCATGCTATTCATCACAGTCACAAATCGAGCAAAATACTTGCTGGTTTAGTTAAACTCAACGTAGTTTGAGAAAATGATGTCACCTAACTTTGATTCTCCATAAAAAGAAAAATATTGCGCACAACTCTAGGCAAGTTCCTCAAAAAATGACCCATTTACTTTAGATTTTCAAAATGGTACAACACTTGCTATTTTTCTATCTATAACAGTTATTGGCAATTTTCATTTTTACAAAATGATTTTATTTTAAAAAACTAAGTTTTAAAAGTTTAACTCACAAACTAAGCTATAAATCTAAAAAAAAAATCAGAAAACATTTTTGTAAAACTTGATGAAATAAGACTGTCTTCGGCGTAATGTTAAAGAATAGGATCCACAGATTTGGAAGATTTTTTCGCGCGCGCGCGGATGAAAAAGTATTTCAACATACTGACTACGCTTTCCTGTAGAGAGCAGCATTTTTCATCGTGCAACTCTTTTTTGTCTGAGTTAACCCATTTATTTCTGGTGCGGTATTCTACATTTTTTCTCTCCTGTACCGTAATGTAAAACGAGCTCTCCCTTACATATTAAAGGTAAAAATAATTATTGTGAAGTGTTTTGAAATTTTAAAAACGCTGCATAATAAACATATGTATGTATGATTTAGAATGTTGCAAATTTTTGTAAAAATTGAGACATTTTTCTGTCTGAAAAATGTGCTTCGCGTTTAGTTCAGACTCTCGTATAAATGGCGATATCGTACATTTCAATGGCGATATCATACATATATACATTTCAAGACTCTCTGTTCATTTGTTATAAACAGTCTCTCGACAATGTACGTTCAACTACTTTCTCTCAACGCGCTAGCAACACGCGCTTGATTGAAGACGAAACTTTGAATGACAGTGACATCATCAACAATTTGATAGATTATGAAGACAGACAAGAAGGGCGAACTCTTTGAGATCGGATAAAATATATGCAGGAATACAGCTTTCCAACAAATCCGAAAAGCATTTTCTTAAAATAGATACCAATTCCGAAAAGAGTTCGAAATTCCAAAAAGAGCTTCGATCATGCATATCTGGTTATCGTGACGCTTACAAGCAACTGACCTACTCACCGTCGTCGCAAAAACTTATCCCTTACTTTATGATGCCAAACAATAAATCAGTTGAAATTGTATCTTCAAGTGACGAAAGCGATTTTGAGCTAATTCATCACAGGAAGATGCGCGCTTTGGATTACGATGAGTAACAGTACATTACGTATGTGCATTTTGAAAACTTTGCCACGTATTATACCAATGAGAAATTAAATGTTTTAAAAATGTTTTCCTGTGTAATTTAATTATCTATTTTGTTTGGAAGTACTTTCTCTCATAAATTTCATAAATAATCGACGTATTTTCCAAGTGCGACATTTTTTACGCGGTCCCTCTCCGCTGCATAAATTTTTTTTCTGTAGTAGGTCGCCAAAATTATTTGTTATTTGTATTTATGAAATTTGAAATATTTTTTTTTGCGGTTTCTTTTTATGCAGCCTCTATCTACCACACAAAAACAGGTTTTACTGTACAGTTTAATAATTGTGGCTTGATTAGTAGAAAAATGACTAATGGAATGCCATTTTCAGGACTCGTCATTTTAAATAGGCTGCCATATAGCAAGAGCTAATTGCACATTAAATTTGTCAGGGCACAAAATCCTTACATTGGTTGTGCATGGATATGAAGATTGGGATGCTGCATCATTTCTCCACCTCTTCATTTGACCATGGTTTAAAATTACGAGGCTGTGGTTAGTGGATTTTGTGTAGGGAATAAATATGCAAATGCAGACAAAACATTAACTAATAATAAGTTTAGTTAAACTGATTTAACGAGTTGCTTAAGATGTTTATAGTAAGAATTGCTTTTCATAAATGAAAAAAATATAGTATAACTTTTATTTAAAATTTTTTTGATAAAATTAGTAATTACAGATTTTGTTGTCGAATTCCAAACAAAGAAGTATGAACTTAGTTCGAGAATAAAGGTTCGATTTGATTAAAATTCTTTTTTTTTTACAGTGGCAACACTCTCTTATGAACTATGACTGACATCTCTTTTCATCGCATATTTGTTTTGATTTAATAGTAGTAGAAAAGATGATTTTGAATTTCCTGATTTCAGGCTTAGTGAAACAAATTTCAGATTTTTATTCATTTTATCTTCGGTGTGTTCGTATAATTGCAGTGGTAAGTTGAATGAAAATATTAAAATAGAGAAATACAGGCGTCTCTACTTTTCATGAGAACAATTTTCTAACCAATGAAGAAAAACGTTTGCTTTTTCGATTCTGGACAACGTTCTATAAATAAGGAGAGAAAAGATAAGTACAATTTTTTTCTAACCCATTAGAGTGCATTTAAATATTATTATAATTATATTAGATTCTTTATAATTTATATAGCCTTTTTTAATAAGTAAAAATTTTGATTGGTTTTTTGCGACAACTTTATATAGGTTGTTTAATTTGATTAATGAATTTTCCATTATCATTGTTAAACCTGAAAATTCCATAAATTTGAAGAAAAAAAAAACGTTATTTTTGAAAATTTTTGGAATTGTAATACCCTTAAAGTTAAAACAAATTTCTCACTTTTAATGAATCTTTTTAAAAAGATGGAATAAATTATTAGAAAAGGTTTGTTTGAACAAAAAAAAAAACTCTTTGTTTTCATATAAATTTACTTCAAACTAATAACTAATGAAGAAATCATCGAAATAAAATCCATATTTTAGTGCATGTATGATATTATAAAATAAGGACAACTTTCCACAAGTTTGGACATTATTTAGAATTTTTATTTCAATATCTGTAATATATTTAATTCATGTTAAAATCCAATAAAAGAAAACAGTGAACAAAAGTAGTAACTTTTGATTAAACACAATTACTTTCTATCTTTCAAACAAAAATAAGACACGAAACTCGGAACATATACTTATAAATAAGAAGTTAAAATGTCATAAAAGGCAACAGAACATGTCTGTTAGACAAATCAGGAACAGGAAGTACATAACAAAACATAGTAGCTCTCAAAGTATCTATAGTTGCAAAATTATATATTTTCTGATATCTTATAATTCTTATTTTAATCAATTAATTTATTTTTTATTTTTCCTATTTTAGGGTATTTAGTCTATTTTTCCTTTCTATCTCTCTCTTTCAAATCAATAAGTAATATTTATTATGTACACTTCTCTTTTTTTTTGTATTCAGTAGTGCTTATTACCATTCTGTGTAATTGAGATCTGAAAAATTTACATTAAGATTTTGATGCATTATAACCACCAATCAGTTTATAATGAGTTCCAGTGATACTTTCCGGTCCATTATGTTTTCGCGATATGACTCAAAGTTCACAGGATACATTCTAACAGACATTCTGAGCTAGATGACAAATCAACTTCTGTTTCCATGTTGATGACTCTGGAAGATCTTTAGTACCCGTGGCCATAATAACCACCTTGGTATCCGTAGGCAACTGGTCGCTTGTAGACAACAGCGGATGGCTCATAAACAAGTGAAGAATGGGTCTGGTAGGCAAGGGGTGCTGGCTCATCATAGACAAGTGCGGCCTGTTTCTGGTAGGACACTGGCACCTCCTTGGTGTAGAGGTAAGATTCAGCTTGAGGGTAGACAACAGCGGGGGCTGCCTTCACGATGGCTGGCTGGCTAACGTAGACAGCTGGTTGTTCTTGGACGACTGGTACCAACTGACCTCCTTGGGTGGCCTGTCTGGATTGGGTGACAGCTCCGTAGTTGCCGTAAGGGTCGTGGGCGGCGTGTCGACTGTATTGGACTTCGTTGCTAGCACCAAGGTTAACTCTGGCATCGTAAGCCTGGTCGAGTTTGTAACCAGCTTCGTTTTCTGAAGCGTGTCCGAGAACGTCGAAGGCTTCGTTCTTAGATTGAGAGTCGTAGTGGAGGTTGCCATATCCGTGTCCATCGAAGCTTCGGTGGTTGGTTTCATGTGCCTGGGAGGCAGCTCCGACTCCTAAAGAAAAAAAATGGATATTAGTTTCTTATTTAGATTTATTTTTGATTTATTTGAGAATATATATTCTTTTCTATGGGGAAAAACCTTTTTCTGAATTTTTTGATGAAAGGCCTCAAAGAACTTTCCACCTCAAAACTTAGGTCTTTGGATAATTGAAGCTGATCAAGATTACTGAACCTCTGCTCACACAAATCTGTTAATCTTACGCTTACATTAGTATATCCTTTTTGAATTTCTATATACAATGAAGGTACAAATAAAACTTGTAATCTGTTATTTTTATTTATATTGCATGCAACTGAAAAACCAAAAATCTGTTCAGCCTATGACGAGTTGAGTAAGAATTGGCTCAAATTCAATAATTTAAATTTAAAAGTTAAACTACCCTAGAAATAGAATCGGAGAAAGAAAAGAAAGCAGAGTAAAAAAGAACCGAGAAGATTTTGAGGCTAAGAGTGGTGTGTGACTATGATCTTGCCAAATTTTAAAAAAGATCCCAAAACATCCTACGGATTACCAAACTAAATAAGTAATAATATCGTTGATCTCAACCAAAAGAGTTTGATTCTAAAAATGTTATAGGACCAAAAAATCAGAAAATACCCACATTTTTTCCATTTTAACTTAAGGTATTTTAAAAATGTTGCAACTGTTTTTATACAAAATTTTGATTGATTGATTGCTTATTAATGTTGCACACGAGAAATATTGACCATGAACCTCATAATTTTGAGTGAAAAGAATTACGCATGAGTTGGCATTCCACTTTCTTATCAAATTTAGAGTTATGTGGGGAGTTTCCAAGAGGGGCAAATATTTTTTAAGATTAAATGTAAAAGAACATTTCGAATGAAATCTTCGAAATATACTCACCAGCGGCATTGACGTAGCTCTTGTGGGATGAGTGTGCGTTCTTGGCGATTCCATCGTGAACGATATCAGATCGAGCAGCGTTCACGTCTCGGCTAGCAGCACTGCTGTGGGAAGATACAGCGGCGGTGTCGGCAACATCCACAATAGAAGCATGTCCAGGAGCGATCTTGGCTTCATGTGTCTTTTGGGCGAAAGCGGCCTTACCTGCGGTACAAAAAAGTTGAATACATCAACCATCAAAAGTTTCCTATATTTAACTTAATACATTATTTATATATTTTTTCTGTATTAAATGTAAGCTGCAGGATGAATAGTACAGAATCAGAACTCACCCACTGATGGGTTGAGGGATCCTTCGGCATTGTTGGTGTGCACTGCAGCCTGTCCGATGAAAGGGTTGATGTGGAATTCGTGTTTGATCGTGCTTGACGTCAGTCTGTCCGGTGTGGGGGTCGACATTGCTGGCCTGAGCGGAGTGTCTGATGGTGTGTCCACCATATCCGTCCTTGCCGACAGCAGTTTGTTTGGTTGATAGCACCGGTGGGGCTGTTCACATTGGTCACGGTGTAGGAAAGGCTGTCTCCTGCAGGGGCTACTTTAACGGTGCTCACGACAGGGGCGACGGCAGCGACTGGGACAACAGGAGCGGCGTTGTAGACGGGTCCTAGGACGCCCACTCCAGAGTGGAGGGCTCCATAAGGAACTGCCACAGCGCAGGTGGCCACAAGAGAGAGGATCTACAGAAAAATGATATTTTATAGAATACTAATAATTTTGTGAAGTTTTTCTGTCAGCGAGAAAAATTTCATATAAATTGAAAGACAAAAAAAAAAAAAAAAAAAAAAAAATACAATGAATTTTTTGTGAATGAATTGAAAGAAATTTCAGTATTGGTTGAAACATTAAACTATTTTATGTTTTCTAATCACAAACACACACAGAAATATTTTAAAAAATACTAAAATACTTTCTAAATAATAAAGAAGGAAAATAAGTAACAATTAAGATGAATTTTCCAATTTTGTGACAATAAAATGCAATCAATACGAACATGGTCTTTTGAAAAAAAAATGTTTATAAAATTATACTTATGTTAAAAATTTAATTTTATACACACACATATTTTCTATTAAAAATTGAATTACTTGCATTTTAATTTAATGTCATGTAAGGAGTAAATATAAAAAGGCGGCAGCATTAAAAAAGAAGTAAATATTTAAATATGTATTATTTTTAAGGGATCCGCAGAAAAACAAGAGCTTACTTTAATGATGGTTGAATATTTATAAAAGTGTGCTTATATACTACAGTCCTGCTACTAAAATGAATGCAACTTCGAAATTCATTGCATATAATGTCAAAATTTTCTAAATTAAACTTGAAATTGATGAACAGAAAAAAAAAACCCGAAAGCGTATATATAATTTTACATACTTATTTGCAAGCACGTGATTATTTCCTTCTCGTATAACATTAATTAATATTTTAATGTCTCTCTTTTACGAGTTTGATGTTGAATAATGATCTGATTGTTACTTTTATCTGATATCTTATCACAAAATCAAGAATCTCAGAGAAAGAATGAGAGTAATCTCTTAATATTTTCAAGCCTTTAATCGAAACCCCACCCACCTTTTTCTCTAGATCTTTTTACTGTATTTGCCTTCTTTTTTTTGTAATTATTAATCTGTTAATGTTTTCCTGAACAGTTATAGAACGACAAAATTCTATTTCTGCTTCATTAATATTAAAACAATGACGTGGATAGGATAATGTATGCTAATACAATTCAATAATAGACTCTTATTGAAAAGCAGAAGATAGATTATTAATGTTTGAATAGTTGATAGAATATTAATGAGAATATATGAATCCATAAACAAGTTCTCAATAACTAAAGGCTGTTCTGCTGATTGGAGAAATGAACGCAGAATATTCTGATGGCATACTTGTTGAAATTGCGTAATACAATCAGAACCGTATTATACAATGACCTTTTGAAAGGAAAAGCAACGTAAGAGGCATTATATAATGCATCATCATCAACAGCAACAAAAACAATTCTCATTCAAATAATTAACACAACGGAAGTTGGCAGTCAAATAAAAAAATGTCATTCATTATATGATAAGACATAACGGAATTGGTGACAAACAAAAATAGAGTAACCGAAACAGGCGCGAATTAATTACGCACTTATAACGGCATCTGAAATTTTGATTGATATTGCCTCAACCGGTTCCTTTTTTCTTCAAATTTGCCTTTTTATCACGTTAAATTCGAAGGCCATCACAACTTCCGTAACGATCTCACCTGTTGCAACCTTTCATGCTTTTTATTTTAAAGGACACACAAAACCACACCTCGCTTGTCCTTCATAGAGCCAGCCAGATCGGTATCTTAGGACGCTTTTTTCTCCCTCATAAAGGAATTATGAGGATAATGATTACGGCGATGTGGGAAGGCGTTCTGTTAGTATCAGGTCTCGAGAGTCATTTAGGTCAGTAAGCATAAGAGAAGCGCTTACCGAACCCGTTCAAGATTCTGTTGATATATTACACACAACAAAAACTTTTCTCATGCTAAATAACTTTTCCCTTCATTCGAGAAAATGAAAACCGTGATGAAAAAACACACCTCCGCGCTTTTGTAAATTCAATAACGCCGTGGGTCGCTGCTACGCTTACTTCCTGGGAAGCTTTAACCTTCGTGTTTGTCTCGTACTTTACCCATTTTTTGTTCTTTTTTTTTCGAATCACCCGTCTTATTAGCTAGTTTGCTTATCAAAACCGCAACGCTTTTAATTTTTTCAGCTCAAAACTGTTATGAAATGAATTTTTTCTTTGTTTTTTAAATGAATACCTGCATACGATTTATTCGAGTTTTTTTTTCTAATTATTTTAGTTGATGTTGAATGGCAACGAAAGGAAATTTTCAAATTAAAAGCAATTGTATCCATTTGCTTTTGAATAAATATTTTTTTTTCTATTTTGTTCACGAAATGAGTTGTTATTGTTTTAAATGTATTCTTGAAGGCGCGTTATCGAAGCTTTTTTTATCATTCGAATTTTTTTTAAAAATATTTATTGATAAAAGAGAAAGTATAAAGATAGATATCGCCTTTTTCTGTTGAAATTTTTTTACAGAATTAATTTTTTTAGCGTCATCAGTTTCCAATACTATAATGGATTTTATTTTATTTTTAAAATGCATTACTCGTTTTTTTTTGTTGCAATTTATTGGTGATTCCAAACCATAACTATTCATTAAAACTAATAGCCTATCAATTACATTTCCTAATTTATTTTTTGTGTGTTTCAGTAGGCTTCTGGAGAAACATTAAGAAACTAAGCAAACTAATTAAATAATTCATTTCTCATAGCTATACTTATGTTACTATGTAAAAAGTATAAAAATAATGATATAAGAAATTACAATGAAGAATTTGGGTTATGATTGAAGCCTTAAAAAATTGAATTGTATGTAAATATAAATAGTTCCTTTAGAAAGAGATAGAATTTTTAAATCACACACACAAAATTTCTCCCTTTCCTACAA
>BMAO01029501.1:0-19657 GCA_019973975.1 Trichonephila clavata | reverse complement strand
TACGTTTTCTTCCAAGATTCTGGCCTTCCTCTTTTCTCTCTCTCAGTATAAAGGTCTCCTTTTCCTGAAATTATACGCGCCACCCCCGAAGAAACAGCAGATTCCGTCCGTCCACGTTTTTTTCTCACCTCCACTCCATCGCGTCTATTCGCAACTATATCTCTACTACCATTTACATTTCCTGATTTCGATCCTTTACGACAACCCCATCATTCTCGATTGCACCAATGACGACTGCGCATCATCTGACCTGACTGATGTCACTGCACCATGATCACTACTAGTGTCACTTTCCGACTCGGCAACACTGTCTTCTCTTTGATGGTAAATTCTCACCTGGTCCACATTAACCGTTATTCTTTTACCAAATTTTAATATTACTAAATTATTATTATTTTTACACTCAGAACTTTATATGGGCCTCAAACTTTGGCATAAATTTACCTACTATTTTTTACATTTTGAACTTAACGGGTGAGTTTGAACTAATACTAGATCACCAACTTTCACATTATTTTCACGCCTCTTTTTATTATAATATTTCGCCCACTTCTCTTGCTGGCGCTTTGTATGAACTCTAGCCTCCTCAAACAACCTTTCTATGTTCCCACAAACTAAATCTGATCCATCAGTTACCATAACTAAATTCTGAAAAGGGGTGATTAAATTTCGACCTAAAAATAATTCCGCCGGTGTTTTACCCGTTGTCTCATGTACTGCTGTCCTAATCGCATAACCGAACTCTTGCAGAAATTGATCCCAGTTAGTGTGATTATCCGCGACAAAACTCGAAATCATTTTTAAAAGAGTGCGATTAACTCTTTCCGTTTGATTAGCTTGTGGACGATATACCACAGTTTTACGTGTTTTATGTGCAATCTGCGACATACTTGCTCAAAAACTTCGGATATCATTTGAGGGCCATTATCGGTATTTAACTTTGCAGGAGCTCCATAACGCGCAATATAATTCTCAAAAAATGCATTGGCGATTGCTTTAGCCGAAGCTTTCCTTAAGGGAACTATTTCAACCCATTTAGAAAAATTATCTGTAATTACTAAAATAAATCTATAGCGTTCTGGACTAGTTGCAGGGTATGGGCCTAACAAATCTAAAGACACGATTTCATTCGGAAAATTCGTTATTATGGGAATTAATTGACCAGCTGGTAATCCGTTTTTATAATTAATTTTTTGGCATTGGTCGCAGGTTGCTACATATTTATAAATGTATTTCCTCATGTACGGGAAATAACACGCGTCCTTTAATTTTAAGTAGGTTTTCTTTTTGCCTAAATGACCTGCCATAGGCGAGTCATGAAATTCTCGCATAACATCTTTACGTAATGTTTTAGGTATAAATACCCATAATTCACCTAGTGTGGTTGTATATTTTGCATAATATAGCAAACCGTCAACGATTTTAAAGTCATTGGACCAATTTCTGCAGATCGATTCATTAACAGAACTATCGTCCGGATTTTCAAGATACTTCATTATGTGACCTAGCTCCGGGTCATTTCTCTGTTCCTCTCTTAACTGTTCTCTAGAAGATAATACTAACGATCTAATCACCGCACAAGTAACCTTTGGTTCTTCATTACTTTCTAACGGGTTTCTAGACAACATATCAGCCACTAAATTTTGCGTACCTGGGCGATGTTCCCATTCTACATTAAAATTTGCCAACTTAAGCGTCCACCTTATCATTCTAGATGACAAATTCTTTCCGTTCGTTAATTTGGTAAGTGCAGCATGGTCTGTTATCACTTTAACCGGCAAGGATCCGAAATATGTGCGATATTTATTTAATGCCCATATGACAGCTAAACATTCACGTTCCGTCACACTATAATTCCTTTCTGCTCGGTTTAAAGTTCTCGATGCAAACGCTATAGGCCTATTATTCTGTGTCAATACTGCTCCTACCCCCACGGAGCTCGCATCCGTATAGAGTTCAAAAGGTTTGGAAAAATCTTTTAATTGTAACACTGGAGCTTCTGTCAGTGCTTTATTAATACGATCAAAGGCTTCCTGCGCTGATTCCGACCAATGGAACTTAGAGTTTTTTCGTTTTAAATTATATAAGGGTTCACACATGTCTGCGTAGTTCTTAATAAACTTTTGATACCAACCCGTCATTCCTAAAAATTTTGCTATTTGTTTTGCTGTTTTCGGAGGCTTCATTTCAATAATTGCTTTTATCTTTTCCTCATCTGTTTTAACTCCTTCTTTATTAATAACTAAACCCAAATAACGTAATTGTTCCCTCGCGAAATGACATTTCTCGCGATTCAACGTCAAACCAGCCTTCTGCAATAATCTGAATACTTCCCGTAAGTGTTCTACATGGCTTTCAAAAGATGGAGACGAGATGATAACGTCATCCATATAACAGTGAGCAAAACGCCCGAGGACTGGCCTGAGGATCATCTCTATGGCCCTTTGAAAATTTGGAGCTGCCCCCGAAAGGCCAAATGGCATGCGAGTAAATGCAAAAGTACCATTTTTTGTAACAAACGCCGTCTTATGCACATCTTTGGGTCTACTGCCATCTGAAAGTATCCGCTGCGTAAATCAAGTGATGTCATAATTTCGGTGTGCGGAATATTAGTGATCAAATCATCAATTATTGGTAGCGGATATCGCGGATATCTCGTGACCGCATTTAACTTCCTATAATCTATTGCAAACCTATAAGCTTCTGGGTCATCTAACGGCAACCCGTTTTTCTTCCGACATAAAACAACCGGAGACGCGTAGGGCGATGTTGTTGGAACTATTGTTCCATCACCCAACATCTTCTGAACATGGTAGTCGATTATACCCTGTTTGACCCTGTCATAGCGATAAGGTCTCGAAAAAACAGGAGGACTATCACCCGTGTCAATTTCATGACAAAATACATGTGTCAGACCAGGCTTAAGCGAAAACAACCCATGAAATTCTTTAAACAAAATCTGCAATTCCTGCTTTTGTTTTGAATTTAACTTAGTGTTAGATAAATCTATTTGAACCGGTTCGTCCAAAATTGCCACTTTTTCCGTTTGCGAATCCGGAATGATTAACGATTTAAATAGGAAATCAAAACTAATCTTCACATGTGACATGAAATCAATACCTAGGATGCATGGATATTGCATCTCAGCAATCACATGAAATTTCCATAACTTCGAAAATTCTCTTATTTTAATTCTCAACTCAACTGTGCCTAAATTTCTGCATTGTGACCCTTGAGCTGTAACTACTTCAGCTAACGATTTTTTAATAGGACAGAAAGAAAAATATGACCGGTACGTTTTTTCTGAACTAAATGACTTTTCCGCACCTGTATCCCAGAGTGCTTTTAAAAATGAACCATGCAACACAATCGGCACATACGGAAGTTCAACTGGCGATAATCGCAATGAATTAAGTCTAATTCTATTAGGAGGATTTGACTCAATACGATCCCTTTGAGAGTTTAAATTGGCATTTCTTTGCCTTTCGCTGTTGCAATCAACACGCCTCCAATTCTGCTTTGCTGAATCATCATTAGGACCCTTCCTAACCACCATCCTACGGTTCTGATACCGGTTTGTTCTCTGATTTGGCTGATTGTATCGATTTCCACCCTCGAATCCTTGATTTTGATAATTACGACGAGAAAAATTATTCGCACCCTTGCCTAGTCCTCTTTGATCATTTTGACTATTTCCGACCTCAGTATCTCTCCAATTTCTATTATTCCTTCTTTCCTCAGGATTCCTACTCACATCCCAACTTCGTCTAGCAAAATTATTACTCGAACCCTGGTTTTCCCTGCAGTTATGACGTTCCTCATACCGATCTACCAACTCTATCAATTGAGTTTTCGTTGTGGGGTTTCGAACTTCTAAATAATCCATTATTTGGTGTTCTAGTCGCATTACTATGTGATCAATTAATTTTAACTCATCATAATTCAAATTTAGAGTTTTATGAATTTTTAACCGCTGAAAAATAAAGTCTGACGGGGCTTGACCTCTCCGTTGTTTTGACGAAAAAAACTGAGCTTCTAGCTCTGATTTATTCCGTATTACCGGAAAACTATCTGATAATTTCTTTTTAAGTGTTGCAAATGCAGTCGCTTCTTCATTTACACACTCGAAGCCGATCACCTCAAACCAGTCTAACGCTCTCCCAATTAAATGACCTTTAAAATATGCACACGTTAGATTCGCCGGTATTTCATAGTAGGCTATATTGTCATCGATATTATTGATAAACTCAGACACATTTTCTTTACCCGAAAAAAATAACTCCGGCAAAACTCTAAATCCTGCACCTGCTCTTAATTCCGGTATTTCGTTTGGGCGCCAGTGTCGTAGTCTCTCACTACCCCTAGGGTTATTAATTCCCTTTGCACATTAACTACATTTGGATATGTGGGATTCATAATTAATGACTACGCAAATAATAAATCAGTTATTTATTATTTCCTTATGATAGAAATACACAATTAATAATCAAACTTTAAGAACAACAAATTATCATGGAGTGAGATCAGAGTTCAATTATGAACGACGAAATACTAACTGATACCACGAGGGATTAACGCATACAATCAAACTACGCATTTAAATCTAATCTACAAAAATCACAGACCTGATATCTCCTTCAGAATGAAACTTGAATACTAGTAGAATTTATGAAGTGGCTTCAATCCAGGATATCTTCAATTACGTCCGAACCGAATTAATGAATCTTTTTCAATAATCTTCCTTCCGCTAACAAACTTCACTTAGTTAAACTAAACTCCTAGAAACACTTTCTTAAGCAATCACGTAGTTTACTCCTCTATCAAAACACGGAGTCATCCTCTTCTCTTCATTTCATTTCTCCCTTTTATATCTCTTTCGAACTCGCTAAACCCGAAACTATCTTATTTGCATAAGTCACACATTCAGCTCTCAGCGGGGATTGGTTAAAATAATTACAATTTAAAAGTTTATGTGAGAAGGTTAGTGAAACGCGTAAGCACCCGTCACAAATATATTACAAGAAACAATACAAGTAATCTCACATATAAAGCCTCGTCTTTAATGTGTAGCAAAACAATTGCAATTCAACAAATGTTTTTCTACAATTTGGAAAAAAATTAAATACAAAAGTCTTTTCAACCGATATGAAAATGCACACAATTCAGTGACGCTTTTGTACGTTAATTTTACAAAAAAAAAATAGACTCGCCCACATGGAAAATACTCTGAACTGTCTGTCAGAGGAAAAATAAACAAATTAGAACTACACAACCTGGCTAGTCTTTAGATCCAATCTGCATAGGCTTTGTCTCCAACCATGGCCTCTGTGCTGGATGACCTTGTCCTAGGGTTGTCCACTCTGCGCTCCAACCTTCTGGGTCTCCTCTTCCATCGAGTCCGTTGAAGTTGATATGCTCCTGCTGAGGCGTTGTTTTCTTTTGTGAGAAATGGAACCTGGCTGTTGTCCACTCGACGTCGGCTCCGAAGATTGCATGGACAGCTTCTTTCCTGATGAGGTCTGTTGTACTTGAATCTGTGGGATGGTCCTGGAACTGCTCTTTCAGAACTATTTTCTTCCACCTTTCTATACCGCTTTCTGGAGGGACGAGAGGGCATTGACGAGGAAATCTTTCTTTTCTCGCGATCTACCTGGGCCTCTGGTCTCTTCTTTTGTACGTTTTCATTCCAAGATTCTGGCCTTCCTCTTTTCTCTCTCTCAGTGTATAAAGGTCTCCTTTTCCTGAAATTATACGCGCCACCCCCCGAAGAAACAGCAGATTCCGTCCGTCCACGTTTTTTTCTCACCTCCACTCCATCGCGTCTATTCGCAACTATATCTCTACTACCATTTACATTTCCTGATTTCGATCCTTTACGACAACCCCCATCACTCTCCGATTGCACCAATGTCGACTGTGCATCATCCGACCTGACTGATGTCACTGCACCATGATCACTACTAATGTCACTTTCCGACTCGGCAACATTGTCTTCTCTTTGATGGTAAATTCTCACCTGGTCCACATTAACCGTTATTCTTTTACCAAATTTTAATATTACTAAATTATTATTATTTTTTACACTCAGAACTTTATATGGGCCCTCAAACTTTCGCATAAATTTACCTACTATTTTTTTACATTTTGAACTTAACGGGTAAGTTTGAACTAATACTAGATCATCAACTTTCACATTATTTTCACGCCTCTTTTTATTATAATATTTCGCCCACTTCTCTTGCTGGCGCTTTATATGAACTCTAGCCTCCTCAAACAACCTTTCTATGTTCCCCCAAACTAAATCTGATCCATCAGTTACCATAACTAAATTCTGAAAAGGGGTGATTAAATTTCGACCTAAAAATAATTCCGCCGGTGTTTTACCCGTTGTCTCATGTACTGCTGTCCTAATCGCATAACCGAACTCTTGCAGAAATTGATCCCAGTTAGTGTGATTATCCGCGACAAAACTCGAAATCATTTTTAAAAGAGTGCGATTAACTCTTTCTCTTTGATTAGCTTGTGGACGATATACCACAGTTTTACATGTTTTATGTGCAATCTGCGACATACTTGCTCAAAAACTTCGGATATCATTTGAGGGCCATTATCGGTATTTAACTTTGCAGGAGCTCCATAACGCGCAATATAATTCTCAAAAAATGCATTGGCGATTGCTTTAGCCGAAGCTTTCCTTAAGGGAACTATTTCAACCCATTTAGAAAAATTATCTGTAATTACTAAAATAAATCTATAGCGTTCTGGACTAGTTGCAGGGTATGGGCCTAACAAATCTAAAGACACGATTTCATTCGGAAAATTCGTTATTATGGGAATTAATTGACCAGCTGGTAATCCGTTTTTATAATTAATTTTTTGGCATTGGTCGCAGGTTGCTACATATTTATAAATGTATTTCCTCATGTACGGGAAATAACACGCGTCTTTTAATTTTAAGTAGGTTTTCTTTTTGCCTAAATGACCTGCCATAGGCGAGTCATGAAATTCTCGCATAACATCTTTACGTAATGTTTTAGGTATAAATACCCTTAATTCACCTAGTGTGGTTGTATATTTTGCATAATATAGCAAACCGTCAACGATTTTAAAGTCATTGGACCAATTTCTGCAGATCGATTCATTAACAGAACTATCGTCCGGATTTTCCAAATACCTCATTATGTGCCCTAGCTCCGGTCATTTCTCTGTTCCTCTCTTAACTGTTCTCTAGAAGATAATACTAACGATCTAATCACCGCACAAGACACCTTTGGTTCTTCATTACTTTCTAACGGGTTTCTAGACAACATATCAGCCACTAAATTTTGCGTACCTGGGCGATGTTCCCATTCTACATTAAAATTTGCCAACTTAAGCGTCCACCTTATCATTCTAGATGACAAATTCTTTCCATTCGTTAATTTGGTAAGTGCAGCATGGTCTGTTATCACTTTAACCGGCAAGGATCCGAAATACGTGCGATATTTATTTAATGCCCATATGACAGCTAAACATTCACGTTCCGTCACACTATAATTCCTTTCTGCTCGGTTTAAAGTTCTCGATGCAAACGCTATAGGCCTATTATTCTGTGTCAATACTGCTCCTACCCCCACGGAGCTCGCATCCGTATAGAGTTCAAAAGGCTGGGAAAAATCTGTAATTGTAACACTGGAGCTTCTGTCAGTGCTTTCTTAATACGATCAAAGGCTTCCTGCGCTGATTCCGACCAATGGAACTTAGAGTTTTTCGTTTTAAATTATATAAGGGTTCACACATGTCTGCGTAGTTTTTAATAAACTTTTGATACCAACCCGTCATTCCTAAAAATTTTGCTATTTGTTTTGCTGTTTTCGGAGGTTTCATTTCAATAATTGCTTTTACCTTTTCCTCATCTGTTTTAACTCCTTCTTTATTAATAACTAAACCCAAATAACGTAATTGTTCCCTCGCGAAATGACATTTCTCGCGATTCAACGTCAAACCAGCCTTCCTGCAATAATCTGAATACTTCCCGTAAGTGTTCTACATGGCTTTCAAAAGATGGAGACGAATGATAACGTCATCCATATAACAGTGGGCAAAACGCCCGAGGACTGGCCTGAGGATCATCTCTATGGCCCTTTGAAAATTTGGAGCTGCCCCCGAAAGGCCAAATGGCATGCGAGTAAATGCAAAAGTACCATTTTTTGTAACAAACGCCGTCTTATGCACATCTTTGGGGTCTACTGCCATCTGAAAGTATCCGCTGCGTAAATCAAGTGATGTCATAATTTCGGTGTGCGGAATATTAGTGATCAAATCATCAATTATTGGTAGCGGATATCGCGGATATCTCGTGACCGCATTTAACTTCCTATAATCTATTGCAAACCTATAAGCTTCTGGGTCATCTAACGGCAACCCGTTTTTCTTCCGACATAAAACAACTGGAGACGCGTAGGGCGATGTTGTTGGAACTATTGTTCCATCACCCAACATCTTCTGAACATGGTAGTCGATTATACCCTGTTTGACCCTGTCATAGCGATAAGGTCTCGAAAAAACAGGAGGACTATCACCCGTGTCAATTTCATGACAAAATACATGTGTCAGACCAGGCTTAAGCGAAAACAGCCCATGAAATTCTTTAAACAAAATCTGCAATTCCTGCTTTTGTTTTGAATTTAACTTAGTGTTAGATAAATCTATTTGAACCGGTTCGTCCAAAATTGCCACTTTTTCCGTTTGCGAATCCGGAATGATTAACGATTTAAATAGGAAATCAAAACTAATCTTCGCATGTGACATGAAATCAATACCTAGGATGCATGGATATTGCATCTCAGCAATCACATGAAATTTCCATAACTTCGAAAATTCTCTTATTTTAATTCTCAACTCAACTGTGCCTAAATTTCTGCATTGTGACCCTTGAGCTGTAACTACTTCAGCTAACGATTTTTTAATAGGACAGAAAGAAAAATATGACCGGTACGTTTTTTCTGAACTAAATGACTTTTCCGCACCTGTATCCCAGAGCGCTTTTAAAAATGTATCATGCAAAAGAATCGGCACATACGGAAGTTCAACTGGTGATAATCGCAATGAATTAAGTCTAATTCTATTAGGAGGATTTGACTCAATACGATCTCTTAGAAAGTTTAAATTGGCATTTCTTTGCCTTTCGCTGTTGCAATCAACACGCCTCCAATTCTGCTTTGCTGAATCATCATTAGGACCCTTCCTAACCACCATCCTACGGTTCTGATACCGGTCTGTTCTCTGATTTGGCTGATTGTATCGATTTCCACCCTCGAATCCTTGATTTTGATAATTACGACGAGAAAAATTATTCGCACCCCTGCCAAGTCCTCTTTGATCATTTTGACTATTTCCGACCTCAGTATCTCTCCAATTTCTATTATTCCTTCTTTCCTCAGGATTCCTACTCACATCCCAACTTCGTCTAGCAAAATTATTACTCGAACCCTGGTTTTCCCTGCAGTTATGACGTTCCTCATACCGATCTACCAACTCTATCAATTGAGATTTCGTTGTGGGGTTTCGAACTTCTAAATAATCCATTATTTGGGGTTCTAGTCGCATTACTATGTGATCAATTAATTTTAACTCATCATAATTCAAATTTAGAGTTTTATGAATTTTTAACAGCTGAAAAATAAAGTCTGACGGGGCTTGACCTCTCCGTTGTTTTGACGAAAAAAACTGAGCTTGTAGCTCTGATTTATTCCGTATTACCGGAAAACTATATCTGATAATTTCTTTTTAAGTGTTGCAAATGCAGTCGCTTCTTCATTTACACACTCGAAGCCGATCACCTCAAACCAGTCTAACGCTCTCCCAATTAAATGACCTTTAAAATATGCACACGATAGATTCGCCGGTATTTCATAGTAGTCTATATTGCCATCGATATTATTGATAAACTCAGACACATTTTCTTTACCCGAAAAAAATAACTCCGGCAAAACTCTAAATCCTGCACCTGCTCTTAATTCCGGTATTTCGTTTGGGCGCCAGTGTCGTAGTCTCTCACTACCCCTAGGGTTATTAATTCCCTTTGCACATTAACTACATTTGGATATGTGGGATTCATAATTAATGACTACGCAAATAATAAATCAGTTATTTATTATTTCCTTATGATAGAAATACACAATTAATAATCAAACTTTAAGAACAACAAATTATCATGGAGTGAGATCAGAGTTCAATTATGAACGACGGAATACTAACTGATACCACGAGGGATTAACGCATACAATCAAACTACGCATTTAAATCTAATGTACAAAAATCACAGACCTGATATCTCCTTCAAAATGAAACTTGAATACTAGTAGAATTTATGAAGTGGCTTCAATCCAGGATATCTTCAATTACGTCCGAACCGAATTAATGAATCTTTTTCAATAATCTTCCTTCCGCTAACAAACTTCACTTAGTTAAACTAAACTCCTAGAAACACTTTCTTAAGCAATCACGTAGTTTACTCCTCTATCAAAACACGGAGTCATCCTCTTCTCTTCATTTCATTTCTCCCTTTTATATCTCTTTCGAACTCGCTAAACCCGAAACTATCTTATTTGCATAAGTCACACATTCAGCTCTCAGCGGGGATTGGTTAAAATAATTACAATTTAAAAGTTTATGTGAGAAGGTTAGTGAAACGCGTAAGCACCCGTCACAAATATATTACAAGAAACAATACAAGTAATCTCACATATAAAGCCTCGTCTTTAATGTGTAGCAAAACAATTGCAATTCAACAAATGTTTTTCTACAATTTGGAAAAAAATTAAATACAAAAGTCTTTTCAACCGATATGAAAATGCACACAATTCAGTGACGCTTTTGTACGTTAATTTTACAAAAAAAAAAATAGACTCGCCCACATGGAAAATACTCTGAACTGTCTGTCAGAGGAAAAATAAACAAATTAGAACTACACAACCTGGCTAGTCTTTAGATCCAATCTGCATAGGCTTTGTCTCCAACCATGGCCTCTGTGCTGGATGACCTTGTCCTAGGGTTGTCCACTCTGCGCTCCAACCTTCTGGGTCTCCTCTTCCATCGAGTCCGTTGAAGTTGATATGCTCCTGCTGAGGCGTTGTTTTCTTTTGTGAGAACTGGAACTTGGCTGTTGTCCACTTGACGTCGGCTCCGAAGATTGTATGGACAGCTCCTTTCCTGATGAGGTCTGTTGTACTTGAATCTGTGGGATGGTCCTGGAACTGCTCTTTCAGAACTATTTTCTTCCACCTTTCTATACCGCTTTCTGGAGGGACGAGAGGACATTTACGAGGAAATCTTTCTTTTTCTCGCGATCTACCTGGGCCTCTGGTCTCTTCTTTTGTACGTTTTCATTCCAAGATTCTGGCCTTCCTCTTTTCTCTCTCTCAGTGTATAAAGGTCTCCTTTTCCTGAAATTATACGCGCCAGCCCCCGAAGAAACAGCAGATTCCGTCCGTCCACGTTTTTTTCTCACCTCCACTCCATCGCGTCTATTCGCAACTATATCTCTACTACCATTTACATTTCCTGATTTCGATCCTTTACGACAACCCACATCATTCTCTGATTGCACCAATGACGACTGCGCATCATCCGACCTGACTGATGTCACTGCACCATGATCACTACTAATGTCACTTTCCGACTCGGCAACACTGTCTTCTCTTTGATGGTAAATTCTCACCTGGTCCACATTAACCGTTATTCTTTTATCAAATTTTAATATTACTAAATTATTATTATTTTTTACACTCAGAACTTTATATGGGCCCTCAAACTTTGCATAAATTTACCTACTATTTTTTTACATTTTGAACTTAACGGGTGAGTTTGAACTAATACTAGATCATCAACTTTCACATTATTTTCACGCCTCTTTTTATTATAATATTTCGCCCACTTCTCTTGCTGGCGCTTTGTATGAACTCTAGCCTCCTCAAACAACCTTTCTATGTTCCCACAAACTAAATCTGATCCATCAGTTACCATAACTAAATTCTGAAAAGGGGTGATTAAATTTCGACCTAAAAATAATTCCGCCGGTGTTTTACCCGTTGTCTCATGTACTGCTGTCCTAATCGCATAACCGAACTCTTGCAGAAATTGATCCCAGTTAGTGTGATTATCCGCGACAAAACTCGAAATCATTTTTAAAAGAGTGCGATTAACTCTTTCCGTTTGATTAGCTTGTGGACGATATACCACAGTTTTACATGTTTTATGTGCAATCTGCGACATACTTGCTCAAAAACTTCGGATATCATTTGAGGGCCATTATCGGTATTTAACTTTGCAGGAGCTCCATAACGCGCAATATAATTCTCAAAAAATGCATTGGCGATTGCTTTAGCCGAAGCTTTCCTTAAGGGAACTATTTCAACCCATTTAGAAAAATTATCTGTAATTACTAAAATAAATCTATAGCGTTCTGGACTAGTTGCAGGGTATGGGCCTAACAAATCTAAAGACACGATTTCATTCGGAAAATTCGTTATTATGGGAATTAACTGACCAGCTGGTAATCCGTTTTTATAATTAATTTTTTGGCATTGGTCGCAGGTTGCTACATATTTATAAATGTATTTCCTCATGTACGGGAAATAACACGCGTCTTTTAATTTTAAGTAGGTTTTCTTTTTGCCTAAATGACCTGCCATAGGCGAGTCATGAAATTCTCGCATAACATCTTTACGTAATGTTTTAGGTATAAATACCCTTAATTCACCTAGTGTGGTTGTATACTTTGCATAACATAGCAAACCGTCAACGATTTTAAAGTCATTGGACCAATTTCTGCAGATCGATTCATTAACAGAACTATCGTCCGGATTTTCAAGATACTTCATTATGTGACCTAGCTCCGGGTCATTTCTCTGTTCCTCTCTCAACTGTTCTCTAGAAGATAATACTAACGATCTAATCACCGCACAAGAACCTTTGGTTCTTCATTACTTTCTAACGGGTTTCTAGACAACATATCAGCCACTAAATTTTGCGTACCTGGGCGATGTTCCCATTCTACATTAAAATTTGCCAACTTAAGCGTCCACCTTATCATTCTAGATGACAAATTCTTTCCATTCGTTAATTTGGTAAGTGCAGCATGGTCTGTTATCACTTTAACGGCAAGGATCCGAAATACGTGCGATATTTATTTAATGCCCATATGACAGCTAAACATTCACGTTCCGTCACACTATAATTCCTTTCTGCTCGGTTTAAAGTTCTCGAGGCAAACGCCACAGGCCTATTATTCTGTGTCAATACTGCTCCTACCCCCACGGAGCTCGCATCCGTATAGAGTTCAAAAGGCTGGGAAAAATCTGGTAATTGTAACACTGGAGCTTCTGTCAGTGCTTTCTTAATACGATCAAAGGCTTCCTGCGCTGATTCCGACCAACGGAACTTAGAGTTTTTCGTTTTAAATTGTATAAGGGTTCACACATGTCTGCGTAGTTTTTAATAAACTTTTGATACCAACCCGTCATTCCTAAAAATTTTGCTATTTGTTTTGCAGTTTTCGGAGGCTTCATTTCAATAATTGCTTTTACCTTCTCCTCATCTGTTTTAACTCCTTCTTTATTAATAACTAAACCCAAATAACGTAATTGTTCCCTCGCGAAATGACATTTCTCGCGATTCAACGTCAAACCAGCCTCCTTCCTGCAATAATCTGAATACTTCCCGTAAATGTTCTACATGGCTTTCAAAAGATGGAGACGAAATAATAACGCCATCCATATAACATTGGGCAAAACGCCCGAGGACTGGCCTGAGGATCATCTCTATGGCCCTTTGAAAAGTTGGAGCTGCCCCCGAAAGGCCAAATGGCATGCGAGTAAATGCAAAAGTACCATTTTTTGTAACAAACGCCGTCTTATGCTCATCTTTGGGGTCTACTGCCATCTGAAAGTATCCGCTGCGTAAATCAAGTGATGTCATAATTTCAGTGTGCGGAATATTAGTGATTCAATCATCAATTATTGGTAGCGGATATCACGGATATCTCGTGATCGCATTTAACTTCCTATAATCTATTGCAAACCTATAAGCTTCTGGGTCATCTATCGGCAACCCGTTTTTCTTCCGACATAAAACAACTGGAGACGCGTAGGGCGATGTTGTTGGAACTATTGTTCCATCACCCAACATTTTCTGAACATGGTAGTCGATTATACCCTGTTTGAACCTGTCATAGCGATAAGGTCTCGAAAAAACAGGAGGACTATCACCCGTGTCAATTTCATGACAAAATACATGTGTCAGACCAGGCTTAAGCGAAAACAGCCCATGAAATTCCTTAAACAAAATCTGCAATTCCTGCTTTTGTTTTGAATTTAACTTAGTGTTAGATAAATCTATTTGAACCAGTTCGTCCGAAATTGCCACTTTTTCCGTTTGCGAATCCGGAATGATTAACGATTTAAATAGGAAATCCAAACTAATCTTTGCATGTGACATAAAATCAATACCTAGGATGCATGGATATTGCATCTCAGCAATCACATGAAATTCCCATAACTTCGAAAATTCTCTTATTTTAATTCTCAACTCAACAGTGCCTAAATTTCTGCATTGTGACCCTTGAGCTGTAACTACTTCAGCTAACGATTTTTTAATAGGACAGAAAGAAAAATATGACCGGTACGTTTTTTCTGAACTAAATGACTTTTCCGCACCTGTATCCCAGAGCGCTTTTAGAAATGTATCATGCAAAAGAATCGGTACATACGGAAGTTCAACTGGTGATAATCGCAATGAATTAAGTCTAATTCTATTAGGAGGATTTGACTCAACACGATCTCTTAGAAAATTTAAATTGGCATTTCTCTGCCTTCCGCTGTTGTAATCAACACGCCTCCAATTCTGCTTTGCTGAATCATCATTAGGACCCTTCCTAACCACCAGCCTACGGTTCTGATACCGGTCTGTTCTCTGATTTGGCTGATTGTATCGATTTCCACCCTCGAATCCTTGATTTTGTTAATTACGACGAGAAAAATTATTCGCACCCCTGCCTAGTCCTCTTTGATCATTTTGACTATTTCCGACCCCAGTATCTCTCCAATTTCTATTATTCCTTCTTTCCTCAGGATTCCTACTCACATCCCAACTTCGTCTAGCAAAATTATTACTCGAACCCTGGTTTTCCCTGCAGTTATGACGTTCCTCATACCGATCTACCAACTCTATCAATTGAGTTTTCGTTGTGGGGTTTCGAACTTCTAAATAATCCATTATTTGGGGTTCTAGTCGCATTACTATGTGATCAATTAATTTTAACTCATCATAATTCAAATTTAGAGTTTTATGAATTTTTAACAGCTGAAAAATAAAGTCTGACGGGGCTTGACCTCTCCGTTGTTTTGACGAAAAAAACTGAGCTTCTAGCTCTGATTTATTCCGTATTACCGGAAAACTATCTGATAATTTCTTTTTAAGTGTTGCAAATGCAGTCGCTTCTTCATTTACACACTCGAAGCCGATCACCTCAAACCAGTCTAACGCTCTCCCAATTAAATGACCTTTAAAATATGCACACGTAGATTCGCCGGTATTTCATAGTAGGCTATATTGTCATCGATATTATTGATAAACTCAGACACATTTTCTTTACCCGAAAAAAATAACTCCGGCAAAACTCTAAATCCTGCACCTGCTCTTAATTCCGGTATTTCGTTTGGGCGCCAGTGTCGTAGTCTCTCACTACCCCTAGGGTTATTAATTCCCTTTGCACATTAACTACATTTGGATATGTGGGATTCATAATTAATGACTACGCAAATAATAAATCAGTTATTTATTATTTCCTTATGATAGAAATACACAATTAATAATCAAACTTTAAGAACAACAAATTATCATGGAGTGAGATCAGAGTTCAATTATGAACGACGGAATACTAACTGATACCACGAGGGATTAACGCATACAATCAAACTACGCATTTAAATCTAATCTACAAAAATCACAGACCTGATATCTCCTTCAGAATGAAACTTGAATACTAGTAGAATTTATGAAGTGGCTTCAATCCAGGATATCTTCAATTACGTCCGAACCGAATTAATGAATCTTTTTCAATAATCTTCCTTCCGCTAACAAACTTCACTTAGTTAAACTAAACTCCTAGAAACACTTCTTAAGCAATCACGTAGTTTACTCCTCTATCAAAACACGGAGTCATCCTCTTCTCTTCATTTCATTTCTCCTTTTATATCTCTTTCGAACTCGCTAAACCCGAAACTATCTTATTTGCATAAGTCACACATTCAGCTCTCAGCGGGATTGGTTAAAATAATTACAATTTAAAAGTTTATGTGAGAAGGTTAGTGAAACGCGTAAGCACCCGTCACAAATATATTACAAGAAAAATACAAGTAAACTCACATATAAAGCCTCGTCTTTAATGTGTAGCAAACAATTGCAATTCAACAAATGTTTTTCTACAATTTGGGAAAAAAATTAAATACAAAAGTCTTTTCAACCGATATGAAAATGCACACAATTCAGTGACGCTTTTGTACCTTAATTTTACAAACAAAAAAAATAGACTCGCCCACATGGAAAATACTCTCTGAACTGTCTGTCAGAGGAAAAATAAACAAATTAGAACTACACAACCTGGCTAGTCTTTAGATCCAATCTGCATAGGCTTGTCTCCAACCATGGCCTCTGTGCTGGATACCTTGTCCTAGGGTTGTCCACTCTGCGCTCCAACCTTCTGGTCTCCTCTTCCATCGAGTCCGTTGAAGTTGATATGCTCCTGCTGAGGCGTTGTTTTCTTTTGTGAGAAATGGAACCTGGCTGTTGGTCCACTCGACGTCGGCTACCGAAGATTGCATGGACAGCTTCTTTCCTGATGAGGTCTGTTGTACTTGAATCTGTGGGATGGTCCTGGAACTGCTCTTTCAGAACTATTTTCTTCCACCTTTCTATACCGCTTTCTGGAGGACGAGAGGCATTGACGAGGAAATCTTTCTTTTTCGCGATCTACCTGGGCTCTGGTCTCTTCTTTTTACGTTTTCCAAGAGTCTGGCCTTCCTCTTTTCTCTCTCTCAGTGTAAAAGGTCTCCTTTTCCTGAAATTATACACCACCCCCGAAGAACAGCAGATTCCGTTCGTCCACGTTTTTTTCTCACCTCCACTCCATCGTGTCTATTCGCAACTATATCTCTACTACCATTTACATTTCCTGATTTCGATCCTTTACGACAACCCCCATCACTCTCCGATTGCACCAATGTCGACTGTGCATCATCCGACCTGACTGATGTCACTGCACCATGATCACTACTAATGTCACTTTCCGACTCGGCAACATTGTCTTCTCTTGATGGTAAATTCTCACCTGGTCCACATTAACCGTTATTCTTTTACCAAATTTTAATATTACTAAATTATTATTATTTTTTACACTCAGAACTTTATATGGGTCCTCAAACTTTCGCATAAAATTTACCTACTATTTTTTACATTTGAACTTAACGGGTAAGTTTGAACTAATACTAGATCATCAACTTTCACATTATTTTCACGCCTCTTTTATTATAATATTTCGCCACTTCTCTTGCTGGCGCTTTGTATGAACTCTAGCCTCCTCAAACAACCTTTCTATGTTCCCACAAACTAAATCTGATCCATCAGTTACCATAACTAAATTCTGAAAAGGGGTGATTAAATTTCGACCTAAAAATAATTCCGCCGGTGTTTTACCCGTTGTCTCATGTACTGCTGTCCTAATCGCATAACCGAACTCTTGCAGAAATTGATCCCAGTTAGTGTGATTATCCGCGACAAAACTCGAAATCATTTTTAAAAGAGTGCGATTAACTCTTTCTGTTTGATTAGCTTGTGGACGATATACCACAGTTTTAACGTGTTTTATGTGCAATCTGCGACATACTTGCTCAAAAACTTCGGATATCATTTGGGGCCATTATCGGTATTTAACTTTGCAGGAGCTCCATAACGCGCAATATAATTCTCAAAAAATGCATTGGCGATTGCTTTAGCCGAAGCTTTCCTTAAGGGAACTATTTCAACCCATTTAGAAAAATTATCTGTAATTACTAAAATAAATCTATAGCGTTCTGGACTAGTTGCAGGGTATGGGCCTAACAAATCTAAAGACACGATTTCATTCGGAAAATTCGTTATTATCGGAATTAATTGACCAGCTGGTAATCCGTTTTTATAATTGAATTTTTGGCATTGGTCGCAGGTTGCTACATATTTATAAATGTATTTCCTCATGTACGGGAAATAACACGCGTCTTTAATTTTAAGTAGGTTTTCTTTTTGCCTAAATGACCTGCCATCGGCGAGTCATGAAATTCTCGCATAACATCTTTACGTAATGTTTTAGGTATAAATACCCTTAATTCACCTAGTGTGGTTGTATATTTTGCATAATATAGCAAACCGTCAACGATTTTAAAGTCATTGGACCAATTTCTGCAGATTGATTCATTAATGAACTATCGTCCGGATTTTCCAAATACTTCATGATGTGCCTAGCTCCGGGTCATTTCTCTGTTCCTCTCTCAACTGTTCTCTAGACGATAATACTAACGATCTAATCACCGCACAAGACACCTTTGGTTCTTCATTACTTTCTAACGGGTTTCTAGACAACATATCAGCCACTAAATTTTGCGTACCTGGGCGATGTTCCCATTCTACATTAAAATTTGCCAACTTAAGCGTCCACCTTATCATTATAGATGACAAATTCTTTCCATTCGTTAATTTGGTAAGTGCAGCATGGTCTGTTATCACTTTAAGCGGCAAAGATCCGAAATACGTGCGATATTTATTTAATGCCCATATGACAGCTAAACATTCACGTTCCGTCACACTATAATTCCTTTCTGCTCGGTTTAAAGTTCTCGAGGCAAACGCCACAGGCCTATTATTCTGTGTCAATACTGCTCCTACCCCCACGGAGCTCGCATCCGTATAGAGTTCAAAAGGCTGGGAAAAATCTGGTAATTGTAACACTGGAGCTTCTGTCAGTGCTTTCTTAATACGATCAAAGGCTTCCTGCGCTGATTCCGACCAACGGAACTTAGAGTTTTTCGTTTTAAATTGTATAAGGGTTCACACATGTCTGCGTAGTTTTAATAAACTTTTGATACCAACCCGTCATTCCTAAAAATTTTGCTATTTGTTTTGCAGTTTTCGGAGGTTTCATTTCAATAATTGCTTTTACCTTTCCTCATCTGTTTTAACTCCTTCTTTATTAATAACTAAACCCAAATAACGTAATTGTTCCCTCGCGAAATGACATTTCTCGCGATTCAACGTCAAACCAGCCTCCTGCAATAATCTGAATACTTCCCGTAAGTGTTCTACATGGCTTTCAAAAGATGGAGACGAATGATAACGTCATCCATATAACAGTGGCAAAACGCCCGAGGACTGGCCTGAGGATCATCTCTATGGCCCTTTGAAAATTTGGAGCTGCCCCCGAAAGGCCAAATGGCATGCGAGTAAATGCAAAAGTACCATTTTTTGTAACAAACGCCGTCTTATGCATCATCTTTGGGGTCTACTGCCATCTGAAAGTATCCGCTGCGTAAATCAAGTGATGTCATAATTTCGGTGTGCGGAATATTAGTGATCAAATCATCAATTA
>BMAO01029500.1:0-34439 GCA_019973975.1 Trichonephila clavata | reverse complement strand
TTAATTATAAATCTTAAATGCTAAAACAAAAATATTCCAAAAAGTCATGTGAGATAATGTTGAGTTTAAAAGTCCTTATAACTAGTGTGATGGGGAAAAAATGTCTTTTTCAAGTGAATTTTATCTCTGGTAAATTATTATTATTCTTTTCCCATTTTTGTTATTTTCAATGATTTCAAAATATCTGCATAGCATTATATCTGCGAAAGGACTTAACATTTTCCATATTCCTTTTCGTCCAAGTCCAGAAACAATTTTTAATATTTTGAATAAAAATTTATACAATATATATATATATATATATATTATATATATATAAATTTAGATAACTAATTATTTTAATTTTATGTTAAAAGTGTGAGAAGTATTAATTATCTTTGTCTCTTATTACTGTGCAATGTATTTGATTTTGTTAAATTTAATTTTTAAAATGCATAATTCACAGTTATATTTCAGTTTGGCAACATTTGAAGTACATTGATCGATATCCCGTAGGAAAAAAGGAATCTACAAGGAATTTCTAGGATTTTAATTAAGATTTTGATATTTAAATATAATTTCGAAACGGGTAATATACGTCAAAATAGATAAATTTATGAACAATTTAGAACATTTTTCAATAATAATAAAGTAAAGATTATTCTTATTATTTTGTTCTGTATCCCTATAAGACACTTAATTTAAATTTTTATTTATTTTCAGAGAGTAAATACGGAAAAGAACAAGTAAAAAAAACTTTACATTCCGGGATTTATTTTTTGATCCCAAAACATAGTTTTACGGAAAAAACGGCTTATTATATATCCTACTTAAGGCCACGCGTATTTCAGATAGTTAATTATAAATAAAAACTTTATATAATGTATAAAAATTCATAACAGCCATAGGAAAACAAAAAGAGGATTCTTACCTAAAACATAATTTTTTTAAAAGAAAATTGAGATATCTAGTTCTATTCTTATTTTTAATACTAGAGTACAAAGTACCAAGTTGTTGGTCCTTATTTTCAAATTAAATTCATTTTTAAAATTCTGTTCAAAGTCAACAACACTTGTCGTCATTTGATGAGGATCCGATCTAAAATTACAAGTATTTGACATTTGATTATTTTCTGAATACCGTCTTCTTGATTTCGAGTTGTTTCTATGAAAAACTGGAAATCTTATTTGTTTATTGAATTGAGTGATTCTAGAACATTCAGTGTATTCTTTGATATTGCATTGGCAATTTTGTTTTTGTGTTGTTACACTTTTAAGTCTGATGAAGTTCGAAAAAGTAAATATGTTAACCAGTTGTCTGCCAACGTACAGGAGTAGTTTTTGAAAAGCATCCAATAAATTAAATTATTAATTTTATTTTGAAAATCATAATGTTACTCACGAAAATAAAAAAGGGCAATAAAAATTTATTATTATTATTCTCTAATTAAAAAAGAGGTATAGTAACCAATAATATTAATGATATTCTTTCTCAGAAATATACATATAAAATTAGATTTTGAGTTTTATTGACCAAGGTTTGATAAGCAATCCTATCAAAACTAATCCCACAAGAAAATTTTTATAATGAATTGAAGCTTTAATAATATATTTATTATTGAAGGAAATTATATCAGTTTGTGTTATATAAAGAACTTAAACCTTGCAGAGAGAAATTGTGGCGGCCCAAAGTCGTGGGTGTAAGAGGATTCGGAGAAGAAAAGCAGACATGATCTTAAAAATAACTACTTTTATTCTATTTTTAACACTTTATGAATGATATCCAACTTTATATCTTAACTCTGGGAGCAATATGAAATCCTAACACTTAAACTGACATATAAAATTATTGAATATCTCTAAGCTTCAGTCGGAGCTCCTTGGAACGATCCTTCTCAAACCTCGAAAACTCGGTCAGCTCCAATTATGTTTACTTCCATAACTCTTGATAGATTCTAAGTTAAATATTAATTTCAAGACGCGCGACCTCTTAGTCGCGATTCGCATTCACTTATTATTAGATTTCACGATCAACGATTAACCATCCACCTCTCATACCCAATGTCAGGTTTACATAGTATAGTTATATTTGCATAAAATCAAGTCATCTCTACGGAATGCAGGTTTGAAACTAAAATCACAGTTATAGAATAGTTTTCCTAAGAGTATTAGTAGAAGAACTTGTGACGGATCTATACGCCGTTCCACTAATATCTTCTTATCTCTTTAAACAAAATATTTGATTCAACCAACTTTCATCGAGTAAGCAAACGTGATTTATGTAAATGAGGTATATAAAATAAGTTCGGTTTTCGCGAGTTGGCAGTAAGGAAGGAAGTGATTTGCTGACACGTTGTTGTTGACACGCTGAAGTTGATACGTTAGATGTGTGCAAATAGGAGTTTAACAGAAGTTTGAGAATTTGTTGTTAGTTGAAGATTGAAAAGCAGTGGAATTAATTAAAGATTACTGAGCGTGGAACCATCGTCATTTGATCAAGTCGAAAGGAGTGCCTGCAAGTTCCAGTGTAGGATCCGATGTATTAAAGGTTCAAGTACTGTGTATTTGATTAAGTAGAAGCTAGTTATTAAGTGTGCGACTTAGTTATATTTGAGCGTATTTAAGCTGTCTTAGATTCAGTTGAGGGTCTGTAGTAGTATCCCCGTGTTATAGAATTCCACCTCCGCACTCCACTATAATTCATATACCTTAATTAGAATTGTATTGTGTTTGTTTGATATTTGTTAATAAGAATTAATAAATTAATTAGATTGAAAATAATGTCTGTGGATTATTCTGTTCCTCCTACACATCTAACCGGGTTTACAGGTAGACAAGAGGGTTCGGATGTAAGAGGTAACCGAACGTTACCACAAACTCAAATAGCAAACGTTACAAAATGTCCTTTTCTTCGCTTTATGATTAATTAGTAGCTATATATAATTTATACCTTTCATATAAAATATGCTTCAATGTATTCATCATTGAAAAATTACTTCATTATTACAATAACTGCATAATTTACAGCTCTTAAATTCCTGTATATTTACCCCTCCTGCCCCTCTAAGAAAAACAGAAATAAAAAATAGAATTCTGAGAAGCCAGAAAGAAAGGAATGAGAAAAAACAAATCTTTCACCCAATCCAATGAGACGCACTGTGGAAAAAACGATTTAAGGCGATATGGTACCATCTTCACAATTTTTTTTAATTTTAATATTTGATATTTGGTTTTAATTGTATTTTATAAAGGTTAATATTTAATAATAATTCCATACCAAAAAATTTTAATTTGTTGCAAAATGTTTGCAAAATTTTAGTTTTTTGCACTTTTTAAAACATTTTTTAAGTTTCTAAGGCTTTTTTAAATATGTCTCTTTTCTTTCAAAAAAAATTTTTTCCAAGTACCTTATAAAATAATACATAAAACTGTGAATGGGTTTTTTTCTGGTGCTGCTCTGTAACTTTTTATTAATTTTTTGATAGTTTAAACCCAAAAATTCTCAAAAAAACATTAATTTTGATTTTGAAATTTTTTTAGAAAAAGTACTAAACATGTTAGAGCTGATTCCATGCCCAGTTTTACAAAATATATATTTTAGAACATGTATAAAAAATTTCAAACCCATGCTTCAATTACCAAAAGAGCCTTTGGGTTGTGAGTAATAGTATATGTACAAAAATTCAACATGGAGAAAAATTAGTTTGAAGTTTTCATTCCATGAATATATAGCATGATATAATATTCATCGAATAGTCTGAAACTTTTATGAAATGTTAATTAGCTTATTTAAAACTGCTTACCATAAGAAATTGCACAAATGTAGAACAATTAAACAGTATACTGCCATAATGAATATATAGAAGAAAACGAATAAAAGATCAATACTTCATAAAACTTTATATTAAAAATTATTTAAAAAAATAAATACATACACTTCAGAGCTAACGCACAACATGTACAAAAGATGTTTAGGCCTTTATTTTTTGTTTCCGTGATTTTTAAAGCCTTCGCATGTTAAATATTGTACACGAATGAAAGCAAAATCAAATAGCAATTTATAGGTAAAATATATCAAAATCTAAGAACTGCATATGTGCATTTGTTTAAATAAATATCTTACAATATTTTAATAATAAAAGTGTTGAATCTCGCACACATGGGATACATATATATCACCAAAAACAAATATATAAAAGTGGGAGAGTTTTTCTATTCTTGAGAATTAGATTTTTTATTATCTGAATTATCAAAATGAGATTTGGTATTTGTGCTTTGGGAGAATCCGTTTTGAAGTTTTAATTTCATCCATAATAATATCATAAAAAACACTCACAAATTTTAAATCTTGACCAAATCCATTTGCTCCTCAATAAACAATTCACAAACTATTGTAGAATTTTTGAATGAATTGCACAATTATTTCTTGAAATGATTTGTTACTGCGTATATAATGTTAGTCTCATTTACGCGCGGTAGAAAAATAATTATTTCATTTTTTATCAGGCTCTTTTCTAGCAAAAAAATTTTACATGTAGGCATGGTAGTTTGTAGCATCAAATATTTCTCCATAACTTGATAAAAAATGCAGATAAAGCTTTGAAATTTTCCAGGCATGTTTATAAAGTCTTGAGGTATTAAATAAGCCAATAAAAAGATTTTCGACAGTTTAATGATTTTTAGGGTACCAACGTCTTAATATAGTAAAAGTAATAGATTTTTTTTAGTTATTGAACAAATTGGACCACACTTTAACAAATAGAGAATGGTGCTAATCTTCGAATCAAAATAAGAGAAACAACAGTACATATCAGGAAATCAGAATCGCAATGAATTTATTTATATAAATAATCAAATAAATATTGTATAATATATATAATCTAATATATGGACATATGTATATAATATAAAATATCTAAATATAGTCTTTCCTTCATTTAATATATTTTCCTTCCTTAGAATATTAATACGTAATACATATATGGATTTTTTAAGAGATTTCGCAACAAAAAATATTATTATTGTCAACAAAATTAATTTCATAGCCAAAATACACGAAAGGCTAAGGTAATTTAACATATTCCTGCATTAGCTGTATAGCAAAGTATTCAGATGGGATATTAAGCAGTTATTTTAATTCCTGGAATAATTTCTTTAAGTGCTAAATTTCTTTCTATTGTCTGTGTAGAAACTCTAGATATTATGTTACTGTAACACTTTTTTCTAATTGAACAAATGGGTTGAGACCTTGGTTTCCATGGCAAACATTTTTACCTCTCTTGTACTATAATTTCTTTTATAATCTTTATTTTCTTTTTCTTTGATAATGTAGTTCAAGGTTACTTTGTATATAAAGTAGTAACCATTATCATGTTTTGATCTTTTTTTGTGTTCTTTACGCCAACTTTTCTTTAAATTTCCATTTCAGTTCCAGTTCAATCACTCTATCTCCTTTCTAATTGTTTTTGATAATTTGAATTTTGCATTGATCGTTTTATTTGGACATTATATTCCCGTTTTACATGCGTTAAATATGAAATTTTTTATTTACTTGATTTCAATGTTGAGATCATTTTGGTAGCCATGTAAAGTACAGTAGAATGTCATTTATCCGAACGTTTATTATCCGAAGCGTCAAATATCCGAACCGAAGTCCGGGTACGTTTCCGAACAGTACAACACTAAACAGTTGTTTTGCGTGAGGCCAAAATTGACGGTAAAATCTAAGAGGAGGGATATTTGGGGAATTTCAATTGTGTGACTTGGTAAACATCTGCGTGGAATATTAGGTCAGTTTGTTTCCAAGTAAAAGGGTGTATACTTGCTCTTTTGTTGAGTTTTGTTGATTTAGAAACCACGATGGCATGCGATCGACAGTGTGATCCATTTGACAGTTAGGAGAAGGGGTGCCAGCTCAGGTGTCGTCCTCGTCACTTGACCATGGCTCAAAATTACGAGGTTCGTCGCCAAAAGCCCTCGTGTACCTGAGCAGTGCGACGTTAATGTTCACTCACTCACTCACCCCGCTTCCTGTTTAGCTAATGTACGTATTCGGACATGTCGCGCGGCACTGACGTTTAGCCATAACAATTTTTATTTTGCATTATTTATTTTTTATCTAAGGAGTGAGCGTTTGTTATTACATGTTTTATTTGTTATATGTATTATAACTAAGCAGATTTGAGAGGCGGCTGTGTCCTCCAAGCAAAGTAGAGCCCTGAGTCTAGAAACGAAGTCTTTTGACTCAGTTCAATCAGAAGATCAAATGACAGTTTTGGGTATTTTACAGGCATCAGTTTAATTGATAAAGTTTTAGAATTGTTTTTGAAAATATTGACTCCACTGAAGAGTGTACTTTTTCAACAAAACAAGGAATAAAAATAATTATTAGCATGCTACAGGGAAATTTTAAGGGAGAAAAAATTCTTTAAACCGCCAGACAACTTGTTAGATTTTAAGAAAGCTTGTACATCAAAATAACTTCAGTTTGTGAATTTGTATTTGTGTTATCTAAGATTATATTAAACATTTTTATTCTACATTTTTATTTGCTTTTGTATCCTCTCCGTACTAAAACTAATTTACATGTATTTATATGCGAAATTTTACTTCGACTTACGCGAATTCGACGTGGTTAGCACTCAGTCTCATCTATCGCATAAGTTCGGGGTATCACTGTATACATAGGTCGACATGCAGTCAAAAAAATTTTGTTCTTATGATTTAAGATTCTAAGTTATATACTGCTATCTTCAATTCCGAGCGTATACAATTACGCGCGTCTTATTGGGGGAGAGGGTACATCCTAAAAACCACATATACGAAAGAGGGGTGATTTCTTTGGTAAAAAATAATTAAAAATCTGTTGGTCGATGGGGGGAGGGGTAGAACCCCCAACCTTCCCTTGAGTACGCCACTGCTACAAATTACTAAAAACAGAATATTTTTTCTAGCATTTTTTGTCGAATTTTAACCATAAAAAGGGTTTTTATTTTCATTTCATGAAAAGCAACGCTTTTTTTCTTCTAAAACTGACAATAACCATTTAGGAAATTTATTAACTTTTAGTAGTAGTCTAATGACTGCATATTTTCACCAATGTCTATTATATTTTCTTTTTGTCTAACACTTACAAAATTTTAAAAACTGTTTATTTTTTGCGTTAAGGTTTTTCTTGTTTAACATTAGGGGAATGTAACTTTATTTTATTTATAGAGTGACTTAAAATGTAAGCTTAATTAAGACATTAAAGGCAATAGATTGAAATTAACGACATATTTAATTCATGGAATTTTATATAAAGTATTAAATCTTGTCCAAAGTATTTAAATTTTTACACCTAGCTTTATACAGCTATACCTATTACACAGTAAATTTCCTTAAATGATAAAAGTTTTTGAACTTTTTATTAAAATTCATAACTCTTGCTCCTGATAAATATTAGCTCTTAACAGCATATCAGTAATATAAATATGTCAAAAAAAAGGCCATTATTTGACTCGAAAAAATTAAAGGAGTTAAGTTCTGTATGATTTATTTAAAAATCTTCAGCTATAATAATGTCAATAATATTCAGTTCTAAGTAAAAGATTGGCTCAAAACTCAAATATTTTCAGTTAAATTGATTTCGAAGAGTATATTTCAACTTTTGAAACTATCGGTCATTGCCACGGGCTTTAAAACGAAAAGAAATTGCATTACAAAACGCTGTTTCAAGGTCGTAAACCTATAGAGGAAAACAATAGCAATCAGAGCAATGACATTAAAGCAGTGACAGCAAACAACGATGACGTTTATTTGGATTAAGTTCTAAGAAATTATTCACAAACTTGCAACAACACAATGCTTAAGACTTATACTTAAATACTTATACAATATTTAAAACAATAATGTCATTAACGAATTTTTAAGAATTTTAATTACAATGATCAAAGTTTGAAGAAAATTTTTGTTGTACAAATATAATGACAGTGACTCTTCAAAGAATAAAGATGTCTAAAAGTAAAAGATAGCACAGCGATAATCGATGAAAAGATGATATTTAAAAAGTGGGAGAAACAGTTCTTACAATAATGCCTACTCTGTAATGTAATTGCGAACGATTTCATTTATTTATTGTACCAATTTACAAAAGGATGGGTGGGTGCTCCGTGAGATCGCATGGTAGAAATTAACAAACCATATCACTATCCTTTCGGTACGGTTGCCGGTTTCCAGTGCAGGGACACTGCGGTTCTATAGGTGGTGAATAATGGAAAGACTCACCAAAGATCAAAAACAAAAAAAAGGAAGAAAAGTGAGAGAGTTAAGGGAAAAGAGCCCCCCCCCCTTTCGGAATCAAAACTGGAAAGATAAGAACTGAAGGAAAGGTGCTCTGGAAATAGTGTGTGAGGGGCGTAAAAAGTTGAAGTGCCTAGGTCACCGGGAAGGTTAAAAACGGCCCTACTTCTGCATGGTACTCAAAACTGCGGCTAACTACACACGTAAACTAGCCTTTTGTCACTATAAATTTCGTCAGCCTTGATCAAATACCTTCCATCGGGTGGCATTAGAAACAACAATTATTTTCAGTGAGACATACCAGCAATCATATTCTATACCATAAATACAAAATCCATATTACGTATCCACTGAAATATGTAGAAGAAAAAATACACACAAGCAGTTTAGTCTGTTTTTAGTTTAAATAAACATGAAAAGAAAACAAGAAATGTCTTAAGAAATTCTCCAAAACATCCATCACTAATGGAATCCAAATACTGTAGGTTATTAAGAGTCAAAAACAGGATAATTTGCTAAAAGGCTATTTTCCTGTTCTTGCCTGGGTGAGAGAAGAACAAAAACAGGAATCAGAGAAATAATAAAGAATATGTTTTCCTATCATAGTTTTCTTTTCATAATAAAAACTTTTATCTCCCAATTTCAGCTCAAACCTAAATGACTATTAAAAAAAAGTTACCTTATATATATATATATATATATATATATATATATATATAAATATATAGATAGATACTCAAACAATCCTAAGTAATAAACTCAAATTTTTTATGACCGAAGCTCAAAATTATATGGTCCACACATCGCCAATAGCCTCAAAAGGCGCCATTAATAACTATCAAATCAAGCCAAAGATTTTTAATTGCTGGAGTTTTATTTGAAAGCGATCCTCTTAAACCAAAGGAGATAGTGATTATCTTTATTTTACAATTTGTAATGAAACAAGCACTTTATATTTGTTAAATTACATTCTTTTCCTTTATTACCTAGCAGTATATAAAAAAGGACACTCATGTGTAAGCTTATTAATAACAAACTATAAACTTGTACAAATACCCCATAAATATGGTGTCATTAAATTGTTGATGTTATAATTTAATTATTTTGATAGAGAAATTGATTGCTTTTTAAAAGCTTTTATTTAACTTACAATGTATGTATGTATGTATGTATGTATGTATGTTATGTATGTATGTAATTTGTTCGGGTGGAATCTTGCAACTCAATTTTGAAGCTGATATCTTCCTCCATTGAGCTGAAATTTGTATACACGTTTAGTTTGGATGACAATGCATGTTTTGACCATTTATATTCCGATATTGCAATTAATAAAAAGATATTAATTAAAAACGTTAAACTAGTTTGGGCGCCAACTTGGATATATCTGCATTGTTGTAATAATTTTATTGTTACAACAATGACAAAATTGGCGTCGAAAATCGGTTTTCAGCCAAACTGGAATTTCATAACGTTGCACTATTGACAGTATTAATTATAACTCCTGTCTAAAAAATAATTACATTTCTGCAACGTAAAAATAATGTAATTTCTACAACGTATGCAATTTTTTTACAAATTTATATCTATTTCTTGAATTTAAATTCAAAACAAAAAAGTAGAGCTATTTTTCAAGTAGATTGGTACATTGTATACCTTTCTCAACTCTGCCAAGTTAAACTTAGATGGAGTATTGAAGAAATTCTTTTAAAAAATTTATCTAACTTTAATCTATGAAACCCAGAAAAAAATAATTACAGAATCGGAAGATCATTTTTTTTGTATATATCTTACCATCAAAAAGGAATCCGCTGGAAACAATAAGAAAAAAATATTATCCAGAAATGCAATGTATTTTAAATTACAAAATAATTTTATAATAAATTAATGAATTTTTTAAAGAAATTTTATAATTTTAAGCCTACAAGTAATTTAAATATACCTCATTTTATCACCAGTAATCTAAACACACACTACGACATGTGTCCTTAATTTAATTACAAATAGAATCTGTTAATTTCATTTGAGTTTTTATTGTTTGAAAAATTACGGCAATTTCGTTTCTCTAGATGAGTTAGGCACATTGTAAAACCAGCTCAAGGTTATTTATATTCATAAAATGTGCCAAAAGAGAATAATTTGCAAAATGACCTGAAATATTTTAAAAATAAAGAGAGAAAAAAATCGAATCTTAGAAGAAACATTTCGTTAAATAGGAAATGCACTTCGCTATTTGGAGTTGTTTTACGATGAAAAGAGTAAAATGTGCTTGGTTCCAGGAAAAAGTTCTTAAAATAGAGAAATTCCCCAAATAGAAGTTCGTTACATAGAGATCTGACTGTATAAAAATAATGCGATGGTTAATTATTTTTTCAAAATCACAAGTTTCTAAAGATGATGACCTGAGCAATTAAAAAAATAGATTCTTACGCAGAAGATATTCAATTTCCAGCCAAAAATTATCATTATTTGATAAAACTTTCTTTTTTGATTACAACATGCGTTTTGAATCTTAAGTATTTTTTGATTAATACAAATATTTAAATGCCTTTTGAAGTTTTTAATAAATAACTAAAATTTTCTTCTAATATGTTAGAGAAATATATCCCTTATCTTCAAGATATTTCAAATAAATAATATATTCTTTAAGTTTTTCAAAAATAGTCAAAATTTTAATTAAACATTTAATAACTTTGTCATTTATGAAGATAATCTCACTAAACCTCTTTTTCGTGTGTAGAACAATGTTACCCAAAATCTGCACGAAGATTGAAAAAATTGCTTAAAAATTACGGATTTTAAAAAATTGTATTTTTAGTCTAATACCTTTTTGCGAGAATTAATTCAGCTAAACCAGGGATGGGCGAACCAGCGTTCAATGAGTTGAACAGGCTGAGAAACCTGTCCAGCGATAACTAAAAAGTAAAAAATAAATTAAAAGTAAAAAAAAATTTTTAAGAACAAGCTTTTATTTAAACGCGCTAAAAAAAAAAAAAAAAAAACTTTTCCTTTAAAACTTTTTTACTATCAACTTATAACGTCATTACACAATTTATATGATATAAAAGCTTGTCGCGAGATTTACCTGTGTAGATAAACAAGTAAAATAAATAATTTGACCTGATTGATTTTAGTTTTTAAAAATTCAAACTAAGTAAATATGAATACTTAAATATTGCGACAAGCTTTTATATCATATAAATTGTGTAATGACGTTATAAGTTGATAGTAAAAAAAGTTTTAAAGGAAAAGTTTATTTTATTCTTTTTAGCGCGTTTAAATAAAAGCTTGTTTAAAAAAGTTTTTTTTACTTTTAATTTATTATCACTGATAACCCAAAAAAGCAAATTAATTTTTTACTTATTTTATTTTACTATATTTTGGTGTAAGAATCTCATTAAAATCTAACTTTATACTATTTTTTAATCAGTTTTATGCTTTGAAACTCCCATTCCTTTGCCCATTAATAGCCCATTCATTTGCCGTTTCTATTCTTCCAACTATTAATAAGTTCCAAACAAAATTAATTTTTTTAAAAATATCCCATTCTTTTGAGAAATATGTGTTCTAAAATGTAGATCCAAACCCTTTAAAGTGATAATTTTACTAATAATTAAATCTAGCACATTAAAATCGGTGCATAAAAATAATTTTTCTATAATTAATTTACACTCAGTTAGTTTCTAAACAATTTTTTTTATTCTAAAATTTGGGTATTATGGTTAAAAAAGTCTTTAAACCATCATCAAACTATAATCCATCATAAATCAAACTATTATGTCTGAACGTGATCGAATGTTCCGAAAAAAAAATATGTAATTATTTTAAAAAGTAGAGCAATATAAAAGCCTCAAATTTAATGTCATTAAAATATCAAAAAACACGTTAAAAGCATAGATGGAATTTTGCTTATATCTTGTACATATAAATATAAATTTTTTTATCAATTGATGCAACACGTTTTTAAAATCACGTAGCCCAAAAAAGTCGCTTTTCTTTCTTTTTTTTTCATGGTTGATTTGTTTTAAAACTATTTAGGGTCTCTGATGTTGCGATTATTGATCGGTCACCCTTTTCTTAAAGCGCAATCTTAGAGATGTTTCATTTAAAATACACTAATACTCCGAACTTGCGCGATAGGCGGGACTGAGTGATGACCGCGTAAGTTGAACTCGCGTAAGTCGGAGTATAATTTCACATATATAAACACTTATAAATTATTTTTAGTTGGGGAAGGAGACGAAAAAGGATAATAATTTAGAAAAAAAGATGTTTAGTAAAATCTTAGGTGACACACAGATACAAAGTTGCAAACCATGGCTATTTTGATGTATAAGGTTTCATAAAATCTAACAAATTTTCAATTAATTCAAAGATTTTTTTTCTCCCGTAAAATTTCTTCATAAGATGCTACTCCTTATTTGCTTTCTCCTTTATTTACTCCTTGTTTTGTAAAAAAAAAATTGCTCTTCGTTGGAGTCTGTATTTTTTAAAATTTGTAAACCTTTTTCAATTAAACTGACGCCCTCTGTCAAATAACCAACCGTCATTCGATCTTCTGATTAAACTGGGTTTAAATATTTAAGTTCTTTTAAGGCTTGCTCTTGTTCATGCATTTCTACTTCATCAGTTCTCAGCTCCTGGTTGTGAAAATCCAACAGCTCTTGAACGTTATCACTATCCACTCCTAAATTTATTTGCCAGGCAAGACTGACAATTTCTTCACTCAAATTACCAATTTCATCAGGCTCTGACATTGATTCTGCCTGAGTTTCAGTGATAAAGAAAAAGAAAAAAAAGACGAGTCGGTGAGATTTGAAAATTGCGTAACTCCGAATTCGCGTAAGTCGAGGTATTACTGTAATTTATTAGTTTGAAGTCGTGATGTGTCCCTATAATATTTTCAAATGTTTCATCACCCAACAAGTCAGTGGCGTTACGGAGAGTATTAGGACCTCCCCCCCCTGCAAAGTCAGATTTTGGGCCCCAAGCTGTACTTGGTGTCAGTCATGCTTTGGGTCCCCTCGAATCCTTCCCTCTCCCCGTGGTATGGGGGGTGCGGGGGTGTACTTTACACCACTGCAACCAGTTCACTTTTTAAATGTCTATATGTCCTAATATTTTCATTACTTTTTAGCGACACTCTTCGGTTAACTGCTAAAGAATTCCTCAAAAGTCTTAAAGCTAAAACAATTCCAGAAGATCATTATTTGGATCCAAACATAGAAGGCTGTCTAATATTCCAATTAGATCTGAAAATTTATTCAGTTGGAGGCACCAATTAGCGTTTCATCTCTTCAGTTGATCAATGAATGAGTACCAAACTTACTTTGAACGAAACACTAGAAATTTCTCATCAGACTGACCATCTGACCGGAACATCTGCTCATGCACCTCAGCACCCAAGGTCATAAAAACTGAGATGGGTACAGAAAGACTTGACTCTCATGGGCTGTTGCACCACTGAGTTTAGTTTAGAGGGCACCAAAAATTAAAGAACTTTCAAAGCCAAATGAAAGGGAACAAAATTGCACAAGAAGTACAATGCTACAAAAAATATTTTGGGAAGCAATTCATCTACTTAAGGGGAAATTACACATTAAATGTTAAAAAATCAATTTTAAATAAATATTTTTTTTAAATAATGTAAATTATTAGTAACATTTTAAAGAAAAACGGCATAGAAATCCGGCACTAAATTACTTACCAAGCAATAAAAAAACCTACATTTTGATATACTTTTCCTTTAAAAACAATTTACAGAAACAAAATTTTTATTCGGATTTGATTAATTGCTTTATTAACGTTGCACTTTAAAGTGAAATAAGTGTTATTGGCAACGGACACCCGGACACACTTTAAACTATAGTCAAGTAATAATGGTGATACTTGAGTTGGGACCCATTCTCCAAATTCTATTCGAATTTGAAATACACTATTAGATTTTTTTATAACTACGTCAAGCAGTAATGCAACTATCATTCAACAGATGATAAACTGATTCTCTACTTTTGTCCAACTGATGCTACCTCCTGATGTATTTATCAGAGCTCAAAATCATAATTTTAAAAAGAAAATTTCCAACAAACCAAAGAATTGTTGTGGTTATGAATGCAGTACAATCTTTAATTACATGGTTATCTTCACTCAAACTATTACAAAAATATGTTGGTGGAAAGTCTCTTAGAACTTAAAGAATCTTTGAAATTTACACTTTGAAAGTACTGACAAAAAATAACAGGAACTTCCAAAATAATAATTGACATTGTTGTAAATGAGACAATTGTGATATTTAATGATGAAACAGCTGATCACCTAGATTCTATGAAACGTCTGGGATTTAAATTACAATATTCTTCTATCATTTTTGCTTTGAAGGCTGAAAAAATTTGAATAAAGGGGGGAGAAGTAAAGTATAGATTTTGAACATACAAGTATCATAAGGTTTTGAGAATGAGAAAATAGTCATGCAACAGAAGACTTAACATATCAGACGGAATATCGTAAGTGTGAAACGAGTTTTTATCGTAAAAAAATTAAAACTCCTTTAAATTTAATTTTCTCAGTTTCTATTTTTCTTTGACGTTTTCCTACAAGATTAAAAAGTAAATTTTAGCTATCTTGAGGAATGATGTTTTATATGTATACTTACAAATTTTTATTCTGAGAATCTCAATTTTGTAAATGCTATCAGTATATTTTATTTTTAAGCATAAAAAAAGTTTAAATTAAACAAAATAATTAATAACTTAAAATTTTTACAAATATTGTACTTTTTAAAAAAATACCTAAATGAGACATAAATTTAAAATTTAAGGTATGCTATATAAAGACATTACTTAGCATAATATTAATATTAGGTTCTTTAGTACAACCATCAAATGATACCTTGCAAAAAAGAGGCAATAAGTTAATTTGTTTTATTTATTATATTGCGTTCATACGTTATGTTGTACGTAAAAATTTATTTGATTTACTGCAAAAATTGTTTCAAATCTTTAAATTTTGCTCTTTTCTGCACAAACTGTAAAAATCATATTAAATGTTTAAAATTTACAGGTTTATGAGGAATCGAAAAAGTATGCCAAAATATGCAATTTATAGGACTCGAAAAGAACACTTTCCCCTTATTAGCCTAAGTGTTTATTAACATTGTGCTTTAAAGCAACACAAGAGCTATTGGTGACGAGCTTCTTAATTATGAACAACAGTCAAGTGACGAGGATAACACCTGAGCCGGTATCTCTCTCTCCTAATTTCCACACTAGGCTAACTCCTCTTATTGGGTAAAACTCTTCATTAAACGTAACGGATGTGATAAATGTTTCTAGTGAAGGTATAAATACTTTGGTTTCTCTTGGCGTAAACAATACGTTTGTTATCGGCAAGTAGCAATGAAAAAAAAATTTCCTTGTATTTTTTTTATTAAAAATTTTGATTCTTTCTGGTGGAGGACAATATCTGTGTATGCATTCCTAATTGTGTACTAATTAATCACTAATGTTGAAATAATTCGATTTTGAAAACTTATACAATCGAAGTTTCTTAACTATTTTTACACTAGCTTTTGAAAGAAGTAAAATTTACTGTGTAAAAAAATTAGCTTCATTTTTTTTTTCGTAATGGATTGGTTTTGATTCTTGGCACATGTAAGCTAAGTCAGATGAAAATAGTTTTTAAATTACGCTCATTTTTTTGAAGAAACAGACATGTAATTTTTTAATTGTAAATTCATGGCTTACGAAGAAACTGTATGCTCTGTAAAATAAAGGTTAGCTGTACATGGATATATATAAATACCTTTCAATTGCATACTTAACTTTTTTGACAGATTTATTGCTTTTCCTTGTGAGATATTTACATTTCAGCAGCAACAAAAAACTACACAAATTTGTAATGTTTTGTAAAAATAGATTAAGCGAGAAAATCTCTAAAAGATGTTAAATATTGAAAAACTCAACAATAAAGAATATTACTTACTTGTATTGGAAACGTACACGATGTGTAGCTATACAAGATCGATTGCTTATAGAAATATGACTTTGAATGCTTACGAACATGAATCAAAGTCAAACAAAGCTCCTTCATCTGAATAAACAGAATTTTTTTCAGCTTTCACAGAAAACACGTTGTGTATATTCATATTAGTTGCCAACATTATCGAGAGAAAAAAACAAATACAATTAAATAGGAAACGCAAAGAAATGTCATGGTACCGAGAGAACATTTTAACGAATTAAAGGATATTTCGAGCGCAAAATACAAGCAAATATTCTAAATAGCAATTAGAGGGTTAAAAATAGAATAGCATAAATCATTCGTTATTTTCTTGGGTTTGTTTACTATTAATGTTTATTTTGATTCATCGTGCATGCGAACTAAATCAGATGAAAGCGGTTCTGGAATCATATTCGTGTTTGTGGCACGAGACTGTGTTTGTGTAGTAGTGAAATCAAGGTTTAGAGTGAGTCACCTTGCAGCGTCATGAAATAAGCGTGTCGTGGGAAATTTAAGTACATTTAAATCATGACTTCTGAAGAAATTTCCATATAGAATATTTTGAAGTATTCAGGAAAATATTGTTGCAAGTTTGAGTGGGGAAAAAGCAGCTGGCGATTCCAATTATTCGAATAATAACAGATTTATCAATGCACAAAGGCAAACAAATGACTACAAGAAGACATATCGACGTATATACACAAAGAAATATTGTAACCAATTATTTAGAATAGCACAAAACGCATTCGCTGTAAACAAGCTTTGCGACGCTTCAGAAACGACTCTCTAGAACAGTTTCACCAGAAGGAACTTAGATAAAGTCTCTCGCCCAAACAAATTCTGACCTCAACTGAACTCTTTTCTGAACTGAACCTCTAACGCGAATGCACAATGCGATACCATCGAGCATTGAGGCATACAAGTTTTGTATGATGTCTTGAGACATTTCGTTCCATATTTGCTGTAACCTTGCCTTTAGTTCGTTCAAACTCGTGGGATGCCGAACTCGCCGTCCCAAATAATCCTAGATATGCTCGATTGGAGACAAATCTGGGGATCGAGCAGGCCAAGGAAGGTTAGTAACAGTGCGGAGACAGTCTTGTTACACCCTTGCCATGTGAGGCTGAGGATTGTCTTGTTGGAAAATGGCTCATGGGAGCCGTTGCATGAGGGGCAATACATGTGTTTGCAGCCCAGCGGATGTCATGGACATACCGCTGGGCTGTCATGGTGCCACGGATCAATACTAGGGGTGACCGTATATTGTAGGCAATGGCACCCCATACCATCACACCAGCTGTGGGAGTGGTGTGTCGCTGTAAAATAAAGGCAGGATTGAGGCATTCACCATGGGGCCTCCAGACACGAACACGATTGTCATCACTGCTGAGATTGAATCTGGATTCGTCGCTTAAGACGACCTGGTTCCATTCCGCTACAGTCCAGTTTCCTCATGCGCGGCACCACTCCAAACGGTGGCGTCGATGGGTGGACGTCAAGGGCAGCACATGTAATGGCCTCCGCGATCCCAAATGTCCTTCAGCCAAGCACATTCGTATGGTCCGAGAACACACAGGGGCTCCTAATGAAGGTGCTACCTGTGCCTGGATGGCGGCCGATGAAGCAGTTGGCTGTACGCGAGCATTTCTTATGATGTGGCGGTCTTCTCGACGACTGGTCTGTCGAGGGCGTCCTGAGCCTGGTCTTCGTGTAAATGACATCTCTCGGATCCACTGGTCCCAACACATCCCCACAACCCAATCAGAGCGGCCTAATTGACGAGATACTTGACTAGCTGACCAACCAGCTTCTATCATGCGGATGATTCTCCCCTCTCAAACTGCGACAGCTGCTCATATTGTCTTCTAAAACGGCGTAATGGCATGTCTACCTCAGTGCTTCCTTTGTAAACGATTCAGCATACTCAAACAAGCTTTAGTTACCTGTTTTATACTCCACGGAGAACGGCGTTAAATGCCCTCTACCGGCTATACGTAATGCCTAAACACGCTGCATTTCTAATCATTTGCTTATCTCCTCGACATGTACTTTCATGCCAAGTTTCGTTACGATCCAGAAATTATTTTTTGGTGCGCTAATTTTTTTTGTCCATGAGTGTATTTTCTCGAAAAACGAAAACATCTTTTAAAGAACTATGCACGAATGAAATGTGCACTTATGCACAAATATAAAGTTAAAAATTAAACATAAATATTCTATTCACTAAGACAAGTTTTTAACAGTTCTGTTTAAACTAACATCACGCAATTTTAGCGGTTTTCCATATTATTATTCTTTCACAAAAATATACCACTTATAAATATATCCATTTGCATCCCCATATGATAATAATTTCTTGGGAAATCGAGCCAAATATCAGAAATACATTGCAAAATCGTACAAAGTGTCAAGGAAAATGCCGAGTTTTTTAAAAAGTTAGTCTATCGGCAGCATCAGGTTAGATCTGCTTACATGAGAAAGTATCATATGGGACATTAGGACAGGTCTGGCAATTAAAATAATTGAAAATAATGTGAACCTCATTAGGACAGGTCTGAGTCTATCAGAAGGATTGAAAATACATAAGGGCATTAGAACAGGTCTGAATTTAGCAAGATTGAAAACATTATAAAGGGCATTAGGACAAGTCTGAGTTCATCAGAATGATTGGAACACTATAAATGACATAAATTTATTTTAATTTTATTTACATCACACTCTGGTGCAACACAAGAGTTATTCTCAGTGGATCTTGTAATTTTGAACCATGTTCTAATGTGATGAGGACTGTAACCCCTACTCTAAACGTCAACACCACACTGACGGAAAGACTTTGAGCCTCTACAATTTATCATGAATCAGACCTTCTTCAGAGCGAGCCTTCAGTGGTGCTAGATTTCGAAGCCACAACTCGAGAATGCCGATCACGAGTTCGTGACCTTGACCACTCGGCTACCGTGGACACATAAATGACATTAAAACATGTCTAAAGGAATGAGAATGCTTGAGAACACCTTGAGTGAAAGTTTTTAAAAAAATATCTGAGTAGTGATTGAAAACACTATAAGTGACATTAGGACAGGTTTGAATATATCAAAGGGATTGAAAATACGATAAAAGTTTTGTGAGTTTGATTCATATACCCTAACTCATCTGCATATTTTCTACAAATTTCGCCTTAAGATTGTAGCTTATCTCCGCACAAATTTCCTTTTATTGTAAAAATTTTATTTTTTCGGACCACACTTAAATAATAACAGCAAAATAGTAAGAAGGGGATCGTTAATCTGACTGAAAAATGGAGGAAGAAAGGACACAGTTCAAAATGGCATCTGTATAATTTGTAAAAGTATATTGAAATTGTCTTTGAATTTTTCCTTAAATTCAGTGCAATGACTTCAGTACAAATCAATATTTTTATGATAAGCGTTAGCAAAAAGCTCTATGTGTTGACCAGTAATCATACTTTACTTACGACGATAATCCGAAGATTTTTTCTTGAATTACTAGCAGGAATAAAACGTAACTATATTAACAGAAATAAAACAACAATAAAGAAACACACACAAATTCTAGTCTCTCTCTATACATAAAAAAGTTTTTCGTAATGATGTACTAAATCGATTTATTTACCTCACATACGAGAGCAATAATAACAAACAGTAAGTCTTGTTCAATACTGTGGTTACAAATTTGAAATTAGGCTGCATCGTCATGCGGTTAAGAAATTTATGTATAACTGATGGACTATGTAATGGCCCAAGATTAGTAGTGAAAAATATTCAGAACAATATATACTACAGTGTGAAACTTTATCAGAAGATTGAAAGGCGAAATTATATGTAAACCAAGGATTACACTGGACAGTTGAGGGGACTTGGATATGCCATTCGTACTGAAACCTATGCAATTCCCTTTACGATTGGCATTTGCTATGACTATTAATAAATCTCAGGGGCAGAGTCTTGAAAAAGTTGTTTTATGTATAACATCGAAGGAAACAATATTTACTCATAGACAATTGTATGTGGCTCTGTCAAGGAGCAGAAGCAAAGACGGAATAAAGATTAATTTAGAGGAAAAAGTGATTAGGAACATTTTTTTTGAAGAGGCACTAAATTGAAGTACAAATTAAAATGCGAAGATGAAATTTATTATTATTTTTTTCTGCTTACAATATATTGAAAAAAATAGAACTACAAAATACATGTAAATAACAGTTTTACAATTTGAAGGGGGTAGAAAAAAGAGGAAGAAAGGTGGGTGGCCTCTGACCACTCTCAGGGTGTTCTCTTTCAAAATTGGGGTGGAACCGAGCCAAATCATACTGTCACCTGACTGGTGCTCAAAGCTACGGCTAACGACAAGCATACTATCTAGCCCAGAGTTTCTTAAGCTGTGGGGCGCACTCCCCTAGGACGCGCGAAAACCCTACGAGGGGGGCGCGAGTATATGGAAAATAAAAGGTTGAAGAAAATTAATTTTCTGGATTGAAATAAAACAAGATACTTTTTGACATAAAAAAATACATATTTACATTGATAAAATTTATGTATATCATCTGGCAATATTACCTTCCACTTTAAAATGCTCATTAGCTATATATTTGATCCTATAACCAATTTTAAAAAAACACTTTGTTTCATTTTCTGTTATCCCAAGATGAAAGATTTTTTATTACGTTTTCGTTCAGAGATAAAACCCAGACCCAGAGAAAAATTCTTGAAAGGTAAAAAATTCACCACTGCTATTATTATTGGAATACTATATATGAGCTGTAGAAAGAAAAGGAAGACTTAATTCTCTTTTCTCCAAAGAGGCAGAATATATTTGCTGTAAATAATGTATTTCTGTTGTGCTTTTTACCATGTGAAAGAGTTTTATGTTTTATGGAAAAGCACAGAGAGAGTTTTGAAGATTATTTTTTTTTTGGTCAAGATTTATATTTAAGTATTCTGAAACATATAAATCGTAATGAAAAACATTTTACACTATTCTTTTTAGAACTAACAGCCATATTTTTATATTGAACAAATACACTTTTAACCCGGGAGCGTTCACGTGAGGCGCAGAGTCGGCTTATGAAATCGTTAATTTTGAGAAAACTGTTTATTTTTTACCAATGGCCTCTTGACAATATCCTCCTATATGATAGTCTTAATGGGAACTAAAATACAATAGTCACATTTCTCCCTCTTTTTTTTTTTTAAGCAATAAACGGTTTTTTTTTTACAATATTAAGGTACTTGTTTTAACCGAGTTCCCCGCGCGACCACTTTTGCTCCAAAATATTTTCTATGAACATGCTACATTTTCCTCCTGTGAACAACTTAATGGTTTTGATTGCTGTGTTGTACGACTTATTATCATTTATACATGTAAATGAGCAGAATATAAAAAAAAGAAATGGGAATCTGTGATCTCTATTGACGGAACTTGAAACTGATCAAGCAAGGGAAAAACCTGCTGAATTAATGCATATTAGTCATGAAAGTAAATTTGAAAAAAGCGGTAAACATGAAACGAAAGGAAAATTTTCAATTACTACTTAAAGAACTCCACCAAGAAAAATATGAAGCCACAAATGTACCGCAAGACAAACTTTGCCCAGTCAAAAAGACACAGGCAAGGAAAGATTCAACTGGATATTTGTCGATCAGCAAAGGATAGCAGAACTGCAATAACGTGAAAAAAATATGACAGTTTTGCTTGGAAATAACATTCCTGTTTAATTAGTGAAAAGTGTCTGTGTGTGATTTGTATCCTTTATTAAGGTCACATACATTTGAAACATTTTAGTTCACCTTTATTGGATTTTTTCTCAAATTAACAAAGAAAAATTGAAAATTAATTGAAAGTTTGTAAGGACGTGCATTTTCTCTTAGTTAAATTATTTACTGGAATTGTGACTTTTATCGTGTACAGTAAAAATAATTATAAAAAAAGGATTAGGAGTCACCTCGCGAGACCTTTAACGTTAGTATGGAGTACGCGCTTGCTACCGGGCTAAAACATTTTTAAGATAACTGGGACGTCTGTGACAAGGCAAAATCAACTTTTCTTGCACCCCCATTTAAATGGTTCTCACTCACTTAAATTAAAAGAAACGAAAGTAAAAAATTTTCGTTGAACTGTCTGTATATTAATGTACCTGTTAATGTAAAAAAAAAATTCATTTTAAATTACAAATCAATTTGTATGAGCAATAATTATTCAATAATTTTTTTTTCAAGGCATATTCTTACGTTTTGGTACACTTTGCATAAAATCCACTGCCTATACAGCAAAAAAGTTTACAGAGTTTTTGCAAACATAACAATCCATGAAAGGAAATTTTAAAAAATAAATTTTTAAAATTTACGTGTTTGCTTACAAATGTTCGCTTACGACTTAAAAATGTATCCAAGATTTTGTTTTAATCTACTACTGAAAATACTTAATAGCGTGTATTACACACAACTAAAGCGCAAATTATAAAATATTTATTCAAGATAGATTCGGTAGCTTTTGAAGTATCAACTAGACCAAACTGATTGGAACTGTACAAGGTACAGCATGTTTACATGATATGCGTAGAAGTCCGAGATGTTGTCCAGACTTACGTAGACGTTCGCGAGAATGTCAAGTGTGATAGATATGATAGAGAGCGATAAAGAACAGACTATTTTTCATATAACATTTGTACTTTCAGAAATAGATGATGGAGGAAATAAATCTCCCCTCACTCTCTCTCTCTCTCTGACTTTAAATAAATATCATTTCGCAATCTGTTCCAGTATAAAAATTAGAGAAAGGAAAAATAACTGCTGCTTAAAAATAATTTGCTTAAAATATATATTACTTAATGTAACAAATACAAAATTTAATACTTATCTTGTTCATTTGCACGATTTATAATTAAGATTGTCTGGTAGTTTTAGCACCAAGTGCATTATTATTACATTCAATACATTATTATTATATAAGTAGGGCGCGATAAAAATTATGATTGAAAATTGGGGCGCACTGGTCAAAGTTTGAGAAGCGCTGATCTAGCCCGATGCCATGATGAATTTCGTGGGCCTCAACGTCAGACAGGTGGCAATAGCAACAACAACACAATTTGGGCAATGAGTACAAACAGTTGCATAATTTGTACAATCAGGGTTGATTCACCGTTAGGTGATTCTCAGGGTTGATTCACCGTTAGGTGGTACCTCCTCCCCCCCACACACACCAGTTTATTTTTTTAAATATTTTAATTTTACAAAAAGAATTGAATTACTTGATCACTGTTTACAAGTTAATTATTTTGTAGCATCATAATATAAGTATAAACTATATTTTATTTTTGCTTTCACCATTCCATACATTGTCATATCAGGAAATAATATTCAGAAAAATATATTCGAAGGCCAGAAGGAAAAATCTTTCATGAAATTAAAATATTGTTATGAATTATTCACACTTACAAAATGTGCTCAAATACAAGTGTTTCTTCAAAGGTGTTTCAATATATTTTCAAAGTAAATAATGTATTTTACAAATTGTAACTGTATTTTAATTCATGTATCACATTGCCCATACTATAGGAGCTCTTTATTTAGTACAGTGACACGGGGCTCAAATCTAATTATTTTTAGTGCCGTAAAATAAAAATATTGCCAAAAATATAAGCAATTTTAAATCATAACTTCAGAAAAAGATTTAAAAATATGTTATAAACCTTCATAAGCATTTTGAAAAGTATAATACAGCTTCAAAAAAAATTATTTTAAGAATTTTATAAAAGCGTAAATAAATTACAGATTATGTGCCATCCATCCTGTATAGTGATTAGTGATATTTATTGCTGTGCCATTAGGCCTGAGTTCGAATCCCGGAGAAGGCATGGGTGTTTGCAAATGAATAGTACTTTGCGTCATAGGGGTACTCAAAATAGTATTCGAGCCGCAAGTCCTCTCGTGAGGTTTGTGGAAAGGGAAGAGAAATGAGAGTCTTCTGACCGCCCCCAGGGTGTTTTCCCTCAAAATTAGGGTGGAATCGAGACAAATCACACTGTCACCTGTATGATGCTCAAAGCTACGGCTAACGACAAGCGTATATGTAGCCTTTGCCTCGATGAACTTCGTGGGCTTTAATTTGATGTTACTGTCAATCAGGTGACATATAAGTAATAACAACAACATATGTGCGTACAAATACATGGAATGAAAATCAAAAATAACACTATAAAATAGATACTTTACAATAAGGGTATTTACACTTGTATTCGATAATGATTTTAATTACTATCCCATTAACAATTTAAATCAAATTGAAACAGTGATGAGCTACACAACTCTGAACGAGGCTATGGAATACTGTTTTAAATTGGTTAATTTAACGAAGTTCTCATTTTTTGGTTTCATATTCCTTTAGTGAAAGAAACATACTGAGAGAGAGAGGAAGGGAGCTGTGTCTTTTTTAGTTTTGTGTATAACGGTATTTTTAAATACACTTGGATGGATATTCTGTTTTGTGTATATACAGGGTGCACCAAATATACCGCCCAAACTCTACACAGCCAGATTCTTCGCTGGGAGTACAAAAAAAATACCCAAATAACTGTACCTGTATGATCCTTAGATTATGAGAAAAATACGGTAAATGATGTTGCATGGTGATAAATAAATGATGAAGCATGATGGTTCATGATGGGGCTCCAGATAGGGCTGATTCGATGGATCGGACGCGGGTGTCCAGTTCTATGGCAGCCACGATCGCCAGATCTCATTTCATTTTATTTTTTGCCTTTGGGGCATTCTGAAAGAATGGTGTATCATGACGTGGCGGCTACACAAACGGATTTAGAAGCTCGTCTGCATACTGGTTGTACGTCAGTGGACACCGTGCTGCTGCGACGGGTGTACTCACCCATTCTACGGCGTGTTCAAAACTGCATCGATGTGCACGGTGGACCCTTTGAACATCTGCCTTTATAAATATTTGAAAATACTGCTATTGATCTATCTAATGCCGCTGTGATGTCATATTTTGTTTTTCGTATTTTTGTCGTAAACTATGGATCGTACAGGTACAGTTCTTTGTACATTTTTTATGTACTTCCAACGAGGAATCTGACTGTGCCGAGTTTAGGGGCTGCTTATGGGACACCCTGTTTTGAGTAATAGTTTTGAATTGTACTTATTAATATTTCAAAAAATTCTTGGCAATCGAGTAGTCAAAAAAATCAAGATCACAGTCAATGATGTTTTAAACGAGCCTTTTGTTCGAATCCCGATTCCATCAAAGACGGTTCGTCTAGTGTGTCTGACACATATTACATCTGTCAAAGTTAAAGGTTCTCAATTGCTAAGGAAGTTTCGAGAGTGGAATGCCATCCCAGACTTAACATCCCCTTTACTTAAACGCTATTCATTATTATAAAGCACGTCACTAAGTTATCATGTTGCTTTTAAATTCGATATTTTAACATAACAATCAATCAATTCAATATAAAAATAACTACTAGTAGAAATACAACAAAGGAGTAATTTACTTGTAATACGTTAAATTTGGACATTCGGATAAATTTTCTAACTTAGCTAGTGATTCTTGATATGTGCCCTTGAAAAAATCATTAATAGGGATTAGCATATGAGGGAAGTAATCCGTATTACCGGGTGTGCCAAAAGTTTATTTAAACTTTATCACAATTCATAGAAAAAAGAAGAGAGAGAGAGAGAAATGATGATAAAAAAGTACGGTTTGCTAAAAAGGGTTCACAAGGAAGGCGAGTTTCTTTTAGCAGCAAAAATATTCTTAACCATGCCCTAATTAAATCAGAGAGGTGTGTTATCTGTAATATGAGCTTCAAGCAAAATGATGTACTTCCATGTTATGCCAATCCAGTAAAACGATTCATATGGACTACCTTTGGTGAGAATAGAGCGATTGAGAACGAGGTTGCTAGATCACATGACCACCTTAGTTGTGTCGGGCAATGTTCTGGATGTATATTAAAAAGTTGTAATTGCAAGAATAAATTAGTGTAACGCGTATTGTTTTTCTGTACATTGTGCCATTGTGTGTGTGTACAAGATTGTTAATGCCCTTTACCAGTGATATTTTTAAGTAAAAATATTTTTGTCACTAAGAAAATCCAACTTCCTTGTGAACCCTTTACTGCAAACCGCACTTTTTTTTTCTTCATTCCTTCCTCTTTTATGAATTTTTGCTCAACCTGTAGTATCATTGCCTATTTTAAAGGATAAAGAGATATTGAGCAGAATATTATGCAAATATTCTTCAACCTATGATATTCTCCGTTAGTTAAATTAGTTTACTAATTTAACTAACTTTTTAAGAAAACCAAAATGTTTTTTTAAGAAAACCAAACTTTTTTTTAAGAAAACCAAAATGTTCTAAGCCTTTAAAAATCTATTTTTCAATTTTCATCTTTAAAAAAAAGTAGATTTAACGCTGATTTCAAAAACGTATAACATTTATAGGTTTATAGCTTAATACCCCATTAATTGCAGCTTGAAAATGTAAACAAGATCTGCTACTCCTAGCTGTACAGCTGTGTGAAAAGTACACCCACAAACATTCCCTCCCAGAACCAGTTCTTTTTAAGATTAAAAGTGTATTAAGAGACTTAACTGCAAAAGAACTTTTATTAAAATGTTTACATGGCCGCATCCAGAACAGAAATGAAAGCTTCAATAACTGTGAGTGAAATCGAGTTCCTAAAAACACATTTGCGAGCAAAATTTTAAAAAAACTAAAAAACACACTCGCATAATTTATTACAGGAATCATCCTTTATAAAATAACAAAGCACTTTTAAGAACTTTAAGTGATTTCAGCTGTTTGTCTCAAGATAGATATTTTAAAACAATTTCTTTCTATAATTAACTATGTCAGACTTCATTTTCAAATATCGCTTAAATGAAAATTCGTTATAAACGCCAGCTGTTTATTACGAAATTTGAACAAACTAATAAATGTAAACTTAAAAATTCCAGTTTTACGATAGGACTCATTTTGTCACCAGCTTTCGTTGAGCAACAAGAATTATTTACAACAATTTCAGCAGTAGTTTTCTTAAGCAATAAATGTTTTGGGTGCTACTTTTTTACTTTAATACGCATTTTGGCGTCGATTATATCATTAAAAAACTATAAAATATAGATATCATAGCCTAACCGGTTGTCATTTCCACCTTGGAACACATACTCTTTTTATATCACTTAATTCGAATTAAATGTTCGTGCTACATCAAGAAAGAGTAATCTATAGCGAGGACTTTCCATCTTTTTCTAGCTTATGGATCATCACATGTAATAGTAATATACAGGGTGTTTCATATTGAATGGGACAAAGGAATAGCGCAGTGTGACTGCCGTAATGGATTTATTCAGCCGAAACAGATTTATTCTGCAACTACAATTATACAAGTTTTATTTGGCAACACAGGGAAAAGTTATCGAATGACGAACTCGCCGCTAGAGGCGCTGTTAAACAAAATGTCGTCTATGCAGGGAAAAGCGTACTGTGTTTTCGAATGTGCCAAAACCTCCTTGGTAACTGTTGTGCAAAGACACTTTCGCACGAATTTTCGTAAAGAACCACCGCATCGGCATAACATAAGCAGGTAGGTGAAGCAGTTCCAGGATACCGGCTGCTTATGCAAGAACAAAAGCCCAAGATGAAAAGAAACAAAACCCGAAGTGATTGAAAGAATTAGTGATTCGTTTTTACGGAGTCCCTCAAAATCAACGCGACGTGCAGGTGCAGAACTGGCTGTCCCTTACACAACGGCGTGTCGTGTTTTACGGAAGCGTCTCCAATTCAAGCCGTACAGATATCAGATGATCCAGGCTTTAAAACCTACTGACAAACCGTTGCGTAAAAATTTCTGAATGAAATTTCAAAAAAGTTCGACGTGAATGGTTTCGAGAACACACTGGTGCTTACCGGTGAAGCCACGTTCCACTTATGTGGCAGAGTTAATCGCCATAATTTGCGATTTGGGGGCACGGAAAATTCATATTCGACATAATTCATATTCGAATTGGCATATTCGAAAACGCAGTACGCTTTCTCCTGCACGGACGACATTTTGTTTAACAGCGCCTCTAGCGGCGAGTTTATCATTCAATAATTTTCCTTTGTTACCAAATAAAACTTGTATAATTGTAGTTGCAGAATAAATTTGTTTCGGCTGAATAAATCCATTACGGCAGTCACACTGCGCTATTCTTTTTGTACCATTCAATATGAAACACCCTATATTTACTATTTGTGTAATTCTCTTCTATGCTTTAAGTATCAACTGTTGAAGAATGAATTGAATATTTATTACTCATGTTCATGAATAGACAAAAATAACGCTGGTCATGTGTACATTACCAAGGTCATTCGGATATTTTCCGCTGTTTAAAAAAAAATTTTCAAGATGCTATATCACAACTTTCTTCAACTCCCAAAATTTTGGTAGAAGATTGTTTAATGGAGTAGTTATAGAAGGATTAATATCCATGTTAATTTTATACCTTTAAGAAAAAAAATATATACTTATTTTTGAAGCATAAATTTAAAGTATAACTGTAAACTTTTCAATTAACTTAATACTTACAAATTTTAGACAGATGAATAAGATTTTATAAGTTCTTGTTATCTTTCTTTTAAACTTCTAAAAAAAGTTTACGTATATAAACATGTTTCATTCTACAGAATTATCAAACATTTAAAATTTATTATTTCAAAAGTTTTAAAGGAATGAAAGAAAAAAACTATGACGGGTCTATTCGTGATATTTTTGATATTAATCCACTTAGGGAAACTTTGGGGCTAGCATTCACATTAATTCACAGCCTTTCAAGAAGAACACGTGATATGTAAATTAGTTTGACTATATATATATATATAGGTTTTGTAGATGTAAGATAGAAGGAGCCGAGACGCTGTTAAGTAAGTGTGAATATTGGAGTATTTAATTCACAAACCTAGCGCGCGTTAAGGAAGTAATTGCTGAGTTTAAATTATTAGATTAAAGATTTAAGATAGTAGAAGTAGAATTAGAATTAGCTATCGGTTCATTAGTGCCTGTTCTCCTTATCTATTTCACGTAGTCGGGTTTACATAGAGTTGGGTATTAGGAATAGACAACGCTTTAGATATCACTCCTAGGTTTCCTCTTGTAGCTTCACTTGTGATTGTTTAAGTGTGTGTTCAAAGTATTAATAAAACTAATTGTTATAATGGAGTTTGTTGGTGATGTTTCGTTTCCCCCCACACCTAGAGCCGCGCAGGACGGAGAGAGAGGGGTGCCGATTAGACCACCACCCCCACAAAACTTTTATATCAATTTTAGTATTTAGAGAAATAATACAAAGGATTGTATATGAAACAATCAGGTTTTAAAGTTTTTAGTGAAACAAAATCTTATGATACTGCGAATAGAAAATATAGTGATAAAAAAAAATAATGTTCTTTTTTTTTAAAAATAAATGATGAAAATCACCTTTTAAAAATTGGCGAAACCATTCCTCTAACTTCTGTTCTACATTTTCTCGTTTAATATATCACAACTTTTTAAGCCTTAAAATGATGACTTTCAAGAATTTAAAAAAAAAAAGAGATTCCAAAAAATATTTTTGTCCCTTATTGATCATGTTTTATTCAACCAAATGAATATTATTTTCTTTTTATCACGATTTTTTGTCTCATGATATGTGGAAATTCTGCTGTAAATTATCTGCTAGTTTAGAAAATAAAAATTACTTAATCACAAATTTAGTAAAAGAGAGGAGTAGGTATTTCCAGCAGGAAAAGCTACAAGCAGAATATTACACATTTTTAAATGCACCCTGAGTTATTTCTTGAGCATGGCAGCGCATTGAACACTACTGTTTACTTAAAACAGTTTACTTCACTCTTGTCATAATGTTCGGATTTATCTTCTAAATACAAAGTAGTGAAGTATTTATTGCATGAAATAAATGTCTGACCATACATTTTAAAATACTTTTGCTGCGTCACTAGGTTCTTGAAATGTCAAAATAGAAATTAAAAAGCATGACAAGGGTATTTAAGGTATTATAAATGGTATATATAAGTAATTTCTGGGTAATTTAAAAACTGTTAATACACAGAATCATTGGGAATGTGATATGAAATTTGTACAGCAAACATACTAAGTTAAATATAAAACGTACTTGTTTTGATTATATTTTATCAGATAATTTTACTTTTAGTTCAGTAGCATTGGGAAAAAATATACAAATATGGTTACTGATATTTTGAAAAGTAGAAAACTTGTTAATTATATTATGTGGAGAATATGGTTTACCATCTCAACCTGTGGTTGAATCTGAATTCCAAAATGAAAAAGCATGATAAATGAAACTATTAGGATTACCCATAAAATATTTGTGAATTATGGTAAGAAAATATTCATTGAAATTTCTTATAAACTCACGTATTGTATCCACTTTTAAATACGAATATGTATTGTTATACCTATTTGAATTTGAGCTTGTTTTATGTTCATATGATCAACTCGAAATATCAATATTTGAACTTATAGGTACATACACTCCTTTCCTCTTTTTAGGTTGATTCACCGAGAATTTTCTTCCAGACTAAACTGGATTAGCAATAATCTAACTTTAACTTCTAATGCTTGCTGTAGAACTCGTAATTATGTATCGTAAAAAGTATCATTTAATTCTGACTGAAAGATACTAACCTTTAAAATAAAATAAAATTTTAATTACTAAACAAACGTTATTCAGTAAAGTAAACGTAAGTTTTAAGCACTCGACTTTGATGAACTTTGTTCAATACTTGAGTAATGTTTACTCTTATCTCATCAAATCCACGCTTAATAACTTCTATTGACAGCAGCAGTTTTCAGTACAGACTCTGAAGTGATAGTCCATCTCAAATGCAGCTGCTTGTAGCATATAAGCATGCTCGTCATGAATGGTGTTTTTTTTTATGAAACAGCTGTGCTAATTCCATGTATTTTATCAGGAGTTAATTATATTTTTCAATAATTTGTTAAAGCTTATTTAGATACCACTGAAAACGTAAGAGGTGATTTTTATTGTTTTGATGATATTGTAATTAAACTGGAAATAATATTTTTTAAACTTATTTCGAAATAAGAATAGAATAATTTATTATACAGCAAACTAATTTTATTAAGAAGTTTTCTAAACTGAGACATTAAATACTGGCTTAAAAAAATAAGTTTTCATATCATATATGTTTTTAATTCCTTTTCATGATATTAATGGGAATTCAGATACAAAAAATTTAATTTATTGATGTATCGTCTCAATTCATGTTTAAATCGAACTATAAAAAACTACCAAAAGAAACCATGTTTATAAAATTTATAATTTAACAAATACAACTTTATGATATGACTAGATCTATATTATATGAATTTCATACGTTCATATAACTGTGGTTTTAATTATTAGTTTTGTCTCTGGGCAAAACATACAGTTTGAAAATACATGTTCTAAATGAAGCACACACACACATTCTCGCCAATTTTCCCAAACTCTGAATTGAAACTTGAATCATATAATTCTAATTTCTTACAGTTTAAACATAAAAGATTTTTTAAAAGATTAAATTCGTTAAAATACTCCTTTTATCATTTTGTTTATTAAATAATCTAAATGGAGCTGAAAGTTAAGAAATTTTCTGAAATTTAAACTAAAAACTACGACTCGTGAGGTCCACTAAATTTGAAGATACTGTCATCAGGTTCCTACTGATCTCAAGAGTGAAAGAGGAATACAAAATGTCTTTATTTTCGACTATTAGTTCTGAAGTATGATTTAATGTGTTTATTACATGCACTGAAGCTACATAATGGGGAATACACAATGGATTCAGCAATTTGAGGAATGGTTATATACTAGAATAATATCTGATAATTTGAAGTAAAATCGTTTATTTTAAGTAATAGGTTCAAGCACACATATTTTTTTCAGCAGTGATAATAGGCTCCAATTACCTATTGCTTTTAGAGTAGGTTTCCATTATCCGGTTAGATATGGAATTGTTTTAGAATACTGCTATTTTATTACTTTCAGAATATATTCCACATACTTGTTCCATTTCCATATAATACATAACCTTAACATATTTGTTATATTTATCAGAATTCTGTTACATTTACGATATATTCAACAAGCCTATTATCATAAGAATATATTCTACTATAAATGATACTTTTAGACTAAATTACACGCAGTATGGCTTACTCTTTGAATGTATCTCAATCTTCTATTATTTTAAAATGATCATTTTCGTGTTTTTTAATCATGAGGCAATAATAATCGTTTAAAAATCTATATTTTTCATCACTAATATTACTTTTGATGTAAAAGAGAAATTGTACTATTAGTTTCATCAAAATATTTGAAATATACTATTTACGGAAGAAATGGCAATTTATTTGAGCATTGCAAATTGCTTTTCAATGAATTCGCCATTTTAATTTTTAAAGGATATGATTTATTCTTGTTTCAAGCTAAGACACGCGGTGGCAAAAGAATTCTCAAGCCATATGCGTAAAGACCAGCAAAATTGAATGTCAGTGGTCTCACTTTCCGTTCGCACATGAGTGATACCGCCGTCACGTTTTATTTACAAATGAGTGGCTGTGGAGTCACGTTCTTTTAACTGATTAAACTTAAGTCACGAGGGATTTTAAACACCGACTGATGTTGGTAAAGGCGATGGAGTGGTTTCTTCGCAGTACTTTTAAGGGAAGAGACCAGTAAACTATATATATATAAGTTAAAAACATTTCGTTTTATAGACGTATTTTTTATGGCGATTGACCCTATTTATATTTTTGCTATTACGTTTAAAATAAAGTGCATATAAACAGAGATTGAATCGCCCAAAAGGACTCATTTTTCATGAATGTCCCTTCCAAGTTGATATCGGTAAAGATTAATAATTTAACCTCTTAACTGCCGATTATAAGCTACGCGATTCGCTCCCCAGTGCCACTGCTTATCAAATAGGCGCGTGTATATGGGTATATTGGGGAGAAAGAAAAGGCACAAATAAGCAAAATTTGACATAAGTAAATTCTTCGCAAAGACTGTCAAGGTCATTTTATTGCATTCCATATCCTTCATAATAGTTTTACTGATAGCAGAGCAAACGAACGAATGGTATTTCGGAAAGACGTATATATACGTCCGAGGCACTCGACGCACCGATTGAGCGGAGACAGATATAAACGCCACCGGCAGTTAAAGGTGTCAGTTCACGGCATACGAAGCGCTATCTGTGTAATTAAGAGAGTAGAGTGTGTTATTGTGTCTGTAGTAATGTATGTATGAACTGTGTTTGCGCAATCCCAATTGCGCTGCCTGAACTGCGCATGCCCTGAAATTCCGATGAAAAAGTAAAAGAAGTTATGAGTAATTAATAAACGCCAGTCCACAAGAAAACTGTGTCGTAATTGTGTCATGAGCAATAAGCGTTATGGTGTTAGAGACTTTTGAGTCCACTTAAATGTTGGAGCTATCGACTGATGGGAGGCCGGCCGGCAATGGAGTTGGTCCCCAAATAATCAGTAATTTGTATATCCCCCTTGTTTACAGGATGTGGTTGAAATTCCTAAGCAGGGACCGGGAGCTGGTGTCAACGAGTACGCAGGGTTGAACGGACTCATAAATTTAATTAAAATTGTAACTTTTGTAACTTTGCGCTTGGTGACCGACCAATGGGGTTGCTTGGACAAATAGTGCGCGTAGGCACAAATGGTGGGATTTGCCCTCCCTTAAAAGGGCGCCGAGTGGCAATTTTCGGCAGATTTCTCAGAGCATTTCTGATTCTTGAATTTTTAGGTCGCCTTGTCCGATGGACAATGCCAGCCTCCCATCACCTCGCCTCCGTTTCAGATAAGTGGAAGTTTAATGTCTTTTCATAGTTCTCTTATTCTTAAATTTTAATAGTGTTTAATCTAAGTTCTAATTTCGTAATGTATTTTAAATGTAATAAACGAATTTATTTTGATTTTAATCGGAGTAATTTCATTAGTTTTGCGTTGTCTTGAAATTGATAAGTTTAAGTACTAGCCACTATGTTGATGCGGACTAAGTTAAACAAGCGAACCTGAGTAGTTTTTAAGATGTTAGTTAAATTAAGCAGAACTTAAAAGTAAAATTAATCAGC